>JAWZYV010000651.1:0-411304 GCA_038373885.1 Cheiracanthium punctorium | reverse complement strand
GGTGGATGTTTAAGCTTTTTAATGAAGCTGTTGTTGATTTTAAACGTATGGTGTCTTAATCATCCCCTTGACGGCGACACCACATGTATGTGAGACTGAGTTGTTAAAAACCCATTTTATTTTAGGGTCTTTTGGGTTTTATCAGGGGTTTCAGAATATTTTTTAAAAATTTGCTAATTACTAAATACAACTTAAAGAAACTAATTGATTACAAAAATCAATTATAGGAGCAATAATTGTTAAATTATTAATTAATTATTGTTATCAATTGTACATTAAAAAATGTATAAATCAATAACAATCTAAATTAGTGATGCAAGATATCGATTTGCCCGAATACTGAATATCCAGCCTAACTTTCAGCCAGATATGCAGTTATCCGGCAGCAGTATGTTTTCTTTTTTATTCAGTTTTATTTCCACTAATTTTCTTATAAGGTAACAGCTTAATAATCTATATTCTCATGATCTCTCTCTCTCTCCTCATTAATTTCAAATCACTTAATTCAAAAATCAGAAATTTTTTTGGCATTTTTTCCATGAAATTAATACCAGTTTTATTGCAATTAAAGTTGATACAAATAACAACATAAATCAGCTCTCCTTCAAGAGTTAGATTACAAAATCAGTTATTGAAAGAAAAACAACTCCATTCAACTATTGAAAAATCGAAGTAACAAATTTCCCTACTTTATCAAAATTAGGGAAAAAAAACTTTTTTTCACGAACTTCTAGTACCACAGCAAGTAGACTTATAAGCACGGTCAATTTATGGGGGAAGGTAGCTGAATTCTAAGAAAGATTGCAAAACAGGTAACGCTTTTGCACCAATAATTTACCAATCTTAAAAAAATATAGATATGCTTAATTTTTTTCCAGTTTTCTATACATGATAAAAATTTATTCTAAAAAGTATTAAAACAAAATATTTTCACAAAGTTGTTTTTTCTCACTTTTTATTTCTGCACTTTTTAGAATTTATTCATTTATTATGTTTATTTATATTACTTTTCAGTATATAATTTTAGGCCAGATGTACTGCCGGATATTTTTAATATCCGGCTACTGCCAATTATCTGGCATGTTGGGTGGATAGGCCGGATGCAGTATATTCTCCGGATATCTGTTGCATCCCTAATCTAAATAATAAAAGCCGTTGCTGTCGCAATTTCGTGATCGATCCATTGCTCGCAGGGCATCTGCAGCCATGTCGAAATTTTGATAAAAATGACATTTTTATCACTAATTAAAAGCAAAGACTTTTTATACAGTTTGAAATATCTCTAAAAAATTAACTTTTTTAAAACTTACAACTACTTTAAAATATCTAGCGCCTTGAAAAAGTAAAGAGAGAAGCGAATGACATGATTTCATTCCTTGATTCTTTGAAAAAAAATCACGGAACATAATCTCTCATGTAGATTGATTAGATGATGCCATAGAGGCACCTTTTTGCGTGACAAGCAATGCAAGGACAGTTTTATTTAAAAATTTTGTTTGCACAACACTTAAACACCTATTTGTTTAATTTTTAATTCATTGTTGTGGGAAGTATTTTTTTTTTAACTTCTTAAAAAGTTGCCATTGCTCTCTTCATTTGAAAAAGAACAGTGTTTTTAAACGTTAAAGGTGTTTAAATGTAGTGCTTTTGTAAAAACTTATTTTAATGGATTTTGATTTCAACGTTGTTAGATCGTAGCTTTTATTTAGGTTAATTTGACCACATATTACGTTAAATGCAGTGTTTTCAGACGTTAAAGGAGTTTAATTTCAATGTTGTTGGATCATAGCTTTTATTTAGGTTAATTTGGTGTCATTTATTTTGTTTTTGTTGTAAATCTATAATTACTAGCTGGCAAGCCGTCCAGCATCGCTGGCCCATGAAAATTTGCCTAAAAAAATTGCCGACCAGTAAGGTAGACTTCATGCCTCTGTTAACTGTGTCAGTCAGTTTAACGTTCACATCTACAATTTTATTTTTTTTTTAATTGAAGCCATATTTCAACAACTCTGAACTTTAGAATTTCTTTCTGTTGAATGCAATATCTTAAGAAAACAGAAAGAAATTCTAGAGCTCAGAGTTGAGTTGTTGCAACACTACTCCAAATTTAAAAAAATAAAATCATAGACGTAGTTGTTAGACTGACACAGTTAACACCTTCCTTCTTCTCCTCTGTGTTTGCGTTGCAGCAGGAAGACTGGTTATTATACCGACGACTGTACTCTATTTGTTTTTAGTAGCTGCATAGGTATTAGCGATAAATGACTTAAAACACAGACATGTATCAGGTGCGGTCGTTGCACGCACCCCGTGCAAGCAGGTATATTGAATTTTTAAAAATATACGATTACAGACAAAGTTTTGGCAACCAACTTTTATTCAGCTGGTCGCCGAAGATGGGTAGCCTGTAGGTTGCACTTTTTGTTCGAGAAGAGGCTCATGTGATCTAGGTTGCACATTTTGGCCATGAAGCAGCCATCGATGGTCAAAACTGATCGCTGAAGGCGACTAGTAAAAACCAATCATGGTTTGCTGATAGATAAATTGATTATAAGTAATAATTTTAACAATTGAAACTGAATTAAAACATTTAAACTAATTTTTTAGGTTAAAAATTTCTTATTCATTTTAATTCAAATAGGCATAAAAATTTTCTCTAGAAAAAGTCTTTCTGAATTCATGGGTAGTGGTGGTAGGGGAAGGGGGCTGTTTATGAACTGTACAAAAGGTGTATACTAATATTAAGAGATGTATTAGCTATGTACTTAAAGTTGAAATTTTGAAGAGAAAAAAAAAAAAAAAAAAAAAAGTTGGGTTTTTTCGTGTTTGGCAAAATCATAACAACCCTGAGAGAGAACTGGGAAATATATTTTAAATAAGATTTTTTTTATCTTTATTCTTTTTTTTTTCCAACTTAATGTCACTTGTATTTAATTAGTTTATGATGTATAGAAGTGATTGAA
This sequence comes from Cheiracanthium punctorium, assembly GCA_038373885.1. Classification (NCBI taxonomy): domain Eukaryota; kingdom Metazoa; phylum Arthropoda; class Arachnida; order Araneae; family Cheiracanthiidae; genus Cheiracanthium; species Cheiracanthium punctorium. Next base: position 408,341 of record JAWZYV010000651.1, on the reverse strand, counting down.
ATGTAAGAGAGAAAAAGTTATTTAATTATCATATTTCATCATGTGTCTAACTGTCAGTAATATATTTTTGAACTGAACTTTGGAAAAAGTGCTACTATTCTGACTACTAAAATTTTAAAAAAGTATACTATTTTGGTAACTTTTTATGTTTGTTAGACTACTACTAATATTTTTGCTTCCTAACAATGGTGATGATATATAAGTTCTAAGAATCATAGGAGTTTTCTGAGCAATTTTTGTTTGCCATGAAATAGAAAATATAGCTTTTAAAACATTTTGAAATACAGATAAAAACTTAATGTTTTATTGTTTGGCCACAGTTGGGCTTCATATGGTAGATAGGTGTTGTGTTATGACAAGCCTACATCAGGGGCATAGTTTAGTTAGTGCAGTGTCTCCAAAAGCAACTTTTGCTACTAAGTTAAAGATAAGCCAAATTGGGCGACTTTTTTGAATTAAAATTGTCATTTTCATACCATTTTCAAGTTTTTGACTACTTGTAGCTTTCTCCAGATGACTAATTTGAAAATCAGTTTTTAGTTTTTTCCAACTCCCTTTTCTTTAAATTTGTGACTGATTGTTCAGCAAACAGTCAAATAGTTTTTTTTATCATACTATAAAAATGAATATATTACAATGATGAATGTGCTCTGTTATATAGAGGCTGTCTAGCCTAATCATGACCCAATAGCTAACTCCCGAACCGTTCGGTTTAGATATGCATTTACAGTTTGAAAAATGTTTTAATAAAGGTAAAGAATGTTTTTACGTGCTTTCTGAACCAAAAAACGCATTTAGAAAAAAATTACAAAAATTTAATTTTTATACGGTCCCCAGGCCCTATCACTTATATTTAGGAAAAGATGCACTACACAAAAACAAAGTAAACACAAAAAGTTTCATTTTATTATGATAAAAACTGACCGAGTTATGGAACTTTGAAAATCATACATTTCATCCATTTTCAAGAAGCTAGTAAGGGACCATCTCAAATCCAAAGTGAAATTAATTGGAACTCTGCCAGGAAACTTTTGCTCTTGCACGTCACTCTTATGTAAATCATTTTTAAATTTAAAAGTACATACATTACATTAATAATACGATAATTGAGTACTTAAGAAATAAAATTTATTCTGTGTACGTGTAAAACATAGACAAAATAAAATATTTTGGCCAAAGAAAACTTTTCAAAAGCAGTTCCAAAAAAAATAGACTTATTTGCTGTGGCTTCAGACTGATTTGCTGTGGTACTGATCATGGCGAATGTTAAAAATCTGTTGTGTAGTTGCCTGCAATTGCATACAGTCGTATTCTAATATTACAAATTCTATTACAGGAGAACGAAATGCATACAAATGAAGAATACTGTGAAATGGTACTGTTGTATGGGCAGTGTAATCGAAATAAGAGAGAGGCAGCAAGACTTTATGCCATTAAATTTCCCAGTCGAAGACATCCATCTTATTCTACAATTACCCGTGCTGTTCAACGCTTGAATAAAACTGGGAGTTGTCATAGACCACACCTTCAAGCTTGCGGATACCCACTGAGGATGTTCTAGGATATGCCCTGGCTCATCCTGAAAGTAGTTTCCGGGATATTAGCAAGGCTTGTTCCTACTCAAAATCGATGATGGAACATATTACATACATAGGGTCCAGTCCTGCCGCAGGAACTAATGCCCAAAGACCAGAAGCATCATTTTGATTTTTGCAATTTCGTGTTAAACACACTAGATGAAAATACAGATTTTTTTAATGAAGTTTTGTGGTCAGATGAATGCCAGTTCTCTAGGCAAGTCACTATTAATACACAGAATACGCATTATTAGTCCCTCGAAAACCCATATCTAATAAGACCGAATCGCCACCAAGTGCATTGGTCAGTGAATGTGTGGTGTAGAATATGGAAGAGCACCTTAATTCACCCAATTTTTTTCGATGGACCTTTAACATCAGAATCATACACAGAAATTTTATCTGGATTGTTAGGCGATTTTTTAGAAGATGAAGTTTCCTTACAGGATTTGTCACTCATGTGATACCAGCATGATGGTGCACCCGCATACAAATTTGCACAACCATGGACATTTTTGGTGCAGACATTTGACACTCGAATAATCGGCTACGGAGGTCAACAGGAGTGGTCCCCATGATCACCTGAACTAAGTCCTCTGGATTTCTTTCTCTGTGGCTTCTTGAAAAGCAAAGAGTATGAACGTGAATCTACAAGTAAATCCGATTTACTCATCGGCATTACTTGTATCGAATCGGCCTGGACCTGTATTTTCTGTAAATCTGTATTTTCATCTAGTGTGTTTAACACGAAATTGCAAAAATCAAAATGATGCTTCTGGTCTTTGGGCATTAGTTCCTGCGGCAGGACTGGACCCTATGTCGAATCGGCATGGCATGCAGGTCTGTGACACCAACTAAGTTGCAGAAGCAACAGGCAGAGTTTCTGACGCGGGTTCGGTACTGCATTTCTGCGGGAGGCGTCATTTTGAACATTATTTAAGTTAATTTGGTCATTCTGATATAATAAAGCCCTTGATTCATGATTGGCACATCATTCCACATTATGCTATAATTTAAACGGCAAATCCTGTATTCCTTTGCTGCTATTTGTAAAACAAGCTGTTTTAATCTTTTCGGTACAAGTTGTATTTCCTTAATTTAACTTTTAATTTTTGCTATACAACAATACAAATTGTCAATCTATGATGTTTATTAAGATGTTTTAATATTACTAAGATGTTTTTCTTTTGCTCTTTCTGTAGATAGTGAATTACTGTTCTCTAATATTATACTCAATTTATATACGACCCCTTTTTCTGAGAAATTCAGATGCTTCAACTTTATGTAGGCATAACTCGGTCAGTTTTTATCCTAATAAAATGAAACATTTTGTGTACTGCATCTTTTCCTAAATATAAGTGAAAGGACGTGGGGACCGTATAAAAATTTAATATTTGTAATATTTTTCTAAATGGGTTTTTTGGTTCAAAAAACACGTAAAAACATTATTCAGGGATGTTAACTCCAACACTCGATTTCGGAGCACCCTGGGAGCAGAAAAAATTTCATTTGGGAGCACCTCGGGAGCAGAAAAATTCTATTTGGGAGCACCTCGGGAGCACAAAAAAATAGTTTCCGAGAGGAAAACTAAGATTCGAGATCAGAATTAACATGATTTTGGAGCATAAAATTGAAGATTTAGGAACACAATAAATGCATACAAGAAAAGCAAAATTTGCAAGCAAACACCATTTGCTAAAAGCAAAACACTATTTGAAAGCACTTTAGGAAAGCTCTGGAAAAAAAAGGGTGTATACAGGCTATGCTATCAGCAACTTGGTAAAAACAATACATGGATTTACATGGACAGAAGGAATTTTTTTGTGTGTGTGTGTGAAACTGCTCTTTTTAATGGTTTTCATATAAATGCTAAATGGAAAGAGAGTGGGAGGGAAGTATTTCTTATATGCAATGGTACTTTTAATGCATGTTCGAAGGTTGTAAAAATACTAATACTTAAATAGTAGAATTAACATTTCTGCCGTTTATATCATTCTAGAATTATGTATTCAAAATTTAGTCTATTTTAAAATAAAGATTTTAATTACGGATCTATAAATGAAATTCGTAACACATTCTGAAAAATTTGCGGACGCACTTTGGCTGAACACGGGCCCAGGGCGTCGCCCCGTCTGCCCCCTCTCGTAGAGCCTGCACACACACAAAAAGAAAATCAGTGGTGTAGTTTTAAGAAAAAAGGTTTAGGAACACTCGCAACTGAAGACTCAAAAATCATGCGTCCATGATGAAAAGTGAAGAACGCTTACTTTTGCTGACATAAGCTCGAATGAAAAAGTAGTGAGATGGCATCTCCCCACTCATGATCTTCACGGGCCGAAAATGTCTAGCCCGGCCCGGCATTTAATCAAAATAAAAAATTCAGACCCGGTCCAGCTCGTATATTAATCATGATTTAAGGAAGGGGGGGGGGGGAAATCACAAGCAAATCGTTTGGTCTTGTCCAAATTTTGGGAGAGCAAAAATTTCCGGAAAGGCTCGATTTTGCAAGCGCAGAGGACCATCTTTAAAAGTATACGCTTGTTCCGGTCCATTCTAGAAAATGTTGAGGTCAGCCCGTGCCTTGAATGAATCGTGCTGCAAAAGCCTGGGCCCACACAGTTCTCTACCTCCCCGCGACTACACCACTGGCAGCGGATTTCCGGATTATTTTGAAATGAAATATTCTATTAATTCAGACAGCCTAGATTCTGATTTCTAAACCGGTCATGCTTCCAATTTTCACTCTTGCTACGGGCCGGGTCATGATTTTTTAGGGGCTGGGACGTCACCGTAATATATTGTTTTCTTTACGGACCGGTCTGGTTTAGATCAGGGGCGGCCCTGCGGTACATGACACCCACTCCACCCTGCAAACGTAGAAAAAGACGTCCCTTTTACTTTTTTCAAAATTGCTTTTATGATTTTAAGTTGGAAATCGTGCCCCTTCATAAACAAAAAACGGTGCCCGTTGCGATGATTACCGTAATTTATGGAAGAAACGCCGCGGCGTTTATGAGTTTAAAAGTTCAAAAATAGTAAGTGCGGCGTTTACAATATTTTTAATTTTTTTTAGCCGATCTTCAATGAAAAATCGAAAAATTTGTTTAGTGATAATTTTCTCAAAAGATGGCGCCACCACTGACACGTACTCTTTAGCGTGCACAGATCACAGCGTAGCGAATCAGAATGCGAACCTACCCCCATAGAAAAGAGGTTTAATCTTTGATTCAGTTTTGGAGAAAGTCAGAGCGCCCTGAGATGGGTCCATGTCCGGTGCTCTGAAGTGGATGGCTTCATACATCCAACCGATGTCTCCTCAATTAAGTAAAAAGAAAAAAAAAAAATAGAAGTAAATCTTTTACATCTACATTTTAGAACTATAATTAAATTTTAATGAAGTTTTGAATTTTATATTTTGAAGGGTTAAAGTTTTGTAAAATACCGCAAAAGTGCACTACCCTCTATTAAATGCACCCGTTTCTCACTTGAACCTCTATTGTTCTTAAAATACTGAATTTCGGCCAAAATTAGTCTATGTTGCGCCCGGTGCGAGTTTAATCCTTCCCCCACCCCCACCCCCCAAAAAATAAATAAAGTTAATCTAAAAGTTATTTTTTTTTATCGCCGTGCAGCTTTGCGCCCTGTGCAGGAAAACTCTATCGAATAAACACTGCCAACTAATTGGTATGCTCAAGAAATGCTGAGTGCTTTTAAAATAAATCCCAATGTTATAAATATAAAAAATAATAAATAAATAGAACGATCAAGTGTTGTTACACAACATTCAGTTTAAAACAACAATTTGCTGAAGCAAACTCATTACGTAATCAACAGCTGGCCATCCGTGGGGGGGAAAATGTTTACTTTTAACTGGCAGTCAGTGATCTTCAGTGGCCATTTTTTCCTATATACTGAATATGGAAATATCGGACAATATTTTAGAAATATTTTCAACAATAATAATAAACTGAATGAATGAAGCAGGTTTTGGTTATAAGTTTCAGTAGGGTTATAGTAGCAACTGAGTTTGCTTGTCAACATTATGTTACGATTATAGCTATGTTTAATGAATGCATACATTTTGTGAGATTACAAAAGTTTTTTTTTTTTTTTTTTTTTTTTTTTTTACCTACACCAGATCTAGGTATGATCACCAACAGTCTATGACGGGCAGCTCAATATCATTCAGAAACACATACAAAATGACTTAAGTTTTTTGCAGCATTTTTAGCCACTATGTCATTAACATACCTGCCAACCTGGGAAAATTAACATCAGTAAAATCTTGCGCTCATTTCGGTAAATTTCCAACTCAAATCAGTAAAACTAAGTTCATTAATAACTAAATAACTAGTGCTCTTGTTACTACTTGTTAAACTAAGTTTATTGTCAAAATGTTCTTTAATTTAATTTTTAATATCATTTTCATTCACAACTCAACCTGCAATACTTAGTGAAGTTTTTTTTTCCCTTCCTGACTGATTTCTGGGGGGGGGGGGGTTAAAAATTTAAATTTAAAATAGGAATAACTTTTTATTCTTACGGAATAGGAGCTTTAAATGAATGAGTACTAAAGAAAAAATATTTACTCTCAAGAGGGATGGAAAAGGATTGAACTGAAAATCTGAACCTGCCCCATTCAATGCTGTTTTTTTTTGTTTTTTTTTCCTTCTTCTTTATTGGTTTCTTTGAGAGAGGAGGGGGAGGGGAGGTAAAGAATTACATTTAAAATCAAAATAGGAATCAATTTTTATTCTTACGGCACTGGACATTTAAATAAACGAGTGTTGAAGGGAAAGTATATATTCTCTGATGGAAAAAGATTACACTGAAAAAAATTGAGAACTTCGAAAATCACCAAGCAATCCGTGAAATGACTCGTCATATTCGTACATCAGTAAATTAACACCAAAATCCATATATTTTACGGATAATCCGTAAAAGTTGGCAAGTATGCATTAAGTCCAGGACAGCTGTCATGCTTCATTCACCACTCATGCCAGAACCAGTCGGGCAAATTGGAGACAGTCGTCCAAATTTGTGAAGATGTTTCATGAAATAAGCATGTTCAGTTTTAACCCTAAAGTTGGCAATTTTAACAGGTCTGGGCAAATTATAGGGAATGGGATTATTCAATAAAGAACCCCAAGAAGTCTTATTCATGGTCTTGACTATTGAATGTGTGATGGTTTGCTATTGAATTTCAGGGACTGTTATAACCCACAAGTACCGAAGTTTCTATAAAATAAATGTTACCAATAAAAATCTGAGGGCAAGTCTATAACGAATAAATTGATTTGCTCTTCTTTTTTTTTTAAAGAGCATTTGTTTCAACATGCAGACATTTTTCCAGAATACACAACATGACATTATTATTTTTTTAAATAAAAAAAATATACTAAAGAAACTTACTTTTTGTTCTGGAGAAAGTTCCCATTCTGGATATTCATTTGGAGAATTAGGTTTAATCACAGATGTCTCTTTTATATTCTGAACAGTATCATCAATCAGGGCTATTAAAAAAAAAAAAAAAATTATGCTCTATCTTAAAATTCAGCTTGCTTTAAATTAATATCAAATAGGTTTTTAAACTGAAAAAATGTACAAGGTGAAAGTGTGAAATCATACAACTTGCATTTTAAGATTAAAAATTGAAAAAAACTACATGAAACTCATTCAAAATTTTGTATTAACCCTCCAAGCGGCTGAGACGTAAAATCCTGTCAACTGCATTCCAGTTTTCACTGCAAAGCATCTACAATTTAAATTGTTTATAACTCTCACGTATTATAAGAAAAAAATTAATCTTAATGTTGTACATATTTTGACGTTGATTTTTAAATAATTACAAATGTTCCTAACAAAAAAAAATTTTTTTCAATAATTTTAAAGGCTCTTGAAAATTTTACCGTAAAAACAACTTTACATTATTTGCCCATTTCTAAGACGCTCAGAGGGTTAAATGCCATTTTAAACTATGCCATCCAACAGGGTGCTCACCTATTCCTCCTTATCTCAAGTTAAGTGTTTGCCAGTAGCGGCATTTCAGTTTTTCTTTTTGGGGGGGGGGGGGATTACGAGATTTGATGTATTGAAATCTAGAATATGAGATAAATAAAATGTTTGTTAAATTTGGGGGTGCGACCTCACCCCCTTGTGCCCCTATTTGCCACCCTTAGGGTTTGCTATAATCTTAAATATCGTGTTTAGTTATAGTATAGTGGTTATGCATTACATGAGATCAGTTGCAATGTTGATTGGAGGAACAAAATGTTATTCCTATCCCTAACATGGTAGACAATGGAGGAAAAAAGTCACAAAATTGTAGAACATTCTTGATTTTGGACATCTTGCATAAAAAATACTTGGAACTGAAGATCTAAAATTCACATTTGCTTGGTCATGATTTTTGTATTTAGCTACTGGGAATAAATAATATCTCCAAAAAAAAAAAAAAAAAAAAAAAAAAAGGAAGAAAATCTGAAACACTTTCAGGTTTTAAATATGCACTAAAGTGCTATATATTAAAAGTGTATCATAATTTATGTGTTGTCTCTATTTTTCTTCCTTATTCCATTAAGTTGGAAAGTTTATCATTATTCATGAGTGTGCCATATTTTCTTCCTTGTTTCATAAAACCCATCTTTGGAATTGAAATCTATCTTAAAATGGCCTACTAAAACTATTTTGCAATCTTTGCTAAGTATATTACAATTATACTTCACCATTTTAAATATTGTTTCGATTGTGCATCATAATCCATGAGTGTGCTATGTTTGTCTTTCTTGGGTTGATTCCTACTTTAATACTCCACTCTTTGCCAAGGTGGCAATAATTAAATGCAGTTACCATGACCATTTTTTGTATTTATGTGGCAATCGTAATTTAGAATTAGAATGGCAATTTGGAAAATATGTAAGTACAGCATTCTATTCCATTTTTATTTATTTTGGGTTACCAATTAATTTAGTTTTAATAATTAAGTGTCTTCAAATTCCTTAACTGATGTGCGTTTATTGCTAATTTGTTCACTTTAGTTTTCATCTAGCTCTTTTGGGAGCGTTGAAACTTGTGTATAAGTCCTAGAGACCCATGACTGCAAAGCTCTCCAAAGTGCGGGGATTTTTTAGGTTGGCAAGAGTGGGGTTGTTAAAATAGGAATCTACTCTTTCTTGTACCATAACACATATTTAGAATCGAAATCTATCTTAAAATCGCCTACTGAAATCGTTTTACAATCTTCACCAGGCATATTCCAACTATATCGCGTAGACATTTTAAATACCGTTTGGAATGGGCATCATAATCCATGCGTGTACCGTGATTTCCTTCCTTGCTCCATAAAACACTTCTTCTGAATAGAAATCTATATTAAAATTGCCTACCAAAACTGTTTAACAATTTTTGCCAGGCATAGTCAAACTATACTTCACCTTTATAAATACTGTTTGGAAAGTGTATCATAATCTATGAGTGTACCATATTTGTCTTCTCCATTCTATAAAACACTTCTTCGGAATTAAAATCACCTACTAAAACTATTTTACAATATTTGCTAGGCATTTTTTAACTATACTCAAAATATATTTATAATAAATTGTCGCATTTTGGCACCATATTTAGCGATCAATTATCAAAAATTGCAAAATTTGTGTGACTTTCAACATTTTATTAACGCCCCCCCCCCCTCTCCGCGTTATCTGGCAAACGCATTTGAAAATATCTTCTCTGTTACAGTTCATATGTCCAAAACTTGTCAACAAGATCTTGTAAACAAAATAGCGCAGACAAAAATGCATAGACAAAATTCTCGTACTGAGGGAAATAGTACCCTAGCGCTAATAAAAACTTTCACCTGATGGGGAGCAAGCTGAAAAGTCAAAACAATAATCTCACTGTAAAACTAGGGTTCCCCCCTTTCTGTCTATTTCTTATTCTAGCAATAGACAATCTAATCCCATCAAAAATATTCGTGAGAAAAAAAATAGATAAGTCAGCCATTCAATTGACTATGAAGATAGGAAATTAGTTATCTTAAAACTACACAGGCAAAGTAAAGAATAAACCATATATAATATTTTATGACCTTGATAAATGAACCAATTTAAATAGCTTTAGACTATATAGCAACGGCCTCAGGATACACCATTATACAAATTTTTTTTTAGTTATTTGCTCTATAACTAAGAAATAATCTCATGTATGGTATATCCTTATGATTCATGATTGCTAAATTCAAAAAGTGCAAAATATAAATGAAATTGGATCGTTTATCACAAATCGTTATAAAGTATTAATTATAAATTATCTTTGTATACATAATTCTAAGAGAACTACCAACTAATTTGCTGACGTCATAATTAAAGTAACAGAATGAGTGATTTGATTGTTTTCGTTTGGAGATCTTATTTATTTTTGTGGGCAATTCATTTTTTATTTCCATTTTTTTGCACAATAGCTGATGATTTCTGTGGAACTCACTCTCTGTCTTTATTTCTGATCCTTTTAAAATTAGTTTATATATATATTTTTTTTGGAGGGGGGGGGGAGAGGAAGTAGTAGATCTGAAATTTTTTAATACCAATTACAGATAATTATTAAATAAATATAGTTTTTAAAGATGATATTAGTATATACACTGTATAAAAATACTTAAAGGTAAAGTTACATACAGTCAAGAAGTTGATATGATGCTTCTAAAGTAGCTATTTCATTATCCACTTCATTCAAAAGCCATGGCCAAAATTCTTCTTCAATTTCTATAAAAATAAAAATGTGCTTATCATAAATTATAATATATTAATTAAAATATTTTTTAAAAAGTTTATAATAATAAATTATTTATTAAATTTCTACAATACACTCGGACTTAGTTTTTCAGGTTTTCCCGAGGCATACTAATTCAAATTTTTGATCATATTTTAAGATTTTGTGAGAATCATGTGAATAAAATTTGGTAACATGATCAGCAACAACTGAAATAATAAATGTTGGAATTTTTTGAAAAATTTGAATACATTTGAAATTTGATTAAAAGTAGTAGGAAGGACTTGCTTTAAAAGGTTAAAAACTAAACAAATAAAATCCTTCGGTAGCATCTTTCGGTGGCATGCCACCACCTTCTTCAGCCATTGCCGTTTCTTGCTTGCACTGATCTCTTCCTCAACCATCAACCTCTTGCCCCATCCCAGATCGATCTGCACATGTGTCATGTCATTAACTGCGCCATCTGTAGTTAGGATCTGAAGTGCCTCCATTTTAAGTACGTAATTGATATTTTTATAGTCGGCTAGTTTTTTGATTTCATTAAAATAAATTTCAATGGGTTGTTCTTAGGCTATTTTAGAGAGAGCTGTGCTGGGTTTATTGAATTTAATATCGTTAAAGTGTTCCTTTTTTCTTTCTTTAATTTTCCTTTTAGTCATTCCTATATAGCAACCAGATTTATTTGAATTATTAAAGTTAAAATTTATTTTATAGATTCCAGCTGTTTCATCTTTATATATTGGGTCTTTACACTGCGTATTTGTTTTAAAATATTTTGATTAGACTTTATAGGAATTTTGATATTTTTCTTTGCGGCTTCATTGGTTATTTTTATATCGGCTCCCCTGCAGTAGGGTATAGCTTTAGTAAACATTGGTTTCTCTTTTTGATGGCTGCTAATGTGTTCAAGATTTTTAATTCTATTTTAGAGGTTCTCGGCAAGGGATTTTGGATAGCCTGCATTTTTACATTTTGATGAACTGTATTTCATTTTTGAGGAGGATTTCGTCAGAGTAGATTGTAATGGCGCAATTGACATAGGAACAGATGGCAGCGATTTTAAATTTGTAAGGGGTTTTTGAGTTAAGTTTTACAATTTCATTATTGTTGGTAGCTTTTCTAAAAACGGTGGTATGGATATGATTTTCTTTATCTCGTATAATTTTAACATATAGGAAGTTAATGGTGGCATTCTCTTCTATTTCCATGGTGAATTGTATGTTTGGGTCTATTGTGTTGATTTCTTTGAGGATAGCTTCACTTTTATTTATTACAGCAAAGACATCATCTACATAATGAAACCAGGTATTTACACTATTGGGAAATTTATTTAAGATGACCCTCTCCACAAGCTGCATCTTCCAATCGGCAATGATACCAGAGATCGGTGATCCCATAGGGACGCCTTTTCTTTGAGTGTAAAATTTATGATTAAATTGGAAATATGAGTTATTTAGTATAAACTTGAGAGCGCTGTTTAAGGTTGCAGAGATAGGATTATTGCCAAAGTTGGAGGTGATTTGCTTGTTTATTATTGAATATTATTTTAAAGTTTTACATTTGAAATTTTGTGATAACTGTATTTTCCTTTTCTTTTTCTTTGAGAGGTAACTTTAAAAGAGCCTGAAGCTAACATGTTATTTGACAATTCAACATGAACAAATTTCATGATTTTTTTATATTTTTTATCAAAAAAAATTTTAAGATTAGCTCATGAATCAAACTTTGCTGACACATGGGAGAAAGGAAAACAACAGAAAGAATATGCTACTCTTTTATTGGGAAGGTTTAAAGAGGGATGTCCATGATTTTGTTAGCAGCTGTCATGAATGTCAGTTGACAAAACCTGTAAAAATAAAGGGTAAAGCCCTAATTACTCCCATTTTGAGATCTGAATTGCCATTCTAGGTCGTAAATGTAAATTTGATAGGACCCAGTCGAGCTCTAAAGATCACAGATATATTCTATGCCTGGTGGATGTTCATAGCCGTTGGGCAGAAGCAGTTGCCACTACTAACTTATTGGCTAAGACAACCTGTGAAACTCTGTTAGAGATTTTCTCTAGAACGGGGATCCCAAATGCTATCGCTTCAGATAATGGAATGAATTTCAAGGTGGAATTAACTAAGGAATTTGAAAAGCAGCTAGGAGTTAGTCTCAGGTTTTCGACACCACAATACCTCCAGAGCAATGGTTTATTCGAATGTTACAATTCTACTTTTAAAAGGATGTTACATAATGTTGTTAGAAATGAAGGGAAAAAGTGGCACTTATTTTTGCCTTTCAGTGCAAAATATGTGCTAGGGTTGTAGTGCTCGGTATTGGGAAATACCGAGCACTACAACCGGAGTGGCACCTTTCCAACTTTTGTATGGAAGACCTTCACAAGACCCTTTATCAATTTTAAAAGACACTTGGACAGGGGAACACATGGGACTACAACTGAGCACACCTCCTGTTTCTAAGTATTTGCAAGAACTGAAAGCAACACTCAAGTATGCGGCGGAGCAGGCAAATTTAATAGCTGGAGTCCAACCACAAAGGGCAGCCTGATATTATAATTTAAGATCAAGTGATAGGAAATTTAAAATAGGGGACAGAGTAATTGTATTAATTTCTGACTCATCTAATAAACTCTAGGCAAGATGGCAAGGTCCTGCAGTTATTGAGGAGCTTCATTCTTTTATAGTTAAGATGGAGGATGGTTCTAGGAAACGTCCTCCATCAAAACAAAATTAGGCAATATGAAACACAATCTAATGCAATTAATATGATTTTTGAAGGTGAAGAAGAATTTGGGGAGGTTGAAAATGTACCTTATAAACAGGAAATTCCATAGATTTTTTGTACCACTTTGGATCATTCAATATTGCCAGAATTAAAAGGGTTATAGAGGTATATAAAAGGGTACAGATACTTTAAGGAATATTAAGTATAAAAATTTATTTACAAGAGATGTACAGCCAGCTAAGTTTGGGGTACATAACATAGAATTATTAGAGTGAGTGAGATGGAAGAAGCCTCATTGTTATCCAATACCAATGGCATATCCTAAAGAGGTAGATAAGCAGGTAGAGGAATTATTTTTTTGGGTTTAATCGAACCTTCAGACAGGGAAATTGCCTATCCGGTTGTCTGTGTCACAAAGAAAGATGCAACGACTCGGTTATGTGTGGACTTCAGAGGTTTAAATGCGGTGACTAAGGTCCCCAACTTTCCCATGAAAGATCGGGAGGAGTTAATCTATGTAGCAGGGTCAGCTAAATGGTTAACAAGCATAGATATTTTAAGAGAATACTGGCAGATCCCCATGGAAGAAAAGAGCAAACCCTTAACGAGTTATAAAACACATTTAGGACAGTGGCAATTTAAAACTATGCCTTATGGTTTGTCAGGCACAGCCGGCACATTTCGAAGAGAAATTAATTTTGGATTGCAAGAGCACAGTGAATATGCTCAGGCCTACATTGATGATGTCATTATATTTTCAGAAACTTTTGCTGACCATATGAAACACATTGAAAGTGTATTCAGTCATCTAGAAAAATTAGGATTTTCCGTTCGGTTAGAAAAGTGTACTTTTGCGGTGGCAGAGATAAAATATTTTGGACATCAAATTAGAGGGAGGATGCACATAACAGCAAAAAGTTGCTGTTATTAAGAATCTAAAACAGCCAACCACCAAAAAAGAAGTTAGGTCGGTGTTAGGGCTTATGAGTTTTTCATATATACCAGTCTCAAATAATGTCCAGTTTCAAATGTAAGCCTCGCCAAAGTGCCAACATACACAATTTTGCAAAATTTTTTTGAAGGGAATCATTCGAAGCATTGACTTAGCAGCAATCAAAATGGGAAAAATCTGTCACTTATATGGTTCTTCACCAAAAAGTAAAGCCAGCATTTATTTGAAAAGTAGCTTTTTTTAAATTATCAGCTATAATGTGTTTTATTAATTGTTAACTCCGATGTATTAAATGCAAAAATTTCAGTTTTCTGAAATTTGGCAGAATTCTCCCGATTTAAATCAATTTACTGAATTTGGTGAGAATGCCAAAGATTGATCGCTTGAAATCCCTTAAGAACTGCATGATTTCTGCACAGATAATTAAAATTTAATGCTACATTCTAATAAAACCTATACACTTGTTTTCAAAAATGCTATTTCCTTGAGGTCTCAGTAAATTGCGCCAAGCCTAAAACTATGCAAACCACTAGAACTCACTTTCTCAAAATCGTCATATCAGCCATTTTATTTTTCGTCAAACTAAAAAATTTTACATATTAGCCTCAGAAATCTTCAATCCTTATTATTTTGCATATAAATCATTTCATTCCTGCTCTGATTTCCCATGCACACAATATTATAATTAAAAAAATAACCTCACAAATATAAACTAAGAAAAAAAATCATTATTATTCTTTTATTTTTACATTAAGAATTTAAAACATTTTATTCGGAAAAATTGCCACACGTGGCAACCAGAATGCTTATTTCACACTTTTTTTCACTACAGGGGTTACTATTACAGAAAGCTTTCTGCATTAAAAACATAAAAAAATCTCAAACTCCAGGAGCGGGTGGACTATCATTTATGTATTCTATATTATTTTACATATCTGTGCAAAATTTCAGGCTGATAGGTCCACTTTTGTGGATTTGTATACGGTCTAAACCCACAAACAGAATTTTATTTTTATTTATTAGGATTAACTGAAATTTCAGGCTCAGGCTCCGATATAAAATTGCTCGGACTCGGGCTCAGGCTTTAAAAAATTAGCCCAAACTTATCTCTAATGTGTATGAAGAAATTGTTACTCATAATTATAAAATTTAAATATTAGTATTTATGACACAAAGAAAGAAAGAATTTAAAAAATAAATTAATCATGTGGGTGTATCTATCAAGCACATAACCAACCCCCCAACCCCCTACCACCACCACCACCATCCCTCCAAACTAAAGGGGGGGGGGAGAGAAAGAAAAATCATGGAGGACCCAAAAGGTTTCAAAAGTAAAAGTTCTCACAAAAAAACATCTGATAAACAAAAATACTATTTCAGGAGGAGCTCAAGCCCCCGTTCCTTATTTCCCAGATACTTCAATTGTGTGTATATGTATTGGTATTTATGCTGTAGTGTGCGTTTTGATTATATAAATTTTCATATATATATATTTATTTATTTAAAAATGGTTTTATGTTGTAAAATTGGCATATAACATCAAATCATGCATCCCCAATTAAAAAGAGAGATAAAATCCCATTATAATGCTTAAATGCAGTTGTGGCAAACAAAATAGAATATAATTAAAAACAAAACATGAGGAAAACACTTGTGTCATTTTTGAAATGCTTTCTTTGGGTTTTGCTTTTTAACTATACACACACACTGTTCAGAATTATGTTCTTGGTCATAACTACACTTTATAAGATGGTGTATTTCTAAATAGTGAATGTAGTGTCAATGTAAATTTTATGAAAGTATAGATTATAATTTTCTGATTATTTGGCTATTAATTTAATAATAATTTTATATTTATTAATAATATACGGAAGGGATAAAGTGGTCTCGCTGGCAACCCAGCCACTACGTATCTTTTAGCATTAGAGGAAAAAACCAAGGCATCTCCTTAGTATATTTGCTCCAAGATGGAAAATGCTTTTCACCTGGTCATAAAAATAATTCAAAATGTATTAGATGAGAGTTAAAACTGTTGTTTGTATAACATACCTTTCACATCAGGATCTTCAGTTTCAAAGTAACCTTGACTTTCAAGTTTTTTATACACCTCAGGTACTAACTGTGACAAATAATTCTGAGAAAATACACATGCAGCTATCTTTTGTGCCACTTCATCCTCTAACTTTATAGCTTGTTCTTGCTCTTTTAACCTGGCTTTCTGAAATAAGATCATGTGACATTTTTAGTTTCAGCTAGCAATGCTCCATAACACATAACAAAATGAAGAAAATTTATTTCATTTTATAATAAGAAAAATCAAAATAAACTAACTAGAGATTTTTAGATCATAACTTTACTACATACAGTTGGCAGATGATATGCAAACCATTTTAATAAATACTAGCCGTCAAAGCAGCCAGCTTCACTGCCCCATATATATAGATTACTGTTCTTTATACTCAGTGCAGTGTTGACTAAATTTCTGGACTCATTTCAATGAAAATCATGTTTCTTTGTTTCAACAGTATTTGTCATTAAATTTATTTAGTTGATGGCACCCAAAATTAAAGTTGCTGCACATTTTGGGTGCCATCATAAAAGCCGATGTTGAAATAGCAAATGGCTAAAATGTGCTTTAGCCCAATGCATAGTGACATTTTTTAGATAGGCGATTTAAGCGCCAAGTATTGTAAAATTGATATGTTAAAGCTGTGAAAAAGTCCGAAAGATCTTGCATTTCTCATATCCATTATTGTTATTTTGTAATCTAGCTACTGCATGGCATTTGCTTATTCCAAGGCTTTCTCCATTTGACATCATTGAACTGCCAATTTGGATTTTTGCACATACTTTATTGTTACTGTAATAATGTTTACACCTAGCAATTGCCGTTCGCAGCATAAAAACATGATCAATTTTGGTACTGCATACATTAGTGTATTATATAAGTAGATAGATATACTTCTATCTCCATTTGAAATCATTGAACTGTTAATTTGGATTTTTATACATGTATTATTATTATTGCACTAATGTTTACATCTAGCTGTTGCCATTTGCAGCATAGAAATATCATTGATTTTCATACTACATATGTTATCGTATTTTATAAATAGATGGTGAAATTTAAACAATTATGCTGATTTACTTGTATACGAAATAATTTAATCTTCTAACATAAAAGGTTTCTGGTCTGTTTCACTGCATATAATAAATTTTACATAATTATTTGTTAAAACTCACAATACTAATGTCTAATTCCTCCCCTTGTTAGTATCTTCAAATAGTAACAAGGGGATTTTTTCCACACTGTATTTAAAAAATTTAAAGAATTGTCAAAGAGAACAGTTCTACTGTGAATTTCATTATTGTCAGAAAACCCTGGCATAAAGCTTATCAAAAGGGTTCCATGACATGATCTCTTAAAATATTGTAATTCATCTCAAAAACTTCAGTCAGAATATTTAAATAACTTTTATGTCAATCTAACAGAAAAACTTTAAAGTTAATTACTATCTGAATCTTAAATAAACACATAACTAGGCATGCACTGAATATTCAGTTGAAAGTTATCCAACTTTATAATGATTAATTTAAATAGTTTGTTTTTAAACAATATTTAATATTTTGTACGTTGTAAAACTTCAGAAATTAAATTACTGCAAAATTTAATATTCAAGATTTTCCTTTATATATTATTAATCATCTTTCTAAATCTTTGAAAAATGATAATTGTTTTTGTTTTTTTAACCTGCATATTTTATTTAAAAAAATAGCTATTAACTGACTTATATTTATAAACAATTTTATGGGGTTTTTTTCTGATTACTGTTTTATATTTAAATGAGTTAGTAATAATAAGGTTGATGTAATGTGTCATAAGATTTTTAAAAAATTGAAAATAAAATTTGAATTAACATCTGAGTGTTTTCTCTTAATTAGTTTGAATATGGTAATATTAGTAACTATTTGAATAATTTTGTACTATGGTACTATACTATAACTTTCATTCATGGTATAGAAAAAATGTGTTTGTTTACCAATTGTTGAATATTCAAATTTGTTTACTATTTGGTTGCCGAATATTAAAGTATTCAGGCAAACCAAATATTCAGTGCATCCCTACAAATAACCACGTTTGAACTAGGCTAAAATTGAAGCACTTAAATGTTGTATCTTTTTATTGTGTCGAGTTCTCACATCACTGTTTTTTACTTTCCGAACATGTACCATGTAAGGAAAGTATTGTAATCATGAAAAAATTCGACTTCGAGATTTTGGGGTATTTATATGTTTTGAAGTCTTCTGAATTCATTTATGCTATTTTTATGAGATGTATGTGTGTGTGTGTGTGTGTGAACACAATATCTCTTAAACGGGGCATTCAATGAAGCTCAATTTGGATATATATATCAAACCACCGTCGCAAGACCAGTATTGATTTTGGTGTGTATAGGATTTATAGTTTGTCTACGGGGCTACGACAAAGATTTCTTTTACATTGTGGCCTATGGAAGAAAATTCTTGAAAGTGCACTAGTGCTTAAACGGTACATTCTATTGAGCTCAAATTGGGTATATATGTTATAAGCCACCATCCAAAGACCAGTATTGATTTTGGTGTGTATAGGACTTGAAAGTGCTCTAGCATTTAAATGGTACATTCTATTGAGCTCAAATTGAAAATAAACTAAGAATTTTTGCTGAATTATTCATCGATTAAAATTTATTTAAATGCTTGGTAATGATCTTAATCATAAGTGTTCGGAAAGTCGAGTGGAGTTACTCCAGATTTTTTTTACTTTTACTTACAAATGTTTACTTTTCTTGCCACTCACGGCATAAAGCCTGCTGCTATTTTGTATTCAAAGCTGCCTCACAGGAAAGGGGGCATTTTACCTTTAGATGCAGGCAGGTATATAAGCATGCATAATTTTCCAGGTATGAGCGATAGAGCAATCTAGCCATCAAACCTAGATAAAATGTAAAATTGTCTGCAAACTCTAATAATTTCTTATAATTTTTCTTCAGAAAAAGGCTGTGATCCTCCTGAGTCCTATATCACTGATAACAGCTGAACATATTATTTCAAAAGAGCATACTACTTTTAAACTTAAGTTCATATAGATGTTGATTATTTTGTAAAATCAAACATAATAAGTATGATTTATTTACTGTTTTTTCATTGTCATATTATTATATTTTCATAATTTATTTGCATGATTTTTTTTATTGTAACAATGAAGAAAAAATATCAAGTGTTAAAAATTGTAAAAAAAAAAAAAAATCAAGGCTGTCTGTAATGTTTGAAAATTTCTTGCAAATGGCATTCGCACGTTTGTCTAAGTCTATATTATCTGGGCCTGCTAGACATTATGATGAGAAGAAAAGAGTATGGCCCCACTCTAACAAAATGCATTGGTAGGCTCCCCAGCAATGGCATGTGTGAGAGACTGTTCATTACTTAAACCCAATGTTGAGTTACTGTAATATGGACAATACCTGAAGAAAAAATTCATCACCAGCCTAATCCTGTACACCAGAACCGAATGATGAGATGGAATGTTTTTCTCTTTATTTTTTGTAAACAGTCATCACTTTCCTCTAAATAAACTTTGAAGCATGGAAGTGGTTAAGATTATTTTTGATTCCACTGCAGACTCAATTTAAAATAACTTTCAAAAATGTCATTTTAAATAAAATTTCAAACAATTATCAATATGCTGAATGGGATATTAATTTACTCACATTATTTACCATTATTCAAACCATCAATAATTAATTTTTATTTAGTAGTTGAAATTTCAAATCTCAAGAAATACGGTATAAATAGTATTAGATTGTATATATTTTTAGCATAATTTTGCTTTGTCAAATATGTCTGACAGTTAATTATTTACAAAAAATGAAGGTTGGCAAAGCAATGTTTGAAAATGATGGATGGATACCAGAACTTAAAGGCAGTTACTTCAAACCCTTTTCCCATTTATTGCATACTATTTCAATATGTAGCATTAAAATCTTTTCATCATTCTTATTTGTTTTAAAATTCTGATTCATTTCAAACATTACTCACTGGGACAGCCAGTAACAAGACTGTAGTCAGAAAAAAAAGTGGGGGGGGGGGGGGGAGGATATGAAGCACTAAAATTTTTTTACCTGTAATTAATCACCAGAATCAATGCAAATTAGAAACTACTATTGCTTTGACTAAACTTTTGTATGGGAGGGGGGATCAAAACTCCATGATTGCCCTTTTTTGCATGGGCACGGGGAGGGGGTGTAAGGGGGTGCACTTACACCCCCTGTAATTTGAAATATATATATACAGTGTGCACCGGTTATAACGGACCTAGGTTATAATGTACTATTGGTTATAACATACCTAGAAGCTAGGTACCGAATAAAGTCCTTTATTTATAATGTTATTTAACTTCGGTTAAAATGTACTTAATAAAAGTACATACTTCGGTTATAACATACTTTTTATACGAAAGCCAAAAATAAAATTTTGCTTTTCTTAAGCATTTTATTTCCTTTTTCTCGGAAATTTCAGTACTTTCAAAAACACTTGCTGTCCGTTTTCAGATTCTCTAGCGAGATGAATTGTTTATAAACGAAGGGAGCGATCTTTCATCTTTTTTCCTGCTATGTAGGGCCAAGTACAAGACCATGTTTTTTTCTTTGTCATTCATCAATATAAATGCCTAATGAAAAGCTCCATCTATAATGATTCTGATGATAGTGCAAAAGAAACAGAGGAGCCTATACCAAGCATACCCGACTCATTAAATTTAATGAATGCCGCAGTGATGATGCAGAGACGCTACAAAAGTCTATTATGGGTATCCAAAATGGTATTTTTTAAGTAGGACCAGCTCATTTAAAAAAAATAATAAATAAATAAAAACCTGAATGCTTTGAATTATATGTAATTGTCACGTTATATGTAATTATCATGTTAAATTAGCTTTTTACACCTGTGTTTATGGTTCATTTATGCACCATTGTGCATAAATTTTAAGTTTCTGAGAAATTGTTCACATATTTATTTTTTAGAGAGACTGCTCATAGGGGATTATGTTAGCACGTGCACAGTGGGACCCCATTGATCAATGGTGCTCCCATAGTATAATGACTAACACTTCCGGCCATAGTAACAGTGAATGTCTCATGGAGAATGCCCACCGTTAGGAAAGAATATTTTGAAATAATGTATAATTAAATGCAATTACTTTATGAGTTAAGGTTTAAAGTTTAACATTTCTATTTGACATTAAAGAGGTAATTTTTCAGATATTAACTCAAACATTATTAGTTGAAAATTAATTAAAATTTGCATTTTGAGTTTCTAGTGTGATAATTCCAAATATTAAGTGGAAGCATCACTATATCATTTTCGAAACTTGGGCTCTATTTTAATATGTAGATGACCTCTAAGACAAGTATAGTGTTGCATATTTAAAACAAACTTGCACATGGGGTATCTGCTAATGGAGGAGGGGGAGGCTGTCTTGGATGGAGGACTTTTTAAGGGGTTCTAACGCATAGTTACATGACTGTAGAAAACCACCCAAAACTCCAGACTGTTAGATCAACAGCGGCGCGGCAGGCCAGAACCCTGAACTTTCACACTTCAGCCATCTGCCATTTTCAGTGCCTTACGCACTGGGCCATGATGGGAAACCCTAATCCGAAAATTGCTATATACATCAAAGCTAGACTAAAAATACTGAGCCTCAGTTCTTCTGGAAAAATTCATATGCTACAATTAAATATAAAACAATGTAAGTAAAATTGAATGTAATTTAAATAATTAATTATTATTATACTTAAATTGAGGTATTGTTAATTAGGCTAAACTAATAGTTTACGATTTTGTGTTTTCCATCTGTGACAAAATATTATCACAATATTTATTTCAAATATTGATGTTGCATTTTCTAGTCAAAATTCTTCTAAATTTGAAAACCAAATAGTAGTCTCTGCTGGATCAGCAATTTTTTAATGAATCACAATTTCTCTCTCATAACGTTGTGAAGGTGATATAAATTCAGCACTTCAGAAAATCACAGAACTCATTAAGGGTCTAAAGTTCAACTTTTCTGTCAATTGCAGTATTGTCTTTATTTACTTTTTTATTTATAATATTAAATTTTAACCGATTTTTTTTCCCACAGCAATACTCAATATTTCTTATTCAGTGTTGCCATCATTTGGAAATCTTCACTTACTACACCCCTAGTTTCGTCGCGATTCCATAGCTGCAATAATGCCCCATGTGGGCATATTACCTTTTTTTGCTGTTTTATTTATAAACATCTGCATGTGGTACCCATAGAGGAGGAATAGGTGGAAAGAGCATCCTATTATATTTTCTGGTGAAAATTGAAGCTGAAATTGCAGCATTGTGGGGAAAGAAAATTTATATATTTGGTTGTTTATCGCCTTCTGTTTTGCAAAATTAAGCATTTTACTATGCTAGAAAGCAAAACAGATAAGGGAAGTAATTAATTAATAGTTTTTGCAACAATATTTCCATAAGTCCTGTGACTTGCATGTTTGTTTCAGTTTAGGGTTACAAACGCTCTCTCCACCTATTCCTCCTCTATGGTGGTACCTGATGAGCATTCCAGAGTTTACAAATTTCCAATCCACTTTCTTTTATTTGGCTAAGTTAGTCCGTTTTAACATAGGGATAAAACATATTGATGGTGCTTGTCTTTGATATTACATAATTTGGAGTATGCTTTCCGAATGTATTGCTCATACACACACACATATGTATGTATCTATCTTGGGTGCACCCCCCTGGAAAAATTTTTGATTACACCCTTTCTTTCTTGTTACGGCTATGAAGAACCAGTAATATCATTAGGTTATTTGAAATAGTATACATGACTGATTAATAAAATTACTCTTTCTTCAAAGATCCTTCTTTCTTCTTCCTCAAGACGTTTTAATTCTGCTAGATCAGCATTTCTACGGGCTTCATAATCATCTTGCATGTCATTGATTACAGCTAATTCTTCTTCAGCCATTATTTCAATCAAAGCCTGCTCTAATGTTTGCCCAACTAATGCTTCCAGTAATGGCTCTACTTCTTCATCAAAATCAAAAAGCTTAAAAAAAAAATTTTTAATTAAACAATTAGGAGCAAGAGAACAATAACACTAACTTAATAAACCACTAACAGGATTTCATCCTCAGTTAAAATTCTTATAAATTTTTCTTAACTATTCATTAAGAAATAAAAATGAGTTTTACACTTAAGAATATATACAACATGCATATAATTAATTTTAATCTACAGTATTGTGTGCTTGCTTATACAGGGTGATAACTTGTTAGTTGAAGTTACCGGCTGATCGTGAGGAGAGATAAACACAAAAGGTTTAAAATAAAACTTTGTACATTGCAATTGTGCGCCTAGGCACTATATTTCTGAAAGAGAATGATTTTTAATTTTCTTTAACACTCACCTGGAAAAATTCCGAAAGTCTATGCAATCCATCTCCAAGCTAAAGGAAAAAATCCACCTAAAGGGGACTAGTTCAGGGAAAGTATTCAACTTAACTTTTAAATTTTGCTTTTATTGAAATTTCTTGTATAACAAATATAACAAAAAATACAATCTGGATTAAGTGTGCATAAATTTATATGCTTAAGAATTGCAACCAGGCCTTTATGATCTCATAATAAAACGCTTAAAAATAGCATTCATTAAACACATGTGTGAAAAATAATAATACTGAATAACACTTTAAATTCAAATTAAACCCTGGTATATCAGAAAACCACAATACTGAAATAACACTTCAAAGTTAAATAAAACCTTTATGCATTGAAAAATAAACAATAATCCCAAAACACATATCTGAATGTTGTGTCAATTGAAAGTCATTTTAAATTGTCCTAAATATACATGGTAAAAATCCAATTAAAATAAATATTAAATATTTAATAATTAATGGACTAAAAATGAGATATTCAATTTACACAACATTAATTACAAATATAAAAATTCAAAATGTTGAAAGAGTTCACCAGTACCATTTTATCAAATTGATTCCTTCTTAAAATTATGCATATCAATACAAATTTAAATATGAAAGAAAAAAGTTATAGAATTTAATATGTTCATTTCAAACATAAGATCTAATTAATAATTACCAAGCTGCCAACAGTCGTTTCCTCCTTGCTCTTCATTCACAGTATGCACTAAAGTTTTTAAATTTTAGTTCTTTCTAAATTATTTGCAAAGTTCTTGGAGTTAAAACAGTCTGTCGATGATCATATTTCAATCCGTTAATACAATTCCAAGATGGTTTTGCTTATTCACAATTCAGGAAACTTCACTTTTGCAATATGGCCGCCCTTCAGACGTTTGTCGCAAAATGGCGCACTCGCAAGTTACAAATAGTGTTGAAATCCACTCTTTGATTTATATTTATTCATGCTTATGAACAAACTTAGAAAAGACGTTGAAGAGAAAATTCTGCAGTTAGAATTGTTAGAAGGAAGTTTAGCTATTTTCACCATAGACGATTTTTGCAAAAAAAAAGAATTATTCCGCTGTAGACATTTGGTCAACAACAGCCATTTAGCTCGCATTCTTCATGTCATAGCAAGCAGCAAAGAGAAAAAAAATTTTAGTTATATTTTGTAAAATATGCATATTTATGTTTATTTATAAATTTTTTACATTGACCATATTATAATCAGTGTATGACATGCATACAAAAAAATGAAGTAATTTTTTGAAGTTGAAAGTGCATGCTATAAGCTGAGATATATGGTACTCATCATCTGTTTACGCAAAGCAAGTTCATGATGCAACAGAGTCATCAAATGTACACAAGGGGTTAACATGTAATTTAAAATGAACATTTATGAATAATTAACTAACCTCTCCAGGATAAATCTGTGTAGCTACATCAGGACCAGATTTTGCTGGTATGAAAAGAGGAGATGGTGGTCTATCTAAAAGAGGATCTGTTTCACACTCAATATCATGTGTTTCCACAACATCACAAAGCTCCTCTAAATACAGATCTGTTTGTACTGATAAATGCTGTCGACCAGTAACTGGTAAGGTGGCATCAGGTATATTTGAGATTTCTCTTTTCAACTAAAGCGGAGAAAAAATTTATTTAACAAAATTTCTACATAATTAAAAATATAAAAAGGTTTAATTTTAATGGTGACTAAAAAATATATATACATAACAAGCAATATAATATAATTAGTGCTGTCAGATTTTTCTTAGTATTTTTTTTTAATGTAAACTGTAGATGCATACTTTAAAAACATCAGCCAGAATTAATAGAAATTTTTAATGCAAAAAAGAAATATATATATATATTAATTTTAAGTAAACTATTTTCCTTTATTTGAAGAACCATAATTCTAGTCCTTTAATCAAAACAAAAGCAGTTTAATGTGTAATGTAATGTAAAATAGCAAGTTTTTGATAATAATAAAATTTGCAGTTTCTTACTTTACTTTAAAAAAAGGTCTAGTTTCATAAACACCTTTATTTTTCTTTGTACAATGATTAGAAATGAAATTATAAACAACTAATGAAACAATCTTTCAGTGTGTTTTCAGAAAAATCAAATTTTTCATCATTTTCGGTGATTAAGATACATCCTTAAAATAAATAAAAACTTTGTGAAAAAACACGCATAAAATGTTACTTATAACAGGATACGATCGTTTTGACTGAAAAATTTTTCAGTCTTCATCAGTCAAAGCCCTTTGTCTCACAGAACAGAGGGAACTGAAAAATATACATCATTGATCAAGATACATAATTGTTCCCAAACTTTTGAAGATGCATATAATGCTTACACAGACGGTCATTTACATATTTTTGTGCACTTCACAAAATGAAACATAAAAGAAAAGGCAATTCTGTTTGGAAAATAATTCAAATAATAAATTTGTTGCTATGTTATGTCAATATCTGCTGTAAAGTGTGGATATTGATTTCGTTAACAAAAGATATCAGAATCCACATTTTAAGTGGCATGAGCTATACCCACTTGAGCCACATAAAATTTCCCATATACTAACAGGCAATAAGTACGCTAATCTGTTATGTAGACCATTATCTGACTTCTAAGATGATCATGATTTGCTAGCACAGACTGCAGACCTCACCCAGATGTGATTTCATCATGATACAGCATCAGCCCACAAATAGCTCCCTGCTGATCACTTCGCTGTTTCAAGACATCATATGTTATGGCTATCTGATTGAATGGCCTTCTCGATCATCAAATCTCCAACCTTTAGTTTCTTTCTTTGGAGTTTTTTAAAGAGCATGGTCTGCAAAGTAGAAATAATGAGCATATTTGCAGAATTATATTTTACCCATGGTCTGATGCATCATGCCTATAATGTTAACAAAAGTTCAAGAGAAATTCCAGTTACATGTCCATCTATGTATTATAATCCAAATCAGACACTTGAAGCACATGTGACAAGAATGTAATATTTATCCATTACAGATGATTTATTTGTATATATATATATATAACTAATAAGTAAAACACAAAACATACTGCAAATAAGACATACCTCGCATAAAAATATAACAGCTATAAGCAAGAATTAGAAACCACATTTTGAAAAATTAATAAAAGCTAAGCCAAATAAAGTGCAATAATTAATGTGAAAATAGAATGGAACGGAAATTATAACCACTGTCACAATCTTCAGGGACCACGAACAGTGGATTATAATTAAAAGCAAACAAAATAGTAGGATATATATATATATTGAGTGTACATGTGAGAATGCACTTGTTACTATGTTATTATTGTAAATTTATTAAAATTATATGATCTTGTGTACTGAGTTTTGATGCATTATACACAAATACATATATATATATTTTTTTCAATAGCATTGATTAGGTAAACATTATACTTTTTTTTTTTTTTTTTGACTTGAACAACACTTTTGTCATGATCATAGCTACTATAAAAGCTTGTTCTTTTTCTGACTGGGTGATGTGTTCCCATCTCCATTTGTGTACAGTCCCATACTATGTGCTGAAACTTTGAACTTGGATTTTTCCATGAATCTTGGTCATACAAATATCGAATTTTATGTGCTTTCTATATTTTGTATGGACAAGATTTCCATAAAAATTGATGTTTTGACCTGAGATTGTATAGAGATTTAGGTAGTATATTTTTCATTTTTCCCCCTTTTAAAATTTTTAATGCCTTCATACTGCATTTAATTTTGATCATTTTTGCAAATGGAAGTGTGTATCTAGGACAAATGATTGTGATAATAAAGGTAAGTCAGGTTAACATGGACATGCTGCATATTGGATTCATCAATATTCGCTTTAAAAAATTGGGGAATTTTGATTCAAAAATATAATCTTGTAAAGGAACCCCCAAAACTGTAAGACTACCCCAGGGTTCTATCAGTAACTTTTTCTATTTCCTGGGTTTTGAGTGACTTCCCTGACTTTGGATAACATTTCAAATTTTCCTACTTTGTGTTCTTTTATACAGGGTGTTTCAAAAAATCGTGGACAAAATGACATGGCAGAGCAGTCATACAACAAAGATCAAAAATCGCATAGGAACAGAGGGTCACAACTGCGATCTGGAGCCGTTACAGTGCGTCTAAAATAATACATAACACAAAGAGAAGAAACAAAACCATAACAGATCATTCTTTTATAATTATTCACTCACATGCGACTAATTCAAGCGAAATGTTAAGCCTACGGGAGATGCTAAAAGTTTTGCCAGATGCATCGAGACATGCCTGGCATCTACGTTGCACGGAACGCCGCCCCTTCTCAAAGATACCAGGTGTATCTCGAACACATCCTGCTGCCACAACAATTCTTCCTATCAAGTCTTCCGGCATTTCAACAGGTGTTTCATGCACTCCTTTTAAAAATCCTCTTTAATAAAAATTAAACTCCTTTTAAAAATCCCCATAAGAAATAATCCAAGGGAGACGGGTCTGGTGATAGTGGTGGCCATGCGATTGGTCTACCGCGACTAATCCAGCCGCAATGAAAAGTAGCCTGCAGATGTACTCTGACGTCTGCTGAAATGTGCAGGGGCTCCGTCGTGTTGAAATCGAATGCGTCGACAAATAGGCATCGGGATATCATTCAGCATTTCTGGCAGAACCTCTTGCAAGAATGTTAGATAAATGGGACCGTTAAGTCTTTCTGTGAGAATGTACGGACCAAGTAAACAGTCTCCTAAAATGCCAGCCTACAATGTTAACGGAACATTTTCGTTATGCTCCCTGCGAACGTGTAGCATGCGGGTTTTCATCTGCCCATGTATGCGGGTTGTGAAAGTTCATCACGCCCTCTAATGGGAACGCAGCCTCATCTTTGAAGAGTACACTTGCTGCGAAGTTTCGGTCTGCAGCATGTTCTTGCAAAAACCACGAAGCAAAATCCATAGGATTGTTGTAATCTCTCGGTTCCAGTGCCTGGACGCGTTGTAAATGATAAGGTTGTAGTCCTTCGTCGTGTACAATGCGCCAGACGGTAGCGTGGTGGATATGGGTCTCTCGGGATACAACTCGTGTACTTGTTGAAGGATTACGCTGGAATTCTTGGACAGCTCTTTCTTCTGCATCAACTGTCCGAGTTATACGTTGGCTACCTGCATCCGGCTAGAGCACGTCTAACAAGCCGGGTTCACACAATCGTCGATGCAGAGTGACAAAGTATGAGCGGCTAGGCACCTTTCTATCAGGATATTTTTCACGATACATTCGCAACGCTTCTCGTCCATTGCAGTTGGCCATGCCATAAACTAAATGCATGTCAGCCATTCACGGTGCGTGTAACTAGTCATGTTACGCCCAACACATCCACGGCTAGAATGAAGACAATCTTCGTTTGGCTCGTGTTTGTATCGCAAGGCCCTCTCATGGCTATAACGCTCTCTACAAGCGTTTGCGACCCTCTGTTCCTATACAATTTTTTATCCTTGTTGCATGACAGATCTGCCATGTCATTTTGTCCACGTTTTTTTTAAACACCCTGTATATACAGTAGACTCTCTGAAATCCGCACACCTTGGGACCAAGGGGTTTGCGGATTATAGAATTTTGCGGATTACAGATCATTGTTTTGTTTACATTTTTTCTTACTATAGTTATGAAGCAACAGAACATTTTTAATGGCTGAAATTAATTATACTGTCACACTTAGTTTAATTATTAAAGAATTTATTAAAATATATGAAAAAAATTAATTTTATTTTACAAAACTTTTGCAGACTGAAATTTTTCTTGAAGAAGGCTTAAACTTTCATACTTTAATTTTATGTTACTATTTTTTTAATTTTGCAAACATGGAATTAATTGTTGTTTGTTTTAGGTCTTTTGATTTGTGTTTAAATATTTTTTCCTGGAGTCTGTTATTTCTTGTGGTGATGCCAATGAATAATTTTAGATGAATTCTAAATATTTATAGCCTAAAGATAAGCCTTCTTCAAGAGAAATTTTTTGAAAATTTCTCTTTCTTTCAATAAAAAATGAAAATCAAAATAATACACGTTTCGTTAACTGAGTGTGCGAGATTGTCTCTCAAAATCTTTTCTGTCAGCTAATCATGCTTTCATTTTACTGCTCAGACTTTGTTAGATGGGTTAAAAGAACAATTTTAATTAGATATATGCAAAAAATATGAAAAATAGCATAAAATTTCTTTTAATTCTACAACTTAACTCACCCGTAATCTCCTAGTGTTACTTAACTGTTAACTACAAATTTCACTGTTTACATCTAAAAACTATCGCGGATTATAGAGAGTTGCGAATTATAGATGTGCGGATTTCAGAGAGTCGACTGTATATATATAAATATATATATATATATATATATATATAATATACATACAGTAAATTATTTTTTACACTTTTTTTTTTGCACGTTTTCAAAATGACACATGTAAAAATAATCACAAAAAATATTTTCTTTTCATATTTATTTAATCAATGTATAACAGTAAAACTTCTTTTTTGAGAATTTTTATACCTGTTGCATATATTTATTATTACTCAGCATTTTCACAGTGGTGCATGAGGAGATTTGTACATCAAAATCTATCCATCATTATTTTTTAATGAAGCATACTTTTTTTACATGGTGTTGTGCAGAATGTATCCACCATGTAAAAATAGAATCCAGTATTGTCCGGCACTGAGGAGAAGAGACTTGACTCCTCCCCTCTGAAGGAAGAGTCCATTTTACTGCGTGGTCGCAGGGTGTAGGGTTGCAGGTGGGGAAAAATTTAAATGCCGCCATTTGGCGTTTCCTCTGCCTACAGCACAATACAAACACTACTCAGCTTTACACGTGTTGCTTTCAATTCTTTCTTTATTCTCTTATACTTAAGGTTCATTTTAAAGAGAACCATTTTTTTCAAAACAAAATACGTCAGCAAAAGGAAAAACAATTCGCTCAAGAGAGAGGAAAATAATAAATAAAGTTAAAGAATATTTTGAAAATGAAGCAAAATCTGGTGAACCACTGATTCCTATCAAGCAGTCTCAAAAGCGTGCTTCGGATGCTACTGGTGTTTCACTTAGCACCATTAAAAGAATAAAAAAACAGGCTCTTGCAGATCCAGAACAATTGTCTTCTCCAGGAAAGAACAGAAAACGCCTGGATAGCCGAAATGCTGTTCTGGACAGTTTTGATCTTTGTGTCATTCGTAAAGTCGTGCATGATTTTTACATGGAAAAGAAAATGCCCTCGCTTACCAGACTAATTCCAGTTGTGAGAGAAAAGATAAACTTCTCATGGAAAAAGGATACCCTGAGAAGAATACTGTATAAAATCGGCTTCAGATTTAAACGCTGTCAAACACAGCGCATGCTTTTGATTGAACGTCCTCAAATAGTTGCCTGGCGATTCAATTTTCTGAGAGAAATGAAGAAATTTGGTCAAAATAAGAGACATGTAGTATATTTAGATGAAACCTGGATAGATAACAATCTTTCGTTTGAAAAATGCTGGCAGGACGAAAAAATCGGTGCATTTTGCAAAGAAAGGGCTGCAAGCCATTTAATTGTTGTGCATGCTGGATCAGAAAAGGGATTTGTACCTAATGCAGATTTGATATTTAAAGCTGATTCTGCTTCTGGAGACTATCACGGTCAAATGAACTTTGATAATTTTGAAAAATGGGTAAAGGAAAAACTTCTTCCCAATATTCCAGCAAAATCAGTAATTTGTATGGATAATGCAGCCTACCACACAAAAATTTTCGATCCCATACCCAGCAAATATGCAAATAAAGAGCAAATGTGTAAATGGCTTGAAGAAAAAAAAATTTCTCACGATAAAAGCATGAGAAAGGAGGAATTATTTGATCTAATTTCGAAAAACGCACCTTCTAAAAAAAAAAATACTGTATCGATGAACTTCTCCGACATCATGGCCATGACGTATTAAGGCTCCCACCTTATCACTGCGATCTCAATCCAATTGAGTTAGTGTGGGCAGCAGTAAAACGACATATTAAAGAACGGAATGTGAGCGACCTCAGCTTCAAAAACATGAAAAATATGGCAAATGAAGCTTTAAAATCCATAAGCGATGAAATGTGGAATAAATGCTGCAAGCACGTAATAAATATAGAAGAGAGTTATTGGGAAAATGATGGAATTATCGAAGAAACAGTGGACACTGTTATTTTCAATGTTAAATCGGACTCTGGTACTGACAGTAGCTCCGAAAACAGTTCAGATTCTTCAGAGTATTGTGAAAATTAAAAATTTTATATAAATACCCATGTAATGTTATGAAGGCTTATTTAAATGATAACCACAACTTTTAACATATGATTTTTATATAATGGACACTGAAGCAGGTACAGAGAAATGAATCTAGATGAAGGGGGGGGGGGGGGTTCTTTTTTCCAACTGGAAAATGAAGCTCTCAAAATAAACACAGTTAAATATACACAATATATATATGAGTAAAAAGAATAGGTATTATATAAGTAGAAGTTAAATAACACAGCATATAAGTAGCTCTGAAAGGGGGGGGGGGTCTCGAGCCCCAGAGCTCCCCTCTCATGGATCCGGAACTGTATTGAAACTTAAATAATGGTCACTCATCGCATATGATGCAGTGGCGTACGCAAGGGGGGGGGGTTGAGGGTTCAACCCCCCCCCCCCCCTTGTCAAAAAATTTTTAGGAAAATGTCCATAAATTTTCAGTTTTGAGCTTAAATATTACGCAGTTTAGCACAAAGTTATGTCTATAACACCCCCCCCTCGAAGGAAGTCTGCTTACACCACTGATATGATGCATTAGGTAATTTCCTTAAGTTTTTTATTCACTTGTTTGATTTGAGTCATAATAAAACACGATCCATAATGTTTTCCATTTATTTAGTTTTTACGATTGAAACATAATTAAAACATTTAAACATAATATTTTCCATTTATTTAGTATTTAAGATTGAAACATAATTAAAACATTTAAACATAATATTTTCCATTTATTTAGTATTTAAGATTGAAACAACTAAAACATCTAAAAAAAACTCTTAGTTTATTAAGAAGACATCACTTAAAATATACGTACAACTGCGCGCGAGAAAAGGAAGAAAAATAAAGATGTATTACATCTGATAGTATACTGTTGCATTTATTAAACAGAGTGCATGCATTTTCGGACTCGCTAATTTACCATGCACGCACACACCATGTGCAGATTGCCTTTGCAATAATCATTGGAATCGAATACAATTCCTAAAATCAGCAGTCAGATTTTTCCCACCAATTGACATTAAACAGAAAGAGTTGTATAAAAACAGATATATAAATTATTAGAAATAACACAACTGATTTTACACTGGATTATAATATTGCAGAAGCAAAAGAAAGATGTATTATAAACAATACGTAATGTTTATCCTGAAGAGGGAAAGATGCAAATCGATCTTTTTTATTAAAAATTTTATTATTTTAAATTTAAAGAAATAAAACGGGAGTTAATAATTCTTTACTAATATGAATAAAACAGGCACTATATGAGCAAAGTAATATAATTCTTCATAAATTCTCAGTTGATTGCGTCTAGTTTAAGCGTAAGCAGGGCGAAGTCTTTTTATTCCGAAGTACCCAAAATCATAGTGCAAAATATAACTCTTAAAGGGTGCTAAAAGTAGAAATATGGCATTATCATTTCGCCAAATTGCAGAAATCCACCCAAACCCGGGAAATGGGATCGCCACATACCACGTGATGTAGGCAGAGCCAAGTCTCTTCTCCTGAGCGTCGGACTATATATAGTCTACATTCACTTAACTAATGTAATGACATTCAAGATGGACAAGTAAATTTATAATGATGCCTTTAAAATACAATTAACAGTAAAAAAAAAAAAAAAAAAGAGTAAGACTAATGGTGATAGTGCAGCAACAAGGGAGTCTGTGAAACAATGATGCATTTTTCATTAAGGAGCAGATTAATCCATAATGGTCCTAAATGTAGCAGGAGAGCACACTAGCATCAGTTAGAAGGTAATTTAGAAAAATGGATTTTGGAACAATGAGAAGGAATTTCTAGATTTTACAAAATTATTTACACACACAAGCCAAAAATTTTGCTAGGGTATCCAAATTAGTGTGTTAGATTTATGGCCAAGAATTTGTAAGTACTTATTTAAATAAAAATTTTTAAAAAGCACTTATATAGTCTCCTACAACTACTTTTTGACAAATGTAGTTAAATACAGTTATTATTTAAAATTGTAATTGTTGTTTAATTACTTTCAAGAGATATATTTTGCTAAAGAATTCTCTATTTATATTTGCATTTAAATATATTGATACACTAATTAGGGAAAACTAAAATGTCATAGTATAGAACAAAAGTAAACAAAATTATTTCAAAATATGTTTGTTCAAAAGTTGCAGCTCATAACTGTTATCAGTTAAATAAGCATATGTGATATGTAAAATGGCACCTTTTTTGTTTGTTTGACTAATGTCAAAAGTAATTGTCAGAACTCGTTACAAACAGGTAATTTTTGGTATTGCATAACTTACTACACTACTTTAAATAGAGTACTATATTACAAACTACGAAACAAATGGTAATTAGTGCATTTTTGCTGTTTACAGTGTGTTACATCCAACGCCTAGTCTACATACTATCCCGCTTAGATGTAAAATGTCAGGTTTTTTTTTAATGTACTCAAATAGCAATCAGATTTTAATGATGCTCAATAGTACTAGGACTATTATTTACATACGGTGCATCCATCATTCCTCTGATAATTTTTTCACTTATAATTATTAGAAACAGCATTTATAGTAATTTTCTAGTATATAGACTTAGTGGTACAGCTTTTCTTCCATAAATTATAGTATTAAAATCTTAATGATGGAATCATAAGCACTTATAATAATGACCATAACATGGTTTCACTCCAAGTATTATACATACCTGTACATTTCTTTTTTCAGGCTTCAAATACAGTACATCTCTGAATAATAAAGAATTATAAATATAATTTCACATAAAACATGAAATTAACATAAATTAATAATGCAAAAACATAAGCATCAAATTAATAGTACAAAAACATAAGCATTAACAATTAATTTGAAATATTTATTAATTCAGGAGATACCAACTTCTTGATGATGTTGCAATATTAATCTGGCTCAGAACTGGTCAAGTATTGTCAACCCTTAATATCCTTGTATAGTAAACACTAAATCCTTAATACCTTGCACACATTAAACATCTGGCTGATAACATAGTGAACATAAAGCATTAGTCCCAAATCACATGCATTAGCCCCAGGAGCAGAATTTTATCCAGTGTTCTGCAACATGACCTCAAGCATTTGCAGATGTTCTACATGCATTTTGTCCAAATCCGGGAGACCACGGTAAAATACAAAATAGGTATAAAAGTTGTGCAAAAAGTGAAGACAGAAGGCATAACATAAAGGGCACTTCGTTTTAATTTTTCTGCAGAACATATATTTTTAGTCCTCCCTTTTTTCAATGGATGAAATGTTCTGCAAAGACTGTGATTGTTCTGCGATGTATGTCACACTTTTAAGCACTTTCTGCTTCTGGATGCATTATAAATGTCTATACGAGGTATGGGCAAACTTTGGAAAATTGCAGGCCAAACTTTAGGATGTTAGTGAAATTGCAGGCCATATAACTGGGATTTATATGAAATTTTGAATGGTTTATATGGGTTTTATATTAGGTTTTGATAGGTATTATGGGTCGGATCAAAAGAAGGGGTGGGCTGCCACATCCGGCCCATGGGGTGGAGGTTGTCCATACGTGGTCTATACAAATTTTCAGTTATAATGAACTGTAGAAATAGGTAATAAAAGAATGCACTATTTTGGTTTACTCCACTTTGGTTATAGGGAAATTCATGATTTGGGAACATAATTTGCCAGTTTCCAAAGATTCAGCATGACTAGATTTGACTGTACATTTTTTAAAGTCCTCTTGAAACAGGCAGCGAAAATTTATGAAGCTGATTGATTGCATGGTTAGTATATTTAATGCTAAATATTAAATGGATTAGTCTGTATAACTTGGGTTATGCAGTGAAACATATGCTGATGATTTCATAATAAACTGATTTAATAACAGATATCTATTTTTAAAACTAATAAAATGGATGTATTAACTGTAAATATTTATATATAACTGTAAATATTTAAACAAATTCTTTTAACTCAGGCATGGTGTAAAAAACTCATGATTTTAAAAAAATTAAAAAATCAGATTTTTTTTTAATTTAATAAAATGGAGTGCTTGCTCGCAGTCCATGCATACAAAATGGATGCCAATTTTGTTTTTCAAGAATTCTATCAATTGATGCTCTAGGTAGTCTTAAAGTCGCAGATGCTTTTCGAATACTTGCACGTGGGTTGGCAGAAGAATATGCTATAATTTCTGTTCCTTTCTTTTCAGTGTACAAGCGATTTTACCCACGGCCAGGTTTTGGATAAAAAACACTGGTAGTTCTTAATTGCCTCATCATCCGGTAAAAAAACATGCGAGAAATTTCAGGTGAATTCAGATATTGTCATCCAAATTATCGAGCAGTTTCTCCATTATTTCTATTGCACTTAGAATAAATCATTTTTAATTCAAACAGCTCATCATTTGTTAAAAAAAAAACATTATGCAGTACTAGTTATATGTTTTTAGTTTGAAAATATGAAACTAAATATCGCTATATAATTTTCAATATTCTGATATGTACAAGAAAAGTTTGGTTGAGTTGTTCTGATAAGAGTTACTACTGGAAACCAATGAGTAAACTCAAAAGAAATCATCTTCATTTCATTATGCAGTTGTTAAAAACTGTTTTACCATAAACATTTGAAATGGTTAAATACCAATTACAGGAAATAAAAAATTGTCTGAGTTAGTCTATTAGAACATTGTTTTTAAAAATATGATAATTTTGAACGGAATCATGAATCTACCCTAAAAATGCAAAAATAGCTCTAATGTAAATATTTTCATACATTCTATACCTTATAACACAAACTTACATTTCTATTTTTATGTATGGTCCCTTTGCAAAGCCTACCAATTTTATTTAAGCTTAACTCACTCAGTTTTAAATTTACTTAAATTTAAACGCAGTGTTTTCTATTAGTCTTGCTGGATGGAAAATAAAAATTTTCTAATTGGGAATTGTTTCGTATGGGGGGGGGGTCGTATAAAAATTTAAAAAGTGTAACTTTTTGTATATGAACAAAATAACTTTTTCCTTAACGGATTCTTATTTATTACCTCATTTTGAACATTTTTTCAATTTACACCATCACTTATCTCTAATAGATAAAGAATTAAAGCTTGTAACCCACCTTTTTGGGACACCCTGTATATTAATTTATTTTTAATTTAAAGTTATAATTAAATACTTTTAAACATCAAATTAACTAAGAGTTTCTAATATTTGCTGAAATAGCTGCAAAAATTTCTAATCTCTCTATAAAGAAATTTTCTCTATAGCGAATTTTCTAACTGGAACCAAGAGATTTCATTATAGGGAAATTCTATTGTATATATATGTATACATATATATATATATATATATCACCACACAATATATATACCGGGTGATTCAAAATAGATGTTAAGGCAATTATTTTTTTAACCGCAAGTGATCGAAACATATTTCCAATTAGAAAAGTTCGTCAAATTAAGAGCAACTTTCGGATGTGGCATTTTTTTTACTGGGGGTTCTATACATATTAAAATACGAAATTTAATTTTTATACGGTCCCTCCTTTCCTACCCTTTATAGTTAGAAGAATGATGCTCTTTGTCTAAGAAAATTAATAAAACAAATCCAGTGTCTCTACGTGGAATAGTTAGCGAGGAAATTAATTTTGAAAAAGCTGATTTACACCGCTTTACCTACTGTGTTAGCATCAGTTTTCAGGCAAAAAAATCTTTACTTTAGGGGACCAACTATGAGTTGATAAAAAATAAATAAAGATCCCATTGTTCGGAAAAGCAATTAATGTGTGAAATTAACAGTTGCAATTTTACATAAAATGATCGGTACTGATTTATCAAATTAGTGATAATTTAGTCTTTTGAGGGGTCATCCACTAATTACATCACTCTCCTAGGGAAGGAATTTTAAAGTGTAAAAGAGAATGACAAAATTATGGTGTGGGTAACTTCCACCAGAAACTGACAAACATACGTTATCGGAAAATTCTACCTAAATTAGGATATGAGGAGCCAACTATGTCTATCTACTGACTATTAACCTGAATTAACCACAGTTGAAAAGTAGTTACATTTTTGTCACTTTGAGACATTCCCTTAGTGCTTGGCGACAAATGCCAAAATTTTCAAATTGATATATCGTGGTGTGGTGTTGTTCCAATTTGGAACACCACAATTAAAATTCACAGTTAAAAAACAAATCAGTAATGTGTTGTTTTGAATGATGAAATAACCCAGGAACTAGCTTGCCGCCCTAGTGTATGTATTGACAAAGCAAAGAGAGCTAAAAGATGGGATTGAAACATTTTATTTAACCAATTAACATATTAAACATAGATATAAATTTTTAAACACGTCATGTAGTACCATGATCTTCACCAAACTTTAAGAATGACTCAACAGCATTTTCCCATTTTTCAGTTATGAAAAAATAAAGAAATTTTACTCTTAGTTAGGTAGCATTCAAATTAGGTCACAAAGCAGGTTTTAAATTAATTGCATATGTTTTGGACAAATTACCACAAGATCCGGCAATGTTCAATTAAACAGGACAAGCAATTCATACACATACATTTCAAAAAAAAAAAATCAAGATCAAATTTTAACCCCTGGGTACCCATGGTTGCAAACCAAAATTTTAACAATTAGGTCATTAAGGTAAAATTAAACTTTCACATCAAATCCAAAGCTATTGAATAGATAGTCGTTGCAAAAAGGTAATAAATTGTCATACATATTATATGCAAATTACAGCAGTACGCTTGACACAT
Organism: Cheiracanthium punctorium; assembly: GCA_038373885.1. Taxonomy (NCBI): domain Eukaryota; kingdom Metazoa; phylum Arthropoda; class Arachnida; order Araneae; family Cheiracanthiidae; genus Cheiracanthium; species Cheiracanthium punctorium. Next base: position 369,780 of record JAWZYV010000651.1, on the reverse strand, counting down.
AATCTCAATCCCATTTTAGTAATTTTTTTGACATGATCGACGGACTTAACAATGCATTAAAAAAGGGGGGGGTTGACATTTTAAAAGGGTATTAGAAAGGTAAATGCAAAAATAAAAAATAAAAGAATAAAAATGTGTTACATGACACGCTTCCCAAGGGCTTAATGATCTGCAGCTAAACAAAAGATTTCTTGGCATTGGATGAGTTTCCTACGTCGATCCACGAGCCCGGTGACCGAAAATGTCCCTTTGTTGTTGGTAGGGCCTCTCTCACAAAGATAGCAAAATGGAAAAATTTATCTCACCAGACGTTGGAGCAACATCCTTCATGATTCGCAAACTTACAAGTATCCTTCGTCAAATTAGTAAGAGGCAATGCAATATTAGAATAATTAGGAATGAACTTTCTGTAAAAACCCGTTAAACCAAGAAAAGAGCGAACTTGCTTTTTAGTTCGGGGAACATTTGCTTTTAAAATAATGTCTAAATTTTTTGGATCAGGCATAACCTTACCTTGTGTTACACGATGGCCTAAATAAGTAATTTCATCTTTTGCTAAAATACATTTCTTAGGTTTGAGCTTCAGATTGGATTGTTTTAACCGTTCAAAAACTAATTCTAACCTGTGAACATGATCCTCAAATGACTCTGATGCCACAACTACATCATCTATGTACACTCCTATTTGAAAGTCGGAGAGACCGAACAACACCACTGACATGAGTCTTTGAAAACTGCTACTCGCATTGCGCAATCCAAAAGGCATCCGGCAAAAGTGGAAAAGGCCTTCTTCAGTGGCAATACCCGTTAAGTGTGCATCATCTGGATGCATGAGCATCTGATGGAAAGCCGAGGTAAGATCAAGGGAAGAAAAGAACTTTGCACCTGACAGGAAATCAATCATTTCTTGAAGATTAGGCAAAGGAAAGTTATCGGGGATGGTCTTAGCATTTAACTTTCGGAGGTCAGCAACAAGGCGAAAAGAACCATCCGGTTTCTTGACAAGAAGCACTGAGGCAGCATAACTACTCGTAGAGGGTTCAATTATACCAGCATCCAACAGTGTCTGAATTTGTTTACGCATTTCGGGCTTTAGATGGTATGGGACACGATAAGATTTTGATCTTACAGGTACGTCATCGGTTAAATGAATGCGGTGTTTAATTATTGAGCAAGCACCTAAGTCAGAAGGAGTAAGAGAAAAAACAGACTTATATTTGATAAGCAAAGATTTAAGGGTCTCACGCTGCTGATCGTCAAGGTGGGTTAAGTCAATATCTTTTGCCCATAGGCTAAAATCATCTTCCTTCTCTTCTTGTCCCTCAACAACATTAACAATTTCATCAGGCCTTTCAATATTTACAGGAGTTACGTAGACAAGTTTCATATTTTTATTTAATTGAATTGATTCAGAAGTAAAATTAATGACCTGAACCAGACATTGGAGATCTTGAGAAATTTTAGAAACAGCGTTAGCAATTAAATACGAATCAAAATTTAAATTAGGATTAGGTCCTAACAAAATGTCTTGGCCAATAAACGAAGAGTCAACATTATTTACATTTACATGAAAAAGTTTTTGAGAAAAAGGCGGCACAGTAACTCTTATTGGTAGGCTTCCAAAAAGAGAAAGAGAGGACACTTGACAAGGTTCAGTACTCGTCACTGGGACAGATAACTGAGTATTTTCAGGCTGCTCATGCCGCCAGCTGACACACACATCCTTATTACTTAAGAGACAGTCATGACAATTTAAAGTAAAGCCAGCTTTTACTAAAAAGTCTAATCCAATTATAAGATCAAAATTTGGAGATAAAATATCACGAGCAACTAAAAATTTACAATCAAAAGACTTATCAGAAATAAATAAATTGGTAGCGATTAATTTTTCAGTATTGATATCTACACCGGTTAGAGCTCTAAGTTGAAAATTTGGACAATTTAATTCCTTAGCATCTTTCAAAACATCAGCTACATGGCTGGAAATTACATTTACTGCAGCTCCACTGTCTATGAGAGCACGAAGTGAAACGTCTTCAATTTTAACACCAATTACAGGTAAATTAGCAGGCAAAAGGGACATATCAATGAATGGATCTACACGGGGACTCATGGAGTGTTGCGATCCAGTACAAACTCTCCCCTCAATTAGTTTGGGTTCCTACTGGATTCATCACTTGTACTCGGAGCTTGCCCTTGATTTGAAGTTGACGGGCTCTGATTTGCATTAGCAGAAGCTTGTGCTGCCATATCTCGCTCCTTTTTTCTACAGACCCGACTAATATGACCCACCTTTCTGCAATAATAGCAGACAACTGAACGCTGAGATTGTGGAGCATAAGGCCTATGTTGCAAAAAATTCCGTTGGCCCAGTAACGATGCAATTTGCACCTTCATTTCTTCCATTTGTTTCGTCAAAAGCTCCAATGATTTTGCATACTGATCCGTAGTGGATCGAAAAATCTGCACCATCTCACTGTCCAAGTGGTAGGTCGTGCACTAACTACATTAATGTCCGAGGCATACGATTGAAGTGCCCGCTCAACACGTTTGGCCAATTCGGTGGCCTCCTGAAATGTTTTTGGGTCCGCTATCACTACTTGAGCACGAATGTTTGCGGCTAACCCTGCCTTGAATTGCGAGAGAAGCATGTTGTCGCTAAAACCTTTTGGAATTTCTTCCCCAGCTGAAGACTTAAGAGCCTTTTGCGCGATACTCTCTAGCCTGGTAGCAAAGTCCCTCACAGTTTCGTTTAAATTTTGTTTGCAGTTTGTAAGGTTCGCGATTTGTTGAGCAACGTCACTTGACTCTGCAAAATGGTTTTCAGAACGTGCCTTAAATTCCTGCAGGGACTCAAAAGTAACCTCTTTCAAAGTGGAGGCATAGAATTGAAGAGCAGAGCCCTCAAGTTTCAATTTCGCCACTGCGATGGTCTGAGCGTCAGTCCAAGATGCCAACGGTGCTATCTGCATCAAATAATCAAAGAAGGTGGTCACATTGTTACCATTTAAATTAGGTAACATAGTAATGAAGGAGGGATTTGGAAAGGCAGTGGCATTGCCACTGTTACCACCCGAATTAGGCATGACTTAAAAAAAAATTTTAACACTCACTGCAAAATTTTAGAAGATATGGAAAAGTGCATTTATGAATGTCAAAATTTTAGTTCGCTTTACTTCGACAACACACACAAAGGGTAAAAGGGCAAGGGCCTTCACGGCACCATTTTGTGGTGTTGTTCCAATTTGGAACACCACAATTAAAATTCACAGTTAAAAAACAAATCAGTAAAGCGTTGTTTTGAATGATGAAATAACCCAGGAACTAGCTTGCCGCCCTAGTGTATGTGTTGACAAAGCAAAGAGAGCTAAAAGATGGGATTGAAACATTTTATTTAACCAATTAACACATTAAACATAGATATAAATTTTTAAACACGTCATGTAGTACCATGATCTTCACCAAACTTTAAGAATGACTCAACAGCATTTTCCCATTTTTCAGTTATGAAAAAATAAAGAAATTTTACTCTTAGTTAGGCAGCATTCAAATTAGGTCACAAAGCAGGTTTTAAATTAATTGCATATGTTTTGGACAAATTACCACAAGATCCGGCAATTTTCAATTAAACAGGACAAGCAATTCATACACATACATTTCAAAAAAAAAAAAAAAAAAATCAAGATCAAATTTTAACCCCTGGGTACCCATGGTTGCAAACCAAAATTTTAACAATTAGGTCATTAAGGTAAAATTAAACTTTCACATCAAATCCAAAGCTATTAAATAGATAGTCGTTGCAAAAAGGTAATAAATCGTCATACATATTATATGCAAATTACAGCAGTACGCTTGACACATAATCTCAATCCCATTTTAGTAATTTTTTTGACATGATCGACGGACTTAACAATGCATTAAAAAAAGGGGGGGTTGACATTTTAAAAGGGTATTAGAAAGGTAAATGCAAAAATAAAAAAAAGAATAAAAAGGTGTTACATGACACGCCTCCCAAGGGCTTAAGGATCTGCAGCTAAACAAAAGATTTCTTGGCATTGGATGAGCTTACTACGTTGATCCACGAGCCCGGTGACCGAAAATGTCCCTTCGTTGTTGGTAGGGCCTCTCTCACAAAGATAGCAAAATGGAAAAATTTATCTCACCAGACGTTGGAGCAACATCCTTCATGATTCGCAGGGGGGCGTCTCGAATGGCATCTGCAGGCTGGCCTTAAAAGACGTGCTGACAGCAGTAAGTTGCCGGATCCTCACGCTGAAGTTCCCATATTGCCTCGAGATCCTGCGCTGGGATCGGTGATGAAGGGGAGCATCACTAATTCATGCAGATCAAAGCTGGGTAGATGCATCGATGAGGGCGCATTAAAGATAAATTATGTTAAGTACGTCGATCACAGGGCACACTTAGTGCCCACACCTCTATGCTATCTTAGCATGATCTGTTTCACTGCATCGCCATTTTGGTATGGCCGATCAAAAAAGAACAAGCACGAGTTTAACCACTGAACATCTTGAAGTGCCCAGCCTAAACTGCATGAAAAATTGCGCGCTTGCCTCCATCACTGCACCGGAGCAACCCCCCTCAGCCAATCAGAGCCGAGAGTGCACCCCAAGTCATTCCAGGATAGTCCAACCTGGACCGCAAGCGGGGGAAAAAAGAATGTTCTCGAACAATTTCGGAGGAAAAGCGCGGGAAAGATTAGCGTCATCTCCGAGATCTGATGCAACAGGCACAGAATATGATGCAATAGCATGAAATCGTAAGCAAAACTTAAAAGATGAAAAAATTATTGAAAACTTACAGGGAGATGCCTAACAGGAGAAATAAAGTAATAAAATAAGGAAAAAGCAGGATTACGGGAAGTTACGAAAATTAATTTAAAATAAAAAAAATCCCATCAAAACAACTTTAATGAAAAGGGAGGTATGAAGTATAGCCACTATATTTTAAAGTGCTGATTACCCACAGAACGGCAATTAAAATGTAAACATTAATTTTAAACACCCTGAAGGCGAAAAAACGGCCGGTGAAAAGAAAATTTAATCACAAAAAAAGTAAACAAAAGAGAAAACTTTACACTGCCAAAACAAAATAAATAATTAACAGCCCCCCAAAAGTAAGAAATTACAGTGGTTATTAAATTTTTAACTAGAAAGATCTTAAATTACTAAAACGTCCTGGGTAGAGGTAAATTAAATTAATCATTAACCAAAGAAAAGTGATAATATAGTGACAACACCACAGTGAAAACTATTCCACGGGGGTAGAGACACAGGGTTTGTTTTATTAATTTTCTTAGGCGAAGAGCAACATTCGTCTAAATATAAAGGTTAGGAAAGGAGGGACCGTATAAAAATTAAATTTCGTATTTTAATATGTATACAACCCCTAGTAAAAAATACCAAATCTGAAAGCTACTCTTAATTTGACAAACTTTTGTAATTGGAAGTATGTTTCGCTCACTTATGGTTTAAAAAATAATCGCCTTAACATCTATTTTGAATCACCCGGTATACAGAAATAGAAAAATGATACTACAGTGCAGCACCGATATTCCGGCATCGGCGGGAATGACGCGGTGCCGGATTACCGATTTTCACAGATTACAGATGTGTTGAAAATTTCCATTAAAACCATCATCGATCACGTGCTATTGACCAGTGTATTATTTATCAATGAAAAGTAGTCTTAAAATATGCATATGATCGCTGTATAAACCGGAGAAAAAAAAAAAAAAACTAAACTACACTGGAACAAATAAAATTTAGTGTTTAATTCAAACTAAAAACTATAAAGCAGAAAAGATTGTTGATTTTGGAACATTTTCATAAAATATAACACAAATAGTAACTGAAATTTATTTAAATACTAATTTAAAATAAGTGTATTAAATTATTATTAGAATCTAATTACATTTGTATTTACATTAAATACATTGGTTAATTTGACTTGCTTCATTTTTTTTTCGGTATTTAATTAGTTAATTAACATATGCACATTCATCAGTTGACTCTCAGATATAAAATCAAATTTATTAAATTGTTCTATGAAAGCATTCGCATTATCTTTGAATTCTTCATTCAGCTACACTGCACCTTTGACTGCAATTAATTTAAATATAATAAGTGAACCAAGCCGTATTTACTTTTGTTTTTATCTCGGTATTAGAAAATGCATTGATTCAAATATTTGCTGCAGTAATCGGTGATCGGCAAAAACATGTTAGGGCCGAAATGCGAAACAAAAAGAAAAATATTCGGTGAAAAACTATCTATTGAAGAAGAAAAAAAAATTAAGATAGCCATACATCAATTAAAATCAGCATTAAAAGTTCCGGATTTTGAGATTCCGGATCCCTTTGGGGAGGAAAAAAAAAAAAAAAAAAAAAAACGAGACTAGTGCCGGATTATAGGTTCCCGGATTATGGATGCTGCACTGTATATGTATAATGATTTCTTATTCTAAAAACTAAAAACTGAATTCAGAATCAATTCTTTCTTGCCCAGTAATTTTCTTTCTATGATGCATTATAAGAATATATAGTGGAATATTAAAAAATATTTCCTGCCATGTACCACAGCAACCACTAAGCCTCATTTTCTGTGCAAATGTCATGAGACATCACACCTAATCAGCACCCGCGAACTTCACCTTTGACAAGGCTGTACCCAGATGTTGGGGGGAACCAGACCCCCTGGTCACCCCCCTCCCCAGAAATTTAGAATTTCGTTAACAATATAATAATAATGAAGTCTTTTCGTTAAAAAAATTCGGCCTTCTATGCCGTTTGGAACCCCTCCAAAATTTTTGGAACCTACCTGAAATTTTTTTCTGGGACCTCACTTTTGACTTTATTGATGCCCAATGTGTCATGTGAGATCATATAACTTCAAAAAATATATGCAGTGACTTCAAAGAAAAGATCATTTTTCATTTATTGCCCATTGTCCAGAAAATTGTTTGAAGTTTTGCTTCCCGAATTTCGTCTAATTGTCTCATTCTTCTATTCTGCTGTAAAGTTTAGTAATGGAATAAACAACTTTCATTACAATGGAAAGCCTTTGGTTTTGACTGATAGTAATACTATCATACATACACACACATATATGTATGTGCTGGCTGCATGCCCATTCTTTGCATGGCAGGGAACAAAAATTTTTCTTTCATGTGTAATTCAAATTAATTCCAGTGATGTGGAATCTAAAAATAAGCAAAGTTACATGACTCTTGGCATAAAGTTACTCATGAGTTACTTGTTAAGTTAGTATGAGTACTAACCAGAGACCAGTGTGATATGACACAAAAAAATTATGTAGGCATCATTCACGTTCAGGAAAAGAAAAGCTCGGCGGTTTGCAGTGAAAATTCCTCACTTTCAAAATGTGTCATTTCTACATCATACTGTTTTTTAGATTTAAGTTATAACAATTAATACCTTAGACACTACATGATGTGGACAACTGTTTTATTTTGTAATTAAATAGCTGCGTACCCACTCTTCTCAAGGCAAGAAGAGAGCATTTTCCAAAAATATGATCATAACTACTAGTGATAAAACCATTGATATATATGCTAAGCTGGATTGCTGTCTGACCGTATTTTCCCTTCCGAGATTTCGAGCCTTCCCACAGCGTAAACAAAGCCACGTGCAAACAGAAAAAAGTGGAAAAATACTCCTGTGCGTATACTTTTATATGATGTTCAAATTTGTAACGTTGGTATAAACAATACAATAACAATGGTGAATCTTGTTGCTCCTATAATTGTTGCAATCGGTTTGGAGCAATTGATGCATCTGGAAGGAAAATAAAATTTCACAGGTAAGTACTTTTATTTCGTATATTTTCGAACAGAACACTTAATACTGCATTTCGCTTGTTGTGTTACACGCATTGCGAAAGTTATTACAATTTTTATTCTGCTACATAAACCAAATCTATCATTATTAATTAAAGCTTACATGACTAAATTTAAAATATGTACTTTTATTTCGTATATTTTCGAACATAACTCTTAACACTGCATTTCGCACGTTGTGTTACTTTATTAATATTTTTATTCTGCTATATAAACCAAACTGCTATATAAACCAAAAAGGCTTACATGATTAATTTGAAATTATGTGTGAAAAAATGCCATACAGTCATACAAAATAGTGAGATTTAATCATCAGAATTTCTTGTGTAAAAACAGTTCTGGTAAAATCAGAATCTTATTATCAGAGAATGCTTTTATTTGTAACATTTGAAAACGATTGTGAAAATATATGAAACTACTGCAATTTGGAGTAAACTAAAATTATAATTAATGTGATTATTATTATTATTATTAATTCTTTTTTTTTTTTTTTTTTTTTTTTTTTTGAGAGAACAGTCATTTTCAGGTATATCAGATCTCATATTTAAGAATACCTTTATTTCTTTAATGTGATCCAATTTTACAATATAAAAGAACTTGCAATCCGCGCAGGATCAAAGCCCCGATGGGATATTGCTTTGTGATATTATGATTTATTATTATATAAATTGCTTCATGATGTAAACAAAAATGCATTAGTTAGAAAGCAAAATCGGAACTGAAACTTACAAGTGTGAAATTTGCCCCCTATACAAAAATTTTTTGAAGTTCACCCTCCCCCTTAAAAAAAAAAAAAAAAAAAAAAAAAATGTGGGCACCAATGCTCTTTTGGCATGCAAATAGGCTTGCAATATTAAACTTACTTATTAAACTGTAGCTAATAAATCTTTTGACTACGATATAGAAGTTTAACTTTTTTAAAGTTTAATTAATTATAAAGCTTTGAAACTAGCTGCTTTTCACGTATAACCATGTGAATATCCCTCTTAGAATATCTTACACAATTTTCAAAATAAAGGCAAGGAGCTTGCTTTTTATGCCTACCTAAATAAGAATTAATCTTCTTAAAAAATCTTGCAAATGCTTATTATTTCTTTACTGAAAAATGCAACATTGGTGAGATTATCACTGGGGTTTTTATGTATTAGTTTCCGTTTAAGATAATTCAAAATGCAATCTATATATTTTTACAACTCTTTTTGCAATACTACTATAAACTGTCTAAATAAGTCCTATCATTTTCTGAAATAATTCTTTTATTATATATAAAGCCAACGGAAATATTAACTTATAAACTTACAAACACATAGCATTACAACGGGTGGAAAGATCTTTCTGCCACTTTTTTCACCAGCTGGTCATTTAAAGAGCCAGGCGGATGGTTCGCAAAAGCCAGTTGAGACAGCAATCCAGCTTAGCATATATATCAATGGATAGAACAGAATCTCAAAAAAAAAAAAAAAAAAGTTCAGATATAGTCTTTTTTGTTTAAACTACTGCTGGATATATTAATGCGATGCAGAATTATTTATGGTTTAGTTATCTGTAAAACGACTGTTGAGAAATGAATAGAGCACTTTTTATTTCACAAAATATTTATTAATGTGGTACATTGTGCTTTAATCAATATTATCCTGGCATATTACTAATACTAACGATTACTTATACTTTTTACTAATTACTAAAGCCCAGATTTTGATGACCCAAAAAATCTCTAAAAACAGCCCTTAAAAACATCAAAAAAATACCCTTAAATTTGAAAAAATGCGCTAATATTTGAACAAAAATTTCAATCTAAACAAATAATTTATTAATAAAAATATGTTTTGTTACATTAAACCATGTTTATTTAAAGAAACTGATATGTAATATATTAATATTTAAAACAAATATGAAATAATAAAAAAGTTAAAGAAGAAAGAATGAGATAAATATTCACTAAAATTTGAAAATGTAAAATCACAAAATACTAAAGAAGAAAGGTAAAATATAATGATACCTAGATTTTTCTCTGTGTATAGACAAATTTCAATGCAATTCAAATTTTAAATTTTACGAAATTACAAAAGATCAGAATTACATTGCATTATTAAATGTTTTTTAATATTATCGAACGTGAATGAATGTCTCTTGTCTGAGAGTAAATTTTTGTATCTAGAGAAGCTTCTTCCAACGTCTACTGATGTGATCGGTGCACATTTGAAGAAAACTGAATCATTTACTGACAACTCTTCTTCAATTTCAAAAATCGCCATTTCACCTTCTAATATAAGAGAGATTTTTCTTATTGTTTGGAAACCATAGTTTTTCTCTAAAACCTTGTTAAACTTTTCAATTATACTCTGTCCAACTTTTCCTCTTGCCTTTTTCAAAACTACATTCACTTTATAATTATAGCTTATCACATCGACAAGTTCCAAATCTTGTTTTTCTAAGCTTGTGATTGTTGAATATGAGATACTAAAGTTAGATTTAATAAATGCCAAGTTTCTTTTAATTTTATCAGAAGAGAAAGCATTTTGTGCAATTTTAATTGAAGCAGCATCTTCAACATCGAAACTATTTACAATAGACTTCACAGTATGAAAATTTTCGCTATAGTATGTACACGCATTTAGCCAGGTACTCCAGCACTTAATCACTAGCTTTGGGTGCAAAGCAAGACTAGAAGAGGTAGACTTAAGACATTCCCAGCAGGATGGAGATTTCAGAAATATTTTTTTAACATTAGACACTAGATTCTCAACATCAGGATAATTCACACATATCTCTTCAGCAACACGATGCAATGCATGTACAAAATAACTTACATGAATTAACCTAGGATAAAATCCTTTAATTGACTTTCCAGCCTTGACCATATATGGCGCAGCATTAGAAAGAAATAGAAGAATATCATTGTACTGTACACCATTCAGCCATAAAATATGAAGTGATTTGTCAAATAACCGACAAATTGCAGAGTGATTTACTTTATCTAGTTCATCAACATTTAACGAAAATATTTTGGAAGGATAGTCAGGCTCCAGTGTCCCAATTATAACATTTGCTACGAAACGACTCTCAGCATCATTCATTTTGTCAATCAACACAAATATATTTTTATCCTTCACACAGTCTCTAATTTTCTACAAAGTTTCAACATAACAGTCATCAATTTAGTTTTGCGTAGGGTAGATTCATCCGACATCACAAGACCCTTATGTTTTTCTAAAAAGTGGGGAAATCTAGAATTGTTCAGTTTGTCTAGAGGAATGTTTGCAGATACTAAAACTTCGCATAACTCTTTATAAAATGGTTTCTTTGGGCAAGCAAAAGTTGAGATGCTTACTTTTTGATTCAGCAAGTTTAAGAGCTTGTGTATGTTTATCTCTTTCAATATGCTGAACAACGGTGAATCGTTTTTCGGATGCAACTTTTGTTTCTAATAGTTTGCAAAATAAAATTCCGCAGATGGCAAGATTTAGATGACTTGATTTTAGGCATTTCATTAAACACTATCGATTCTAGTGCCAGACAAAATAAAATTCTCACCACCTATACTTTCCACCTGCAGACTGACTCAGAACGTTTAGGAACAAATTTCCTTTCTTTTGACCTCAAATTCCCTATTTTCCCCTGTCGAAGAAAAATCTACAGAATGACTACAGTGCTGTCTAGCTTTAATATAAGAAATAAACTTAATTATAGAGTTGAATATTCTTTTTCTATTAAGCATTGTAGAACAATTGCAATACTATTTAACTTCACTACTCTTTGTTTAACTAATTAATAATTATTCACAAAAGTTTTTTATTTTAATGGGAAATAGTTTGCAGGATATATTGAAAGTTACTAAATAAACTGAAAAACTATTAGAAAAATTTTACATTTAAAAAAAATTACCCCAAATTAATAAAAGTATCATATAATGCAAAATAATGACCCAAAATTTTAAAAAATGCCCTAAAACAGAAAAAAGCTAAAAAATGAAAAATATGCCAAAAAATGCAAATGTCATCAAAATTGGGGATTTACTTATTACTAATACTATATATTTTCCTTTTTTTCTCTCTTTAATGTTTAATTCAAAAAACGGTTTAGATATTTGCCACGAATATAGCCTTTTAATTGTTTGGTGATTCTTTGCAATTTATGCATTTGCATAAACGATAATCATTTCCCTATGTGGTTGCCATTACAGCAGCTTTCCATATATTTTTATGCATAATTCTTCTCAGACTGGCATATTTGGCAACACAAAATATTTCATGTGATTCAAAAACATTCCCCATTTAAAAACTCAATCAAAAATAATGCTGAATAATTCACTGTTGAAAAAACAGTATCCAATTCTTTTTCTGGCAATGTAATATAAAATATGCAATTATTTCGTGCATGGCATATGTTTTGCTTATGAATCTGTTATTCTGATTTTGAAAGGGGTTTTAAACTCATTACATCAAAATAATGTAGATTTCCCTTGCGAAAACTTAGTGTCTCATTTGAAAATAGTTTTATTTATTTCTTTCAACTGGCAGCTATTCAGTCTCAGTTGCCATGATGGTGAAAATCACAAGCTTAATGGCAAACAAAATCTTAAAGCCGCTGCTGCGGTATTCAGAATCCTTCTTTACTTAAAAATTTGTAAAAAATCTCCTAATTTATATTTTCCCCCCATTTTTCTTTTAAAAGAGGATGAAATGACTGTTCTGCCATTTGTCAAAATATCAAAAAGTTATGATGGATAGATGCAACAGCAACTATCCATCATAACTTCCATCATAACTATCCATCATAACTTTTAAAGATGCAACAGTTTTAAAATTATATTACAAAAACTTTTGTCAAAAGTGATCTTTAGTTAAGAAATTCTTAAAAATCTGCAAATTATGTTACATATTCAGAATAAACTGTTTTAAAAAGAAAATTTTTTCTTCTATCCGATTATGCAAATGTCATTTTGCTGCAAGCATAATTACCACTGTTATTAAGCATTAGGTGAGAAAAAATTTTAAAAGTCACATAAAAAATGAAATTAAAAAATTTCTAGGCCGAATTTTGAAAAAAATCGCGTTGAGGTGCAAAACTTCATGTGTACCAAATTTGGTGCTTCTATGCATAACCATTAATCCATAATACCACTGACAAATTAACAGACATCTTTTATAATAAGAAGAGATATATTATTTATTTATTTTTTAATAAAAGTTATCTTCGCACAAAGAACAGTCACTTATCTGGCATGTTTAGTTTATTAGACTTTTTTTTGGGACACTCAAATTTTAGCATTTTGTTAGTCACAAAAATTTGTAAATGTTATTTTATTTTTCTAGCAGTAATTCATGAGTATATTTAATCTTAATTCCACAAAATAATTTAACATGACCAAGAAGAAAGTAAAATTTTTACTTTTTATACAATTTTTGTAAAAGAAATTATCACTTGCTAATGCACTTGATGTCAGAAATTCATATATTTTGTTGGCACCAGCAAAAAGATTGGAGAAAATCAAGAAAACAGTCCAGGCACAAATATTTCAATTTATTCCAAGACATTGATAAAAAAATAATAGAGGAAATTTATCTATAATTACTGTTGGCACCAGTAAAGATTGGAGAAAATCAAGCAGTCTAGGCACAAATGGCTCAAATTATTCCAAGACATTGATAACAATTAATAATATTATAAGAAACAAAAGATACTTTAAATATATATGTGGACAATATTTACTTACCTTTGAGTTTTAGTATACTTTGATCTGGCAGGTACATACAGTGCTTTAGGTAGACTACAAGAAACATAGCAACCCTCTACTTGAACGACATCTAAAGCCATAGTATTTCCATCGATTTTAAAAGGAAACTGCAATAATAAATACACTATACTACAATGTACAATAGCATTAATTTAGCAGAAAACAAATACAACAAACACATACACCAGAAAGCTGTCAATTAAAAATTGGTTAGCACAATGCTGTCCAAACCTTGAATAATTAATCTGTCACTATGGGTTGTAGCAGCCACTAAATTTGCTTGCCAACATTAGGATTATGTCAGTTTTGCAGTTATGCTTTAGGAGTAAAAAAGTCTATAGAAATGCAATGTTTCCACAAGATTTCACCACCATTCTCTTGGCAATATATTTTGTTCACTTGGCAACCGTTTCAGTGGCCCACTAAAAGCCAAAAGTACCAGTAGAGTTAATATGGTTTCCTTGATGTTCGTAACATGTTAATAGTACCTTCATAACCTCTAATCTGTCCAAATTTGCCATCATATTAGGTTGCTGTAACAAAACATAGCAAATAATCAAAATGTAACTTAAAAATAGGACAGTCAACAAATTATATTTATTGCTGAAACTGGTATGTCTTATATTGCAGTCTTGCTACCATTAATTTTAGCCACATTATGAATATTGTTATAATTATTTAACTCACAAATTACATGCAAAATACAGCATCAGTAGTATTCATTCTACCTGCAATTCATTTTATCTGCAACAGTAGAGTTGTGAGTTTTCCGGAAAATTTTGAAATAGAAAATTTTCAAAGCCACTAACACAACCCCTGGCCGAGGCAGTAATGTAGCCAGGATTTTATTTCAGGGGAAGGGGGTGGGGCTTTAGCTTTCTCAAATTGTTAGCTAAATATCAAATTGTAAGCTAAGTAAAGGGTCCCATTTCGGGGGGAGGGGCTGCTGAAGCCCCCTCAGGCTACGCCCCTGGGTCGAGGTATATGCATCCGCACTCCAGAGCCCATGGCTGCGAAGGCACAGTCGTTCAATGCAGGCCTTGGCTCCACAGATGGACTGTTGCACCAATGTTCGACTTTGACGTGTTTGACTTTGACTATATGAACATAATAATCATAATATGAACATAATAAGGTATTGTAAAATTAAACTCTCATTCACTAGAGGCTACAAGCAGACAAAACTGTAGTAAATTTATCAGCTCTGGATGTGATGTCCTCTTGAGTTTTCCCTTTCCAATAAAAAACAATAAGCAAAATTAAATAATTAACACAGAAATCATGATTTATACGTTTTTAATCATGTATAAAATTGAAAAGTTAAAATGCAATAATTCTTTAATAACTATTATGCATGTATAATGTCTCTGTAATTAATTAAAAAATACCATATTGGACAAAATATTTTATTTACTAAATTGATCAATGAACAGCTGAAATGTAAACAAAATATGTTCTAAAATAATTGCACATTTCTCTACAAAAAGTAAAATGAAAATTTTTTTGAATTAGTTATTCTGACACATTTTGGGGGGGGGGGGATTACTATAGATATGTGTTTGTTTTGATTTAAAAAAAAAAAAGTTTTGGCATTCAAGTATTCGTGGAAAAACAAATCAAAAATAGTATGATTTTGATCCCATTTTTTTTTTTTTTTTTCAAAAAACTTTCTAGGACATTCTCAGAACTGGAGAGCATAGGATGATCTAAATCAGAATTGCTACTACTAAGTAAGAATTTTGTATCTGTGTATTCCTTTGATGATCATGCTCAGAAGTAGAAGCACGACACTGTCATCGCTCATCAAATGAAGAGTTTGTGAAACCGATACCAGTTCAGCTGTCAATTTATTTATCTTTTTTGTTTTTATGTGGTCTGAATGCTTTCCAATTGTGTTCACAGGACTCAGCTGTCGGAAGAATATTTGAAATTCTGCTCTCTTGTACTGCAATAACCATTAAATCAAGTTGTTGAAGATATCTTACTGACAGCTTTCCAAGTAATATTTCAACTCCAGAGCTTTTGTTTTGCCTGGTATTCTGCCCAATTTAGTTCTGTTTACATGAGAACTGAGTTCCTTTATAATTGAACAGACAATTCAGTGATGCCATCTTCTGACCTCTGTCACTTTATTACTGCATTACTTTGTTTATCAAATAACAAGAGTGGAGTATGGGTGATTCCTTTTCTGTGAGTGCTCTTTTTTTTATGATATAAGGTGAAGTGAATTGTTATGAGCTGCATATTAAATAATATGACAAATCTTAAGTAAAACAGATTCAAACTTAATATTACTCATGTGGATTACAAAGTTAAAATTATAACTTCTAATTTTTGTTTAAATGGTACAGAAATTAACTAATAAAAGAAAATATAAAAGTTCAAATATATCCCATAAAAAATTTACTAAAAATATATATATATTGACATTGAAAATTTTCCTCCCCACATCTCTATGCAATAGGCATTTACTGGACTAATCATAGTACCCTGTACATTGTTTTGTTTGTTTAAGATTGTGGTCCTACTTAGCAAAAAGCGAGAAGTAAAATATGGTGTTGGAAGAATGCTCTTGGTAGATGCATTGTGATATTATAACAACCAAAAGAAAAGCCATTTGTTTCTTCACTGGTGTGTTTGAAGTATGGGGATTTGTTACTTCTGATAAGGCAGATTAGTCGTTTAATTTTTTTTTTTTTTTTTTTTTTTTTTTGTGTGTGTGTGTGTGTGAATTTGATTTTGTTTTGTGGACTCTTTAGTGTTTATCGTGAATTAATAAGCTGTCTCAGGGAATTTCATTGTTAGAATAGATGTTTGGATTTCAAAATATTTTTCATGTTAAATAATTAAAAGGAGTGAAGTATGTTATGGATTGGTGAATTAAAGTGTTTTGTTGTGATGTGTTAAGTGCTAAGTATTGCTGAAGAGATGAGGGAGGGATGAGGTAACAATGTGAAGTAAGTGAATGAATTGAGAAAAATAATGTAAGTGCTTACATTTAATGCAATCTTTTTGAGTTTAATGTTTCTGAGTAGTTTTGTAATGAAACTGATGTTTTTTGTATTTTCTTAATGTTATTTGTGTCATTTTAACCATGCTGATTTTACATTAGCTCCATAGAAACATTACTAAATCTGCTGAAGTTTTTTTTTTTTTTTTTTTTTTTTTTTTTTTTTTTTTAACAAGCCACATTTTGCTAATTTTAGAGAAGCTGTAAAACCAGTTGTTGAATTTGGTGAAGTCTTTTAGGCTAGTTGTTGAATTTGGTGAAATTTCTTTAAGTTAAAAGCAGGTCACAGTTTGCCCATTTTAGATTAGCTGTACAGCTGTTTTTGTAGGTTACAAATGGGTCACTGTTTGCCCATTTTAGATTAGCTGTTCAGAGATACTGAATAAATCAAAAATTTTTTGTCAAAAACGAACATCTGTTTGTCGATTTTTGAGTTGTTTTCTTGTGAGTTGGATGTTCATTTCTGTTTTTGTTAGTGCAATTTATGTGCATTTAATTAGTTTTTTCAATTATTTGAGTTTGCTTTGTTGATAGTGCAAAATGGGTAGCGATGGTTGCTGGAGGATCTTGGCAATTGCTAAGCTCCAACGACTATCGCTGTGTTTACATGGGGTCCGTACTGGCTTTTAGGAAAATAACCATTTATTTATATGTTAAATTTCTGATTTACTATAAACATATGTAAAATCTGGAGCTATAAATTCTGAAATAATTACTCTTTTACTCAACACCAATTCATTTTCTTACCACTACTTACTACTTGATTATTATTAAAACCAGTCCCTTATTGCTTATTAAAAATCTTCAACCGGTCCCTTATTTTTAGAGTTTTTATTTGGAAACCCTGGTCTTTAAGGATAGCTTGGCTGCAGTCTTGACGTAATCCTAATGTTATAAAACAAATTTGGTGACAGCTATAACTCACAAACACCAGAATGAGCTTTTAATTGGCTGCGAAATATAAATAGATGCTCTTAACACTGTCAGGTTCGTAATTATAACCAGGCGAGTCCTAGCTACTTTGGGGGCCCTCGGCTAGAGATTGAAAAGGGGCCCCGTGCTGAAGAATTTTGAGGGAATTGAATATTAGAATATGTAATATTTGAAAATTAGGGTTACGTGCCTTAAACCACATTTAACTATTTTAGAGTTCTTGGGGGGGGTAGGGGGGGGTCGAGCCGCGGAGTGTTTGGGTCCTCCGCTGTGACACTGCGTAAAGATGTAAGACTACTGTGAAATGAATAATCAAATAACTCTGATATCTATATCAAATTACTTTAATTATAAAGTAGTATATCAGTTTTGTGGGCCTTTTCGGGGCTTCCTTGGGCCGGGGGCCCTCGGCAATCGCCGACCATCCGACCTGGCCTATCCGGGCCTGATAATAATAATGTAAATACACGCTCTTAACGCAATTGGATTTGCAATTACAATACTATAAATAGGTTCTTTTAATACTACTAGATCGGTAACATAATTCGTAAGACGTAAATTTAAATAGATGCGTTTAATGTTATCAAATTAAGCAATTGTAATATCACATAATTCACAAGTATAAAAAGATACAAATCATTTTTTAAAACTCATGTTACAGAATTCATTACTTATAATAAGTATTTTTTATATTAAATCAGGGAAGAACATTTCAATTAATCGCAGTAACACTTTTTAAAGTATTAAACATGACTTGCAGCAGTTTTAAAAACGAAACCACACTAAAAAAATTTCGGTACACAAAAAGTTATGCAGTTGCCAAAAATGAAAAGATATTAGGCAAAAACACTGAAAATATTTTTAAGAGAAGTAAAAAAAAATAAAAATTAGTGCAATAAAACAATAAGCACTGCCCGATAGAACAATAATAGAACAAATACATAAAATATTTTGTTATCATGTTTGTATAATAATAGTATTGATGATCAGCTGTGAATTCCTTAACTGTGCACAATTAACTGAACGGTATTTTAAGGTTGACGCCGCATAAGCTGCTGAGAGAAGAAAGCTAAAGCAACATTGTTTGTTTTTTATCGGTGATTATTAAAAAAACTTTCAAGAAGTTAAAATTCATATTATGACATTCTTTTTGACGTTTGGAAAAACCTAATATTTTTATTGATGCAGAATTCATTACATTGATCAATTGCTGTGTAAACCAACTTTCAATTTCTTCGATTAGTGTAAATTATTAAAATTATACTATTACTGTTGGATGAAAGTATTAAATTCCGACCATGGCGCAGACACTCGAACAAGAGTATATGGAAATGCCGATTATTACAAAAACGTATATTACATCATGCATACTCACTACTGTAGCTGTTGTAAGTAAATCTATCAATAAATAGGAATTTTTATTAGTGTTTGATTTCTTAAGAATTTAAATATAAGCTGATATTCTGGTGCGATCAAATTGAAGAGATTTCGCTTACTATTTATATTTTTAGATTGAGATATTATAAATGATTTTATATATATATTTATTTATTTATTTAGGATATATGTTCATAAGTGTAAAAACAGCAAATACCAATTTTATGTTATTCCAAATAAGCATTAAAGTCAATTGTTGCTCTGATAAAGTGGCAAACCGTCCCGTATTGTACAGGACAGTCCCATATTTTGAGATTTTCATCCTTGTGATCACTGCCAGAAAATAGGCGTTCTTCATACAAAATCGCGAAGCCACAATTTTTTATTTATTTATTTTGTTTGTTTGCTAAGAACAGTAAAAAAAAACTAAATTTGTGAAAGTAAATATGTGTCTGCGATCCCAGATTTAAATCTTTTCTTGCTGGCCATTCTTTCCTTATCCAGTGTTGGTATTTTGCTCGGCTATCCCACTCACATAAGAAACAGGGCATTTTGGTGTCGCCTTCCTGACCTAATAACATTGATAAAATTTTAAAATCTCCTCAGGTTTGCCTTTGAAATTCTTGATATTTTATTTTACTGGGGAGAAAACTAAGGTTTTCATGTGATTCTTTAAAAATTACTGAATTAGCTACAGGAATTGCAGTAAGACACCTTTTTAAACTTCTCTTACTGGAATCAATCAATCACCACTGAGATTGATCATGATCAGTGGTGGGAAAAACTACTTTTTTTTTTGTAGCGCGCTACAACTACCGCTACTTTTCGAAAAATGTAGTTAACTACAACTACAACTACTTTTTGACAAATGTAGTTAGCTACACTACTTTTGAAATGTAGTCGCTACTTCGCTACTTTTTCGCTACTTTTAGGAGACAAATTTTGCTAACAGATTCAATTTGCATTACATTCATATTTAAGGATATTTATATCCTAATTAGAGAAAACTATCGATATCTAAAGCCTTGGTTTTCTACTCGCGTCCAGCGTGATTAATGACCTCAGCGGGTGTCTCTCGCGTCCAAAGAACGAAAGGTGGTTTCCTTGTAGCGTTGAGCGCCGCAGATTTGGTGGACGCACGGAAGACCCCGGGCACCTTTTCGCCTTTAATTAGAAAAAAACTATTGCTCTAATAAACAACTACCAGGCAAGTATTTGAGCAGGGGGAGGCGGGCCCCCTCCGAAAATGTAAAGCAATTATTAAAAAGGAGCTATTTTGAAACATTTCTTTTAACTTTAGAACAATAAAGTTTAAAATACCGAATCGTCCCCCTCCCCCCGAAATGGAAGCCTAGCCTATATATACGCTACTGGCAACTACTGCTAATTATTGAAGTATTGCTGAAACTAATTAAGTTTTAATACCTCTATGATAAAAATAAATTGGGAAAGTGAGCTCTGAAAGCATGAGAAAAATCATGAGAACTAAAAAAGTTTTTAAAAATATAATAAAATGGATGTCTGAACGGGAAAAAAAGGCCCGTTTTGAGACCCCTTTCATGTTGTACAAACATTCTAGTTTCTTGAGCACAAATCAAAATTAATGAGTATAAAGGCCTTTTTTCATGACTTACCAAATTAGTGATTTATGACGAATGACCCGTGTGAACCATGTAATATTGTATAATTGTTTTAATTGAAAACATCACATATGATATGCATATTATAAAATAATGAAAACAATTACTAATTAAATTCATGATATATCTATTTAAAACATTGCATTAAAAAAATCCTCTATATATGTTAAAGAAATTTTAAAAGTTATTATCATCAACACAACTTTTTCTTTGTGTTAGGTATAAAAGAATTTTATAGAATTATATTGTTATTTTAAGGCTAAGAGAGAGATAAGTCTAAGGATTTTACAAACTATTAATTATTAATAGAAATTCTCATATTTTCGTATTAAATTCTGAAAATTATTACACAAAAAACCTAATAATTTAAATATAATAGACACTTTAAAATTTTAACGAAAGAAAGCAGAATTTCAACATATTCATGGAAGACTGCCATGCCTCTAGTATAAAATAAAAACCACATAAATTTATTCAAAAACATGTTTATTAAATTTTAACAAGAGATGGATCTCAAAATTGTTATCCGCCAAACATGATCGTCGAGGAGAAAATACGTCCGATGCAATCGAAAACAATCTTTGTACAGATGCACTGGACGGCACGCCAGTGTTAGTTTTTTTGAAGGCTTCTTTCATATACGTGTACGCCGAAAGCGAAGATACGGGTTTGATTGGCTCTGACAAGAACCTTGTAAGTTCTTCCTCGTAACTATTTCGAGTGCATGCGAAAGAGAAATTAAAAAAACCAGAAAAGTCATCATCCATGGGCCTCATCATCCAGTCATGATCCTCGATACTGATATCTGAAGTTGTCGGAAACATATTCTGGAGGTATTCCTCCATCCATTTTTTTGGCTTCGGTCTTCCTCTCCTCCTCAATCCAGAATAGTTTGAATCTGGGATGGAAACAAGCTGAGAGAACAGTTTCTCTGTCCCACAGCAAATGACTAAATCTCGTTTCCACCTGACAACTGAAGATTTTGCGCCCCCTCCTATTTTTTAAAAATGCAACTAGGTAGCTTTCATATACCATTTAGCGCCCCTTGGCCGATGCTGCGCCCGGGTACAGTTGACCTTCCTTGCTCCCCCGTAGCCAGGGACGGCCCGACACGGTAAGCAAGGCATCGGAGCGCCATATTCGAACTAAAAAACTAAGGAAAACTTAATCTGGAGCATAACACGGGGCTTCTTTACGTTTGCAGGGAGGCTCCACGTACCCTAGATCAGCTCTTGCACCTAGCTACGCCACACATTTAGCTATAAAAGCTTTCAGGGGTTAAAATGAGGCTTTCAACTTCAATAATATACGGACTGTCAAATATGCATGGTGCTCTGAAACTCATTGGCAAAAAGTTAAAGAGTGGTAAAGGTAAATAAGACGGTTATGAATCACGTAACAATGTAGGGTTTGATAAGTCGTCCTCGAGTACCTGTTAATAATTTATTTTTTCACAGAAAGTTCACTAAAATTCACTATTAACATGATTGATTACTACTGTACATTGACTAAAAGATTTATTATTAAACAATTATTAACAGGTAAATGAAACCATTTCCGACATCCACAGTGCTATATTATTCTGAACAGCCTTGGTAGAGATGGCGCCCGGTGCGGTCGCACCGTTCGCTCTACCTTAGGACCGGATCTGAAAACTGTCACTACAAACGAAGAACACTGTAACCGAGGTCAGCAATATTTTTAGCCCCTGAAATAATATCTTGGATGCATATGCTTATACCTTTTGTCCCTTTTCAACAAACTCAAAAAAGATAAGGTTATCAACTCGTCAAAAAAAAAAAAAAAAAATGTGTACAATTTCTAGATATTTACTTTCTTTTTTTTCAGTTTCAGGTTCCACGAAAAATGTACTAATCAGTTTTTACACTTCTTTGAGACAAAAAACATTCCTAGTTGTAGAACATAATCACGTGATTAATTAATGTTTGAAAAGCTACAATACTGCAGAACTGTCATTACTCTTGTGGAAGTTGAACACACACCGGACACAAGGATAATAAAGAGTGCCCAAACTCAAAAAAGTGCACTATAACGTCGAAAAATGACCAAACCTTAATATAAATAAACTTAGTAAAACTAAGCATAAATAAAATTGTTGTTCAATGCATCGATCATAAGGAGGAGGCAAAGAGAAAATTAAAAATGTCGGTGACTCTTCCAGAAGCGGTCTCGATGCTTTCAAGAAAATTCCTGTGAGAAAACCGTAAGTTTTTCTCACGCTTCGTAGTTTTCCGTAGATGGTGAGTGAGAGGATGGGGGGGGGGGTCGCTAATTGCGAGGACTGACTATATATCATGTCAGATTTGAAAGGATATCGCCTAAAAGGAAGTTCACGGAATACTGGACACTGAATGATTGGCAATCATCCTGGCAAGTGGACACTACACTGTATTTATGGGTGCAATAAAAAAAAAAGATCAAAGAAAATTAATGATGTTACAAAAGCATACAATTTACAGATATGTAAAATTCCTTTTCGAAAGCAAAAAATACTCATTTTTATGTTGATTTATGTTGCAAACACGCAATAGCAGTCAAAAATATGCAGACCCTGATCAGACATAGAAGGGGCCCCGGGGCAAAAAAAAAAAGGTTGTTTTGGGCCCCTATACTATTACAGACATTTTAACTTATTTGTGATTGTTTTCTATTTTCCCAGCATAAAAATGAAACATTTCAAAATAATTCTAAAATTAAATTAAAAATTACCCATGTATTTATACTCATTTAGAACAAGACTATGCATTTAAAATTGATTTTAATATTTTTTTAATCCATTTGTATTATTAGCGTATGTGTGCGCTGAGTTCCACCTGCCAGAAAATTTTCTTTTCTTCATCATAATATTTAAAAAAATGCTAACTAATGGATATTTTGTGATAAGTACATATGGCCATGAATTTTCAATAACGCCTTTAATTTCTATTTTATTGATCTAGTCTTAGAAACCATTATCATTGTGTTAGAAAGAAGAACAGAAAATAAGTCTCGAAGCCTTTTTATTGTTACCCAATTATGATATAGATAAAGGAAATTTAGCTTAATAAAAATTATTATTGCAGCATATATAAATTTAATATACAATAAATGGAGAGATTTGCGAGGCCTTTATTTTTCAGGGGCTCACGGGCCCACACGCCCGTGTGATAATGAGACTCTCGAGGCCCCATCAAAATAACCTCTGTTCAACTTTGGACCTCTCTTTCCTTCCTTTTTTGTCCTCTTTATGGCAGATTGGTGATTCTACAAATAATACTGAGAACGATAAAAAGAAAAAAGATGCACAATGTCAGGCTTCCGCTTCAGGCAAAGCAAACCCCCTCCCCCCCCCTCGTGTGCGTGTGTCCCCTGCATGAGGGGGGGGGGCGGGGGAGAGATTGGGTGTCTTTCAAGCATCAGTTTCAGTTATGCTTGGAGTCAGAAGAGAGAGAAATTGCACCACGGGATCAATCGCCGGAAATGATGACACGGCAAAAGTAGCTTCCAAAATTTGCTACAAACTACTGTTTTTTTGTAGCGCGCTACACGCTACACTACTTTTTTAAAAAAGTAGTGCGCTACACTACAAACTACAAAAAAAAGTAGCGGCTACTGTAGTTTCGCTACAAGTAGCGCGCTACTCCCCAGCCCTGATCATGATCAGGGGGGGGAAATAAATGAGTCATAAGTCCAGGAATATCTGTACTCTGGACAGTATACAAGCTAGTTTTTTTGGGGAAAAATACTTGGTAAATTCTTTTTTCTCGATTTCTGTTCTTGAATAGGGATGCACCGAATATTCGGTTGGTATTAAGAAAAAAATAATTAAATTAATCATTGCAATCAAAGTTTGATAAGTTTAATAAATTTTATTTAAGTATTCGGTATTCGGCCGAATATTCAGTTAGAATTTTAGCCAAATATTCGGTATTCGTTATTCAGCAAAATATGGTATTCGGTACATCCCTAATCCTGAAGCAAAAAAATTTTCGTCCTTGAGTCTTAATTCTAAAACTTGAGCACTTGTGTTTCGAAAGATTTAAATCGTGAACTAAATCATTTAAATCAGCTCGCATGAATTTTTGTGGTTCAGTATCAAGTTGCTTGGTTTGTGTACAAGATTTCGGTATCATCACTGCTCAATTATTGAAAATCAGATGATAAATCAAGAGATATAGGCACAGCTAAATCTGGACTTTATGAGTCTCATAGGTGAGTATAGTCTGAGTACACAACATTTGCTTTGTTTTTGCTATTGTAGCCTTTAATTTTGTTAAACAAAAATAGCAATCCTCATGACTAACTGGCTCTCCCCATACTATTGAAATAGCAAAAAGAGATTTGTTTTTACCTTGAGTCCATTTCCATAAATGTTCAACACATGTGTGACAAACTATATGTGGGGCCTATTTCTTTTCCTGGTCACCAAGTTTCATACCAAAGTAAGCATAATATGCCTTTTTAACAAAATCAGTTATGTTCTGAATTTTTTTTTGATTGTGTATTCACCACAACTATGTAACAAAAAGAGTTTGGGTTATTTATACAGCCTCTTGATACCATATTGTTATAAGAAATTGACAAAACAAACATAAGATATCAAAAATGAACAAAGTATATTCTCATTCTCACTGAAAATGCGTGGGAGAAAATTAATACAATACCTTACATAAATATTGCGCCTTCACAGACAAATATCAACACATAAAGGAGTGCTATCTGTATTTATATTTCACATCCTTTAGTGCAGTACACTGTATTTTACATTTATTAATGTTATTTTACTAAGAAATTAATTTTTGTTTTTACTAACAGTGTATTTTATTTAATAAATATTACACATTAATTTTATTAAGAGTCACCCTCTCCTTTTCTTGGTTTATGAAAAAACGGTGAGTGATAGCAAAAAACTAATACCATATTTGTGATCAGCGTGACTGATTTACTAAGAAAAAAGTAATCTTCTACAAACCCCAGATTTGTGTTAACCTGTGTTATATATCTGAAAGGTGTAATATATAGTGATTAAAATCAGGGTTCGTTAATATATATCAATGGATATATATCGTGATATATATCATGATATATATGCGATATTTATTTTATAATAAATATCATGATATTTTTGATATTTTCATATAAAGTGTGGGAATAAGTTTACCGATTAGGGAAGGAAAAGAAAAGATTTTCTTTTATAGTATTCTTATTGTTTATTATTTTATCATATATATTTATTGTATTGTTTATTTCTTATAAAGAAACTTAGGTGATTCCAAGAAATTTCATCCTCCTTTTTTACCACAAGGGGTATCACTGCTTGAGTAATCAATTTTAGAAGGGGCTGGACATAATCCTCTCAGGCTTTCTATATCATCCCTATTGAAAGGAGGAAAGGGGAAGGATTTTTAAGATAATACTTTCTTTACCTAAGCGATTGTTGAAAATATAAAAGAAACCCCTGTAAATTAAATGGAGGTAAGTTCAACAAATGGAAGATGACACCTTACCAGGAGAATGATGGAATGACAACAGGGGTAATTTGGTGCAAATTTGTCAAGAGCACAAACTTGCAATTGATAAAGACATTTTCAATTTAGTCAATGATCTAAACCTAATGGTTAACTGTTCTGATTACATAGATATTTTAGGACCCACTTCAAATGCACTTGATGAGGTCCAAAGTAATCGATGCACAAAGTGTTGACATTTTTTTTGCAAATTAAATGAAAAATTAGAAGTATATGGCAGGAAAGATGTTATGAGAAAATTCTCAGAAAGAAAAGAAATGGCTTTATCACCGGCACATTTAGCTGCATATATGTTGGACCACAGATATTGTGGGAAAAAATTAAGTGAAGATAAAACCCACATAGCTTTTAATTTCATATGTTCGATAGATAAACAACTTTTGCCTATGGCTATGAACTTTTTAGCCAAAAAGAGACTTTTTCCAAGTTTTATGTTTGAAGATGAATTTCTAAATGTTGAACCTGCCCGTAGTTTGGTGGAACACTATCAAAATAGAAGACCTTCTGAAAGACAAAACATAGCATCTAATTAGGCAGTTAGTTACTGCTAGTCCATCAACAGCTGGGCTAGAAAGGATATTTTCTAGCTTTGGATTAGTCCAGTCCAAACTACGTAATCGCTTAAGGACTGAAAAAGCAGAGAAATTTACTTTTTTCTTTAAATATTTTAATAAAAATAAATAAAGGGAGAATTACATGTTATTTTGAATTTGTAATTAATAAAATTATCTTGACACTGGAGATTGAATTTTACATTTTTCATTTTAGTGAGTACATAAAAACATATTTAATTTTTCAGAAGTTTGTTTCTGTTTCCTACTTTATCCGGTAAAAATTTGTTGTTAAATGCAAAATATATAACTATTAGCAAATATAAGTTGAATATTTGTTGTTATAATGTTTATATCATGCTTGAAAATATTTATCATCAATAAAATTAACTTTTTATCAGAAATATTTATAGATATCAAAATATCGGATATATATCAAAATATCAGATATATATCAAAAATATCGGATATTTTTGATATTTTCAAAAATATCATGATATTTAGGATCCCTGATTAAAATATTCATTTGTCTGTGTGCTGAAAATCAAGTTCTGTTTATTTTCTTTCTTTATGAAATTAATTTTTACTATAAACATTGGTGAAGTCTATTTTTTAATCCACTTCAAAGTTATTTAAATGTTCATTTTACGAAGATCTCATCAACTGTGTTTCCCAAATAACCAATAGATGGCACTATAGTTCAAAAAAAAATTTTACATTTTGACCCAATCAGGGCAGTGGCGGCCCATGGTCAAAACTGTTAGTGCAGCCGGAAGCACATAAGCCCCCCACCCCCTTCCTCCGGACAGGAATGGAAAATCTTTGTTACTGAATTTGAAAGCTGGCGGATTAAGCCCTCACCGAGGAAAAAAATAAATTACATAAAAATGTAAGAGATCCTATTTTACTTCCATAAAATTTACATAAATTTCAACCAGCCGTTCTTATCCACAAAATTGCATTATTCCGTGTCTGATTCGAAGTTTTAGAATTTTCTTTTGTAACGATAACTTGAGAAGGAAAGAAAGAAAAAAAAAAAGAAAACTTACTTATTTTTTATAAGTCAAATCAATCCTCTTTTCTTTTAAACTTGCGAATCGGTCAGTGATGTCCTCATAAAAAGGCGTTGTTTTAATTCAGATATCAATAATTTTAAAAGCTCTTTAAAATTTCCACTGTTTAAAGAATTTTCTCGCTCGCCATGTCCTCTAAATGCCAGTTCTTGCTTACTTAAAAACAATACTGCTTTGATGGGTAATTGTCCATTCATAAGCGTCTATTCAGGCTTACCTTCTTGATAAATTCAGCAATATAAAGTTGAGAGTTTTCCGAATATATATTCTCCTTACCCCTCCCTCACTTCTCGAGCCAGTCAGTTAGTCGAATTCACAAATGCAGCCATTGTTTGAAAATCTTTCATCAGCTGTATCTTAGTTACTAACTCCCTATGCCAGACAGACTGCTTACAAAGTCGTTGCCATGGCAGCGGTGCTGCCAATTTCTTGATCAGCTATGAGGGCTGTATCAAGACTCACAGTTGAATTGCGGGAAGATTAAAGGGCTTCTTTTCTGAATGAGCGATCTGACAGTTACTACAACACATTGTTTTTTGTTTTGTTTTTTTAATTTACCATAGAAATTCCAAAATTCTAATCTGAATTTAAGAAAGTTAGTAGAATAAATTATTTTAAAGTGTGTGTTGATAATTTCAAGTGCAGCCCGGCTGTACTTGCTATATCCCACAAGCCGCCACTGAATCAGGGTGGTTTTTTAGTCATAGGACAAAGCACAATCATTTCCTGGTCCCAAAAAACTCCCATTTACAAACTTTTAAGGGCCATGTTAACCAAACTGTGTGTAATTCGTCATAACTCCGAGAGCTGGGAAACCTGCGTGGCCAGTTTGTCTCAGAGACAACTCGGAAACAGTATTCACCAACTTATTTCCATCCAGGGTTACCTGACTCTGGAGTTGTCTCACTCAGCTTTGAAAGCTCATCTGTGATTGGTCAGAGTAATGATTCCATGAAGGGTTGAACTAGGTTTAATGTTCCTAAGATCGAACCCAGCTCCCACCACACGCACTTCGTTCATGATATTTAATTTGTTTTTATGCAAACTGCGCATTAAAATGTGAAAGTTAATTTAACTTTAACTGTTAAAAGAAAAAAAATTACTGATTAAACATTTAATACAAAATTACATCCATTATTTTTTATAAATAAAATTTCATGTCTGTTATACTCTTTTCAAATTTAGAAATTTTCATATTTTTTTTAACAGATAAACATTAAGCAAAAATGTTTAACCTCTGAACAAGATTTTTATTATTTTTTCAATCCTTTACACCTAAAAATATTTTTCTCCCGGCTCTTCTTACAAAAAAAAAAAAGAAGAAAAAAAAGGTAGATCAACAGTGCTCTGGCCAAATTGCCCGTCATCTGTGGAATAAATAGAGAAAAGAAAATAAATAGGAAAGATCAGCATTTACTTATTTATTTTCAACATAAAAAATAATTAAGCATTAAATCAGAAAAAAAGAGGGATTAGAAAAAGTAACGTCAAACAAGCAAACCAAGATCAATCCAATAGATGGCACCTGTAGTCTCTACAGAAAAAAAAAAAATATGGTCATTCTACAGAGTTTTTGAAGTCATTGTACAAAGATTTCTTTTCACTTTTGGCTACTTTTATAGCTTGCTAGGTGGTTTCCACAGCAGTTTCCGTCTTTCAAAGTAGAAAATATTAAGTATTTGCAAATTTTCGAGATTTTTCAAGTATATAAAAGCAACCCTTGAAACCCCTTTCATCCATTTTCTCAGCCATTTTCAATACGGTCCCTTACTAGCTTCTTAAAAATTCTAAACAGCTTATGTCTGTGACAGGACTCCAGTTATCACTCAGGTTTGAGTGTTCCCCCTCTCCCTTTTCCTCTTGAGTTAATATTAGTAAACATTAACATTATAACATCATTCATTGATTGAAATTTCATTGCCTAGATAATTTTTTATGTACTAGATACTTAAATCTTATTGATTTATGTAAAGTAATAACGACTTCTGCATAATTTTTTACATTTTTGTTTCAGCAATTGGATATTATATCTCCTTTCCAGTTGTACTTCAATCCTGATCTCATACTTCGAAATTATCAAGTAAGTTTATTTATTTTCACATTAAATTTTAATACCACACTTCTTACTGATTCATGAAGCATGGTAGATTTTAGTAGGGAATGCATTCCCGATCCCATGGGAAGACTATATCATGACTATAATATTTATATTTTTCATATTTATGTAAGGTATTGTATTAATTATCAAATAAGATTAAGTATTAATCTTTGATAGTGATTACAATTAGTGATCACTGAGTAGGCCAAGTACAGAGTACAGTAGAACCGCGATCTATTGTTCCACACATTCATCGTTTTCCCGCATTGATAGTTTTTTTCTATGGTCCCTGCACAAATTGTATTTAAATACCGTTAACGAAACCTGCATGTATCGTTTCTTAAAAAGTCCTTTTCACATGTTCATCGTTGTAAAATTTTTCTCTTGTCCGAAATGAAATTAAAGGTCAAGTAGATCCATATGACATACTAACTAGAATTACTGCGAAAGGGATTAGAGTAGAGCCTTAGATTAGAGCAGTTGTACTATTGTGACATATATACTTGAATTACTGAAAGCGGAGCAGGTATTCTTGTTTGATGAATTCCACACTGTGTATCTCTGTAATGAATGACAGAACTAGATTTTCGAAGGCATACCCTGCTTTAAGTTCGTATAGAATCACAGACGCGAAGAATTACAGTGATTTATCGAGAGGTGCCACCTTAGCAGATGGGAGAGGCCATTTGTTACAATCTCTATGCTTTGTAAAGGGGTGAGGATTCCAGGAACATTCCAGTTCACTTCATCCACAGCCAGCTGCCGGCAGTGTACACCTGTTTAATTTCAAGAATGTGAGCTTTCGATGTAATGCATTTTGCAGCTATTTTATGTGTTCGGTGAATTAATTTTAAAGATGGCAAAACAAGTCTGAACCGTAGAAGAAAGGCTTCGTATCATAGAGGAGGCAGAAAAGAATGCTTTTGAGAAAAAAATTAATGTAGCTAAACGTTTATGTATACCGCCTTCAACCCTGAATTCGATAATTTTGAAAAAAGAGAAATTTAGAGAACAGGCTTATAAGTACGGAACCTCTTCAAAAAAGAGAAAAACTAGTAAGTTTTCTACTTGCAGTGAGTTAGAAAAAGTTCTCTTAGCTTGGTACAAGCAGGCTCGTTCTTCGAATATTCCTGTGAATGGGAATATTCTCCTAGAGAAGGCACTTGAAATATCTGCCTCAAATGGCATGGATACATATACTGGATCAGACTGGTGGATTTCACGTTTTAAAATTCTCCATGGATTAATACCCAGGAAATTATGTGGCGAAAGTGTTTTGGTAGTAAACATTGTTACTGATACTATAGAAATGTGGTTCGAAAAACTGCCAAAGTTACTAGAAGGATTGTGACTATAATGCTGATGAGACAAGTTTGTTTTTTAAGTGCTTGCCAGACAGACCTCTAGCATTCAAAGGAGAATCTTGCCACAGTGGCTATGCTGTTGAATTTCTTGGGGGGATTTGCAGGGATCACTCTAGAGCGTTTCAGGGGGGGCGGCCCGCCCTGGTGCCCTTTTTCCAGTAAAATGCCACCCTCCTTGCCCCTTTTCTTGATAAAATTCCGCCCTCCTTGCCCTCTTTTTTGATAAAATTCCGCCCTCTTTGTTTTTGTTTTTTTTTTTCAATCAAAATGCCGCTCTCCTTTTCTCCACCCCTCCTTGTTTCCCCTTCTCTTTGATTCTCATTACCATTGCCGCTAGACCGGAGCCACGTGGTCCGGGCCTAGACCCCAAAAAAGCCTCTCTCCAACAACAACAACAACAAGGAAGTTGATTTGTTTCTCTTATCAATGATGTGTGGGGAGGAGGGGGGGGGCATCTGCTCAGTCGCCGCTCTTCTCCCTCCCGACCTGAGGAGAGGGTTAAACCATTCGCTGTAGCTTGAGGTCATAAAATATCTCATTAGAGAAACAATCTGTCATCCAGAAGAGTAGTCATAACAATAAATTATTTCCTACTGTAAATGGCGCTTTACCATGTTTTATAAATGCTGTAAGTAATTAATAAACGCCACTTAGTTATTGTTTATTTTTTCAGATTTTCAAAACACATTCAGCCAAACTTTACGGCTGGCTGGATGGAAAGTTCAAGACAAGGGTAATTCCGGAAGTCTGGGTAACACCCCCCCCCACACACACACACACACTCCTCCCCGTCGATGTACTAAAAAGAATAGAGAAAAATTGATTCATTGACAGGGTGTGCAGCAGTCAGGAAATACTACTTGAAAATATCGAATTTCCGGTCAGCATAGGGGCCAAATTGATGACCAATTGATGATTATTCTATAGGGCCATGGACGCCGGCAGCATAGGGCAAGGGGGAGGGCAATGCCCCCCCCCCCCCTGGATTTTTGTATGCAGTGTTTTTCCTTGCTTTTTTGCTCTTTCCAACATGGTAACCATATGTTAAAGTAGTCTTTGCCCCCACCCCTGGGAAATATTCTGCCGGCGCCCATGTATAGGGCTATTTTAGGGAGATAGGGCTGGGAACTGTCAATGCAAAATTTGTGTCTATTTTGCAGCCCCTCCAAAAAATAATGAAATTGTCGACGATTGCGAGAATGCAGGTCTCGTCGACTGCACGGGCACGCGCCCCTGGGATGTTCATTTTTACTATACTACGCGCTCAGCAAAAGCCCAATGGACAGTGCGAAAATACGCAGTGGGGCGAGCCATTGAGACTATTTTGAATTCATCGATTGGGAAATTAAAAATGTGTGCAAGAGTGTCAAATTCTTTCCGATCCCTGAAGGGTCGGGAGTTATTTTATAATTATCTAATTACGAATATTACACAACAATAATTATAAGACTTCTTGCCTGTTTAGAAAATCCTTTGCCGCCACCCACGATAGGAAATACTATTGTCCCCCCCCCCCTCTTTTTTTATTATGTCCTGCACTTGCAATTTATTTTTCCCTCGGACACGTTTTATCTAAACTGGCGTTCGTATTACAGAATATTTCCAAAAGTTGTGCATATAGTGCTGCAACTAGAGGTCAAGTCGCCTGGAACAAACCTTTGTTTTGGTGCTCCCTTCTTTCCATTTCAATTTTGACGTAACAGCACTATGCCTGGGGCAAGTGTCCCGTTTTCCTTCCACTAGTTGCAGACTAGCATATATACAGAGAGAAAAGTTGCAGTGACGCTGAATACAATAAAATTTGAATCTAAAACTGAATATTTTCGGATCCGAAAATTGGCGTGATTATGAAATATTTGTCGGCAAAACCGGATTCCTGTTATTTTGCGATTACAAAATTTAATTTTTTTTATGCTTTTTTTTTTGTTGTTGTTGTTGAAATAAAGCATAATGGACACCTTACACAATTTTTGTAAAAGTGTATATTTCATTAAGTGAAAAATTTGCTTAAGAAATTGCTATTAAGAAAACACATTTTCGGACACATTAAAGTATGTTTATAAAAGCTACCCTTATGTGTTCGTAGATAATAATTACAAAAGTTGCCCTTTTTGTGTGATATCATATGCCCTTTTCCCAAACACTGCCCTTTTTCTGTAATGTGCACCCTGCCCTTTTTCATTTCTAGAGTGATCCCTGGGATTTGAATTACACAAAATCAAAGGTTTACTTTTAGAAGTGATAAAGTACATTCGGAGAGCGTAACCCATATTATGTGATGAAGAGCACATATTTAATAATAATTTTCATTTGTGTTTATTTTCTTAAATTTAATACATTTTAAATCAAGCATTTTAACTTTAAATTCTCTTCTCATTTTTAACTACACTGGCTTTCAAAATTTTCTATTACGCTTTTTTCCCCACATGTTTAATTTCTATTAACTGCTTTATCCGGATTTCATACTTAAATTATTCTATCGCCCTTTGTTCCATGTCATTAATAAGTCCGTTACATTTCTTTAGCTTTCCTAGCTGTTAAGAAACATCTGTTTCGCATGCAGAACATTTACATTTTATTTATATGCATCTATGCTTAACGTTTTTCTTTACACCATTTCATTACCAAATATGGACATGACCTCACATCAGTTAAAATACAGCTGAAATAATTTTCTATCACACGGGTTTAGTGTAATTTTGGCTGTCTTTATCCTCAATAATTTAGTGCCCAGCGCTTTGTTATGTCTTCCCATTCTCTCTGTTGACTAGGAATATTCTGCGGTTTTTCGGCGTCTTTAATAATGAAAACATTATTGGCTCTCGTTTGGGCATTCTTTTAATATGCCAAGTTTAACTGTCTCGCCAACATCCTGCCATTCTTCGATTGAATTTGGCTTCTGATTAATCAGACCCTTTTTAATCATCATAGCTAATGGTCTCCCAACCACCATCATCATGTAATCTTTTCCAAGACATCAAATAAAAGTTTGGTTCTTCTACAATTTGTCTCTCTTATAATTGCTTCGCAAAGTGACGTTTACCTGGATTATTTATAAGACTTCACAACGCTCTCCGAATGTACTTTACCACTTCTAAAAGTAAACCTTCGACGTAATTCAAATCCCCCCAAGAAATTCAACAGCATAGCGGCAAACAGGTGCGTAGCCAACCGAAATGGCGCTCTTTACTTAGCTTACAATTTGATACACCCCCACCCACCCAAAATAAAATCCTGTCCATGCTCCTGGTGGCAAACATTCTAAAGTAAGACTTACAGTATTACTCTGCACAAATAAAGACGGTTCAGATAAAAGGATACCTTTGTTATTGGTAAATGTGCCAGACCTCACTGCTTTAAAAATGTAAAGAAACTGCCAGTTATTTTCCCTCTGAGATTTGAAGATAAATGGGGAAAGAACATTGAAGAATTTTTTGGGCCCCTTATTCCTGTTTGGGGGCAAATTTTAAAAGAACCCTGAAATTGATTTTTGGGTATTTCTCTTAGTCATATTTTAAAGCAAGAATTTTATTCCTATCTCTTTTCGTCCCTGAGATATGAAGGAAATGTGAAACGAACGTTTTGGGTCGCCACCCCCATCTGGGTTCGAATTTTCAAAAATCGCTTCTTAAATGACGCTCTTGGCACAAAAGCTATAACTCCTAAAATTTCATGTCTGTATCTCCGGTAGATTTAGCTGGGCGATGATCTTCAGTCAGGACATCTTCCTTTATATATAGAGATTTATAAGACTGAATTATTAGAAGAAAATTCTGGAAGTGGTCAACTTACAAAGGTTTTGAGCTATGCTTTGGGACAAATTCTGCCTAATTACCTGGTCAACATACAAGTTAGACAGGTGATCAACTTGTAAAGGGTTCACCTTAATGTTAAAGTAACTGAGCCATCCTGTTCTTGGTGAATTAGGTCAACTTCACAGGTTTCATTGTATTAATTAGTATAGGGGAAGGTGGTGTACCTTGGAGGCACATTGATTGTGCAGCCACCAGGAGAGATAAATTTAAACTAAAATATTAGTTGCATATATTTATTACTAGAGGCTCATGGGAAGTTGTTCTATGACTGATCAACACACTTGTTGCTAATGTAAAAACCAAAGTTTGTATTTAGCATCAAAAAGTTACATTTCAAGGACATATTATTTTTCTTCCATAACTGTAAGTATTAAATTTTGTTTTGAACTGATAATCACAAGTTTAAAAGCACGTTTTCAGCTACATTTATGTATATTTGAAAATGGTTAACTCTTAAGTATTTCTCTACTTTAATAACCAAAGTGCTGGTCAAATAGGCCTAAGTCTAAATGTAGCACTGTTAAATTCCTGAAGTTGTAAATAAACCTAAATATAAATTCAAAAGCAAAGTTATTTGATCTTAGTATTAAATAGTAAATAAATGTATTAATAATTATTTATATATTATTGTTTCACAAATAATATTTTTTTTTTTTTTTTTTTTTTACAATTTTTTAACACTTTGCATTTTTGAAAAAAATATCATTTGGCATAAGTTTAGATCATCTGAACGTGCAATAGAACCAAATGGGTTACAAATAAAACAGAAGATATTAAACAGTGGTTATTTTTATTTGACTAAACTTTATTTTATGCCCAAACTATGCCAACTTTAATATTTTAGTTATATGAACAATTTTATGTTTTAAAAACTGTAAATTTAAAACTAATTAGACTAATATTAGCCCAAAGTAGGCCTATGCAAAGTCAGATTACTGTAAACAAATAATAAACCAACTTTTCTTCATGCTGTGTAGTACTCCATCTGTTAAAAATAAATACCTCCAAGGTACACCATACCTACCTCCAAGATACACAACTGGTGATGTACTTTGGCTGTATTGTAAGCTATTTTTTAAATAATTAAAAATGAGTATAGAAATGTATTTGGACATTTTATAAAAATATATGTAACTCCTGATATCCTTAAATTTATGGAAAAAATATATTTTACTGATATTTTCCAAATACTTTTTTTGTAAAAAATGCTCCAAGGTACACCACTTTCCCCTACTGTATATATATTGCGTGCATTAGTGCATAAATATTGTTTTTTTATTAAGTATTTTGATTTCAACCTGCCTTCATTGTTTTTTTTTTTTTTTTTTTTTTTTGTTTTTTTTTTTTCACGTATCCTATAAAAACGATGAATCGAGGCTCTACTGTAGTAGTATATAAAAAGGATCACTGACTAGCAAATGAAGTATTTTTCTTCTTTCGAAATGGAAACTTGTATAATTGTCTTTTAAATTAACAAAAATTGAATAAACCACAACATTAAAAACATTAAATCAAGTTCGTGCGTACATAGGATATAATTGTATTTATTATCTTAAATTTTATTTTGTCTAAAAAAATGTGTTCAAATTGATACATTATTTATAAATTTGATCATTAAAGCTTCTTATTTTGAAATATGATTAAATGAAAAACTGCATATAAGTATATTTTTTCATGTGAAGTGTGGAAAATTTTACAATAGCATGTATGAAGACTGTCAATAATTAATTGAGAATTAGTTTCAGTTAACTAGTGAGATCAAACTCACTTCTTCACTTGATCTTGCAGTTTGCTTTAACGAATTATTCAGATATACTATTATTAAAATGCAAAGCTGTACAACTATTCAATGTAGCTGACACAAGATGGATGTCCTCCATAACCCACCTAAAAAATTGAAAAAGTGTAATCAATTTAACATTGATGATCTAAACCCAGAGGCACCAGTAAAAATTCTAGTTTGCAAATGTTTTCATAAAGTAGTAAATGCACATGTGACATTTTCAGCTTTATCAACAAAGCACTGCTTCGGTTTTAATGATAGGAGTAAAAAGAAAAAATCTTTCAATGCAGAAAAAAATGATTAAAAAGCTGACAGTCCATTTGTTTGGTAGAAATGTAAGAAAAACTTTGCAATTTTGTCCAAAATTGTTGAGAAATTCTGGTGTGCACTGTGTAACTTTGCTTACAGCAAGCAATCTTCCTCTGAAGCAGCCTACATATGTAAGAAAAGAAATCGCATGCTACCTCAAAATCTAAAACAATTCATGTTTTTACAACGTAATTTGCAACTCATAAATCCTTTGTAAAGATCAATCTTTTCCTATTGCTGACTAAGCTTCCTAAGTGACTAACTTTTATTTTTTATTCTAGATGTATAGATTACTGTAAAATCCCGAAAGTAACCCCTCCCTCGAATATAAGCCCTTCCCCCCCTTTTCTCGCACGTGCGCCATTCATCACGCGCATTCAAATCTGTACTCAATTTTCAACTCCGCTATGTTTTGTTCATGTCATGTGACGTGATTTTTTCCCAACTGCATTTGGGATCTTCATTCAATGAAAAATGATAATGATTGCATTTTAATTTTGTTCCTTATAAGTTATTCGTTGTTTCTATTATTATTGTGTCAAAATCAAAATTTAATAATTATGATGTTTATAACTTTAGCTTTTAAAAAAAATGCAGATCTTCATATTATTTAGAATAATTTTTGAACTATATAGTTTGAATTATGATCGGAGTTTCATTAATTGAGTGTTAAATTCTTTTGTTGAAAGATGGCCATGCTATTTGTTACTAAAATA
The DNA here is from genome assembly GCA_038373885.1 of Cheiracanthium punctorium. Lineage (NCBI taxonomy): Eukaryota > Metazoa > Arthropoda > Arachnida > Araneae > Cheiracanthiidae > Cheiracanthium > Cheiracanthium punctorium. Next base: position 331,971 of record JAWZYV010000651.1, on the reverse strand, counting down.
CAAGGGCTATTATTATTTTTTTTTCAATTATCATTTAATTTATAATATATATTTTTAATAATTATTTTATTCTTTTTACGGATCTTTGTTTAGTCTGAATTATCTGGTAAAAACCGTTTTTTGCAATGTTTTTTTTTTTTTTTTTTTTAAATCAATTATAAGCCCCCTACCCGAAATGTATCTGCTTTGCTTTTCAAAAAGGGAGGCTTCCTTTCGGGATTTTACGGTATATTTTATTCTCTTTTTTTGAATTATTATATACAATATTTATATTTGAATATTTTTTTACAAATCAGTTCTAATGTTTGACAAAAATATTTTAATTATGTTAAAAAAAAATATATATATATAACTACTCGGTATTAGCCAAGTACTTGGTCAAAATTTGGCCAAATACCGAGTACTCAGGAAATTGGACAAGTACTCGGCCAGTTGAGTAATTACTGAGTACTCGGTACATCTCTATTTACAATCTTACTTTTTCCTACTTTTCTCTTTCAAAATTAATTTTTATTTGAACGAAATGTCACTCCCGCAGGATTGCAGGATCAACAAATCTCAGTCCCGAAATCCCGCAGAACAAAAAACAGTGTGGGATTACATTCCCTCGGTATTGGAAGACATACATGCATCTAATTCTATATATTGAAAATACTTTATTTGGGGAAAAATAATAATGGACGCAACAATAGATACAATCCCGTGAAACGAAAAACAGTGCAGGATTGCATTCCCTAGATTCTAGCAGAAAAGTACAAAAGTTACTCAGACATTCCCACAGATTTAGATAGCTGTGAATTTTTGCTGCAATGACCTAGGTATAATTGTCCATGTTTATAATATTTTATGTACTATCCAATATTTTTGTTTAATTATTATGCTTTCAGGTATGGCGTCTGTTCACCACATTTTTATTCTTTGGAACTTTTGGATTCAACTTCTTATTTAACATCATTTTCATCTATCGATATTGTAGAATGCTGGAGGAAGGTTCTTTTAGAGGTCGTCCCGCTGATTTTCTGTTTATGTTTTTATTTGGTGGAACACTGATGATTGTATCCTTTTATTAAATACTTTGTGTGTCTAAGTAAATGTGAAATCAGAGATTGTAAACTATAAATTCAGTTTTTATTTTTATTCAGATAATATGTTTCCTAATACTTAAATAACTATTTTTAGATTCTAATTGGTCATTTAATATTAACGCTTTATCCAAAACAGAAATATAAAAAACATTCTTAAATGTTAATTTATGCTATTTAAATGTTATAATTTAAAAAACAAATCTTAACATTTATAAAGATCATTGCAATGTTTGTGAACTTGCTTTTTCTGGGTCAAGCATTCACCATTATGTTGGTTTATGTTTGGAGTCGCCGAAATCCATATGTTGGAATGAACTTTTTTGGAATCTTGAATTTTCGAGCACCATATCTACCTTGGGTTCTTCTTGCCTTTTCAGTCTTACTTGGAAATTCCATAATAGTGGATCTCATAGGTAATTTATATTAATAGGTATTGAAGGATACCACATTTTCACTGATACTTTAAATAGAAATTCATTTTTAGAAATAGCCGATACCAATACTTTACAGTTATTGTATCAGCCGATACCGATACTTTACATGATTTAATGCCATTTAAATCTACATCTGTGGGCAGTTTTTGCAATGAAAGTGCAGTTCTCGTTAAAATGCATAACTCCATGATGAGCCCATAGATAAAAATTTGAACCTACTAGAAAGCATAAAAATAAAAAGCAGTGAATGCATTGAAGTAAGTATACAGTATTTATAGTACTACGTTTCTATTAAACAGGGTTCCCATTAGAAAAAAAAATTGGGTGAGATTTCTCACCCATCCAAAAATTTTGAGTGAGATTTCTGAAAGTTAAGTGAGAACATAAATATTGTTTAACATCATTTTATTTATTTATAATACAATTTCAATAATGCCAATTTTTTCGTTCATAAAAAAGTTTTAGCAGCTTGATCATATGGAAAACTTTCTACAATGATATTTCCATTAGCTATTCTAATAAGATTGCTTAAATTTGCACTTGAAAGTGCACTGAAATTTGCACTTGAATTGTTAATGACTATTCAAAGTTTCAAAGAATCACATCCAGATTAACTAAGCAACAGAATTATTAACTATAATATTTTATCTAGTATAATAAAATTATATAACATAACTTAATATTTATATAAATATTATATAATACTACAAAGTTGGTAAGATACAAATATGTGTGACAAAATTAAAACAGATATAGTTAAGTTCAAATTCTTACTACAGTATAAGCTAGATTATCCGGCATTTAACCAGAAAATTTCAGTTTCCCTTTTTTTTTTTTTGGGGGGGGGGGTGTTTTAAAAGATTGATTAACTCTTACTGTGAATCACAACTAAACTTAGAACGGAATGGGGGGGGTGCAAATTTCAAACTGCCAGAGGTTATCAATAATTCCATGAGTCGTGGTGGTATATTTAAAAAAAAAAAAAAAAAAAAGATGACATTCTCTCAAAACTCACATACGATTGACACATATACAAAAACAAAACATTTTATAGCTGGTGAGCATGAGGAGAAAAATCAACACGCCAGCTCAGTGCCGATAGCATTAATTAATATTCCCCCTCTGCATTCCGATGATTCAACCATGTTATCTCTGAACAGAAACTCAATTGAGGAAAGGGGAGTTGCTTCTTTGCGGTCGTGGCAGCTCGTTATCCGACAGTAGTAGAGTGAAAACAAATTTTTGTATTTGTTAACTGGCATTTTTAAACTTTCAAACAGCACGCAAAAATCCAAGTAGCAAATATTTTGCAGCAAGAGAATACCTCGTTTTGTAATATTTTTTACGTGAGATTTAAGAAATTTATGCGAGATTCTCACGCTCTAGCGGGAATCCTGATTAAAACATGTCGACCAATGGCCGAATTTATAAAACTCTGAACACTGGGAAATGTCTGAAGTAAAGATGGGGAAAAGCGTTATTTTCAAAGAACAGTTGTTCACTGTTCCCGTTCTTTTTTAAAGAACCGTTCTTTTTTCTGTTCTTTTGAGAACAGGTTCTTTGATTTATCGTAGCTTTATTATGACTATTTTATTCAATTTAAAAATGAAAATATATGTCCTTTTTAACATGTATTATGCTTTAGTACAGTTGCAAAATGTTTAAAAAAACTTTGCAACCAACATACTGGCTTTCTTTAATCAAGTATATTAACAGTAATTTTTGGTAAAAATATTTTAATTATATTAACATTCTATAATATTGTGTTAAATATGCACATATTTTCAAAATCAAAATTTTTTTCTGATGCTTTTTATTAACTTTTGTTATCCTTACTCATAACACGTATCTAAAAAGTAATGGAAAAACTGCAATTCTAGAGAGAATTATTTAGGCCAGGCCTAATTTTCTACTACTTACCTGAGTGATACAATATTGCTTACATGAGTAAACAATATTTTATTCTGAAAGCTCGTAAAACGACATAATATTCATAACTGTTTCTTTTGATTAGACTATATTGCACAAAGCTTTGGAAGCAGCGGAATCAATAACTTTAAAATCCGTCCAAACAAAAGAACTTTTTTTATCCATGAGGAAAAACTATCCAAACATAAGCAAAACTAAGAGTTGTACCAGTAACAGCATAAAAGAATGATCTGTTTCAACTAATCCTTGAACGGTCTGATACAATATGCCACGTGACTGCATACCCTTTTGTTTTTCTTTTTTCTTCTTCAGCACTACTGCAGTAAAAGAGCCGACGGACCACAAGAGGAGCAGACCGCTGAAGCTGACAATCAGCAATGAAATCCCCCACCCCCCTCCTTTCCTAGCCTTGTTCCCAGTCCACACCATAAATTTCATGATAAAGCAAAAGTAATGCAAGACAGTGCCTTCAAACCGGAAGATGCCATCTTCAACACCCCCACTTTGGAATACATTTGGGAAAGCTTTGTCCCTATAGTCAAAGTCGTAACTCTTGGAGGAACCGTAGAAATACATGTGTGTATGGTACTTCTATGAGAGGAATGGGAGGGGGGGGGGGTTGTAGAAGTTTTTTTCGGACTTTCAAACATTTTAATTAAAAAAATTATAATGATAAAAAAAACTCAACATGCTATAAGAGTGTTCACTATAACGAACGCTGGAGAGAGAGTACCCCCTTCAAGGCCGTACCCAAAGAGTCTAATCCCCCCCCACCACCACCAAAAAAAGATTTTTTAATTTTGTTAACAAAATAATAAATTTGAAGTCGTGAAAAATTCAGCCTTTTTCTTTCGTTTGGTCCCCCTCCGAAATTTTTTTCTGGATACGGCCCTGGCCCCTTGTCCCCTATCTAAGCACTCATGCAAGACCATACCCAAGGGGGGGGGGGGGAATCAGGAAGTCTCCCCCTTCAATTTAAAATGTTGTTAACAAAATAATAATGATGAAGTCGTTTTGCGAAAATTTCAGCCTTTTTCACCATTCGCTCCGCCTCTTAAAAAATATATATTGTTCAGGATCTTGCTCCAAAAGGTTATAGATCTGGCTCGGGTTAAAAAAAAAAAAATCTTTCTTTGGCTACAACTACAAATAAAAATATATGTCTCGGGCTCTAGCTTAAAAGATATGGCTTTGGTTCCAACGACAAACATTTTTAGCTCTAAAGTTTAGACTCTAACTCAAAATATTAAATAAGTCCATCTCAAGTTTAAAAAAAAAATCATTGTATTGCCTTCAGGTTAAAAATATACGGCATGGACCTGCCCATTTCCAAACAAAATAGTCGATACGCTCTTAGAGCTTAAAAAAGAAAGAAAAAGTACAGTTTCAGCTTAAAAAGGTACAGTGCAGCATCGATAATCTGGCATCAGCGGGAATGACGCGGTGCCGGATTACCGATTTTCCCGGATTACAGATGTGTTGAAAATTTCCATTAAAAGCATCGTCGATCAAGTGCTATTGACCTGTGTATTATTTACCAATGAAAAGTAGTCTTAGAACATGCATACGATCGCTGTATAAACCAAAAAAAAAAAAAAAAAAAAAACTTAACTACACTGGAACAAATGTAATTTAGTGTTTAATTCAAACTAAAAACTATAAGCAGAAAAGATCGTTGATTTTGGAACATTTTCATAAAATATAACACAAATAATAACTGAAATTTATTTAAAATAAGTGTATTAAATTATTATTAGAATCTAATTACTTTTGTATTTACATTAAATACATCAGTTAATTAGACTTGCTTCATTTTTTTTTCCGGTATTTAATTGGTTAATTAACATATGCACATTCATCAGTTGACTCTCAGATATAAAATCGAATGCTGTCGAATACTGTCTCGTTTTAAAAACTCATTTATGTTCTATGAAAGCACTCGCATTTTCTTTGAATTCTTCATTCAGCTGCACTGTTTGTACCCTAGAGTTTTATTTTGCAAGCTGAATTATTCCCAATTTTACTCTCTTCAGTCTCTTCACAGCTTCTTAATTACGTCGAAACATACCAATTCCCCCCTCCTTTCCCTCTTGCTTTTCAAAGCACTGGCGAAATCCTTCCCGCGATAGTTGACGATTTCGCATGGTGACAGGATGTCTAGAAACAAGGCAATGTGTCTGGAAGGAGCCGAAGCCACGTGTTTACGATGATGCGTAAACATGCTGTCTCGTTTTAAAAACTCATTTATGTTCTATGAAAGCACTCGTTTTTTCTTTGAATTCTTCATTCAGCTACACTTCACCTTTGACTGCAATTAATTTAAATGTAATAAGCGAACCAAGCCGTATTTACTTTTGTTTTTATCTCGGTATTAGAAAATGCATTGATTCAAATATTTGCGGCAGTAATGGTGATTGACAAAGACATGTTAGGGCCGAAATGCAAAACATAAAGAAAAATATTCGGTGAAAAACTATCTATTGAAGAAGAAAAAAAAATTAAGATAGCCATACATCAATTAAAATCAGCGTTAAAAGTTCTGGATTTTGAGATTCCGGATCCCTTTGGGAAGAGAAAAAAAAAAAAACGAGACTAGTGCCAGATTATAGGTTCCCGGATTATGGATGCTGCACTGTACTGTACATGCTCCAGCTTAAAAGTTAAAGACATTCCGTTTAAAAAGCTGTATCAGGCTCCACATGAAAAATAATACGCGTGTATAAATATGTATATTGCTCTGACTCTGATTTAAGAAAATGAATACGACTTTGGCATATAAAATTACACGGCTCCAAAAATCCAGCTTAAATCGCTTGACTCACTTTGGGTGGTTTTCTCCAGATGTATCTTGAATATGCTTTAGAACCCCTCAAAATATTTTCCTACCAGTGTTTTTAGAGAATTGGCCGCATGTGTAATAATATTCTATGATAGTTGTAAAATTAATCTTAATCCAAGAAATGAAATTATTACAAAAAATGTCTCAAATAAATTAGTTTTCCTAAGTTGGGGCAGATCAAAGCGAAAATTAAAGCAATATAAAATAACTCATTTTATTAAATTTTATGGTAGGATTTATCTGTTAGAGATCAAATTTTCTAAAAATTTCAAATCCCTCCAAATCTTTGATAAATCTTTATTAGTTTTGGAAAGAATAATATGCACCCCCCCCCCAAGAAAAAAGTGAATAAATAAATAGATTGGTTTTTTAGTGCAAAGGTTTGCCAAAAATATAAAAACTTGCACCGAGAATTTCTCATTAAGAAAATTCAAGAATTCAAATTTCTACTTTACACACAAAAGTAGATATTTGTCCAAAATTTGATTTATCCAAAACCTAGAAAATAATAAATTCAATATTTATTAATACAGCCAATTTTTAAAACAGAAAAAAAGTATAAACTAACTTTTCCTTAGCCGCATATTGATTATAACTACATACAAATTCCTAAATCCACACAAACGGTCCTAAAAGTTTGCAACTCTAGAATTTTTAATCGATATGAAAAAACTTGTAAAATATAAAACAAAAATGTGGGCCGCATGCAATAGATAATTGTAACGAGTTTAGGAAGAATATATTTAGCTGCTGTAAACAAAACATACACACACACACAAAAAAAAAACCCTCCATGCTCCTGACTATTTCCTAACCATGTTATTGTTTTTTCTTTTTTTTTTTTTTTTTTTAAGAAAAATCTGATTTTTGACCCTTAATTGTCTTTTAAAGGTAGGCAGTGATCTTAGTAGAAATAAGAACACAAAATAAAAAGAAAATATAAGATTTAGTTGATCACTTTGCAATTGCCATCCTCAAAATCTTCATGAAAAAAGCATACCTGTAAAGCTGTAAATAGTGGTGTAACTACATCGTTGTGGCCCATAGCGAATTCATTGCTTGGGCCCCCTTTATTACTACAAGTTACAAAACAGAGCTATTACTCTTTCTCACTGATATATTTAAATTTGATGCATATATTTTGCATGTCGTTTAATTTATATACTTCAGTCGGTAACTTTAATTAATTGAATACAATTAAATTTTTTTTTTCAGTAAATGTAATGAGCTTGTAAGTTTCGTGTAAGGAGGAGGGGGACCTCCAGCCAGGAGCCTGTGATATCTTGCCCTTCCTGACATCCTACTGTTATGCCACTGTCCATAAAATACCAGTGGAAACAGAAGTTATTTTCTCGCCACTCAGCCAAAGTCACCCTGTGTACATTTTCAGGATAATGCCGGAAAGCAGTGATGTAGTCTTAAGGGAAATAGTTTGAAGACGCTCACTTCTTAAGTTTAACCTAAACAGGGTAGTTAGTTCAATGAAATTATTCCTAAAACAATAAATTATTTAAATCATTAGTTTTTTACAGTTCATTACTTGATTAATATTAATTACAGTTTCGCATTTGACTAAGACTTCTTTTATCCAAATTACCATGTTGTTTTTCTCTATACATTATTCGGTATTTACAATGAGCATTTTGTATCATAGAAAGTCTATACAATGTGGATGCCTTGGCCATCAAACTTTTAAACACATTTACCATCAGACCATGCAACCACCCAAAAAAGTATTTGAGTAACAGTCATATTTCCCACTTTTGTTTTGTGAATAACTAATTAGTTTTTGTAAAAAATACAAATTAAAAAAAAATTGAATTTATTGTTTTGTGACATGATTTGTTTTTACATGGAACAAAATTTTAAATGTGAAACTGGCACGGGACTTACACTCGAATACATTTTCAAAAGGGTGTAAGTGAGGCTAGTTATGGTTTAATTTCTGACACAAAATCACAATATGAAAATTGTGAAGGGCCGATTTGAATAAATTATTTAAATTAAGGGTCACTCATAAATATCAATATAGATTTTTTCGTAATTTTAAAGGCCATCATCCCCTGAAATATCAAGCGATATCAAGGACTGTCTGCCTCATCAGTTTTTATATCGATATCAAACCCAAGCCGAATCAGATGTCTCATGCCAATTTTTGAAATTAAAATGTTAATCCAGTTTTAACAGAAATTTAAAGCCATACACCATTGGCCTAATAGATATACCTGCTAATCACTTATAAATTTCAAAGATTAAAATTATGAAACTCATAGTTAATGGAATAATTATACAGAAAAGTTTGTATTCAATAATTTATCATACATTTTTGAAATAGGAATAGCTGTTGGCCATGTGTACTACTTTCTAGAAGATGTATGCCCAAATCAGCCTGGTGGTATGAGGATATTAAAAACTCCTTGGTTTATGTAAGTATGTTGGATGTTATGCATTATTTGAAAATGCTCTTTAATGAAATTTTGATTTCAAGGTGTCTACAGATCAGGAATATTCATTAAAAGCATAAATCTTCTACATCAAAATTGTTTCAGTTTTTTTTAACCCCTCATTGGACTCTTTCAAAAAGAGTGAAAACTCTTACAGAGGATTTATGTTGTTTAGTATTCCTGGGAACATTATCACACTGTCCAGTGATCTTCTTTACAGTGTTTCTGTTTTGTAGAAAAGGAACTGAGTGTGAATTATTATGTCAAAAATAAAATGAAGGGAGTATATATATAGCAGGGTTCTCACGGCACATTTGACTCAAATTTAGTTGAAATAGCCATCTTAAGAAAATAATAACTTTTTAGTGACCAGCTAAAGAAAAAAAACGGGACTGAAATAGTGACTACACATATTTATTTAAACAGCACATTTTGCATGTTATTTTAGGTATATATTATTGGATTGATACTCAAGTTTCAATCCAATAATTCATTATGCAACCCAAAAACAACTTAAATAATGATTTATAAAATCTTTTAAAGAATACAATTCACAGGCCAGTCAATTTGTACATAAAAAAATGAGTAAAATTACAAAAAATCAAGTAGTTCTAATTCTTTTATATGCTATAAGGGACCAGTACCAGTAGCATAAATCCAAGTTTGCGGTTTTAAAAGACAAAGAAAAGCCACATGACTGCATTTGGTGAAAAGAAAATGAAATAACCTAAAAAGCTTTCTATGTAAATTCATTTAGTTTGTTTTTTAGCCCATATTAAAATATAATTAAATGTAACTCGTGATAAAAATTAATTTCAATTTAATTGTTTTATTCAAATAAGTTAATATAAATGAGAGAGGTAGGATGCTGCAGGAGAATTTCTTTCAAGTAAAAATATACATGGTTAGGAGAGGAATTAGAACTTCCAAAAATTATGAAATGACTTGCAAATATTTTGTAGACAACTTGATGTAAGTTAAGGAACATATTACGATATAGGAATCTGGTAATAAATACTCAGCAGGAAAAGCCTTCCTTACTCAAATAAACATTTTCTATTTAACATGAAATGCAATGTGTACTGTTTTTAAAAAATATCTACTTATTTAAAACACTAACATATGCAGTGCCAAAATTTCTATGCTGCGAATGGCAACAACTAGATGTAAACATTAGCGTAATAACATAACGCATGCTCAAAAATCCAAGTTAACCATTCAATGACGTCAAATAAAGCAAGCATATTTGTTGCTGGTTATGTGTCACACAATAGCTAGATTACAAATTTACAATATTTGGTGTGTTTATTGCACATAGAAAGTCACCATGCAGTGGGCTAAAGCACATTTTAGCCATTTCCTGTATTGTCCCATTATTATTGTAACCAAGGATACGTATAAAATAATGCAACTGCACTATAAAACACCAGGTTGCTAACTTTGGCACATTAACCCCACAGCAGCTGCAATTGAGAAGCATTTTTGTATTAATTTGTAAAGCACGTTATCATCCAATACAGTATTTTTCCTTGGAAAGAGAGTACTATTCGTTCCTCCAAGAGCATTTTTATAGTAATTTAATGAATGGAAATGTCACCAATAATGTCTTTTCATACATTTTGAAATGTTAGTACTTGGAATTGCCACCATCATGACACCACCAAAATTTCTAGCAACCCTAATAAATTTCATGACAAATGCTTTAAAAAAAAAAAAAAAAAAACGCAATTTTCATTGAAATGAGTCCAATAATTTTTCCAACACTGCACAGAGTATAAAGAACAGTAACCCTAATAGCACAGATGGTCACAAAAGAGTTGCTGTAACGTCACAATTGTCACGGGACTGTCACATTGTAACTTGTGAGTGATGCGACTCTACTGTGTGGTCACTGCGAAGTTTATTTGTGACCAGTCACCAGGTGACATCGCCATGAAGTCACTATGTGACTAGTATGTGATCGGTCGCTAAGTGAGTCCACTGTGTGACTGTTTTGTGACTTCTGATTTTTAGGACTTCAAAATGACATCACACTGGCCGTTTGTTGCAACTTTCAGGGTTTCTACAGACCTGGAAAGTCAGGGAATATCAGGGAAATGAGTTTTGGTCAGGGATTTGGGAAAAAAGTCAGGGAAATTGAAGAAAGGTCAGGGAAATGCAAGAATATTTGAATTTTGTGGCAAAATCAAGAAAATACTTCCTGTTTGAACCATTTTCTTATTTAACCTTATGAATAATTTTAAAATGTGTCCTTTATTAACATGTCTTGTTCAGTTGAAATATTCTTAATTTTGTCCTAAATTATTATCAAACATGGTTTTTGTTAGAATCCAGTGATGTCAAATTATATTTTTGTGTATATTGATTTTATTATTATTATTTGTAAAAAAGTTGCAAAATATATTTAAAAAGTTATTAATTAAAGGATGTAATATTAAAAATAGAAATGCAAAATTTGGAAAAGCATGCTAGTTAAAAAGTCAGGGAAGAGCATGATAGATGTCATGGAAGCAAAAGCTGTGAAATCTGTAGAAACCCTGACTTTGGAAAAAGACTCATTTTTCTAACTTTTTGCAGCAATTTCTTTCATGAAATCTCTACTTATTATAAAAGAAGGTGTCTGTGTGTGTGTGTGTGTGTGTGTGTGTGTGTGTGTGTGTGTGTGTGTGTGTGTGTCTGTCTGCAGCGTTACGGACAAACGGCTACACCTAGAAACACCAAATTTGGTATTCGGGAAGATGTAAATATGTAGTTGTGCACCTCGAAGCGATTTTTTCAAAATTCGACCTAGATTTTTTTTTATTTTATGTTTTATGCGATTTTTGGCATTTTTTCTCACCTAATTCGTAATAACGGCGGAAATTACGCTCGCAGCAAAACGGCATTTGTATCATCGGATAGAGGAGAAAATTTTCTTTTAAAAACAGTTTGTTCTGAATACTTAACCTGATTTACCGATTTTTAGGAATTTTTTTACTAAACATCTGCTTCGCGATTTTTTTTCGTAAAATAATTTTAAAACTGTCGCATCTTGAATTCTATCCGTCATAACTTTTAGATATTTTGACAAATCGTGAAACATTCTTTTCTCCCTCTTTTAAAATAAAAACGAAAAAATTATGTAAATTAGATGATTTTTTACGAATTTTAATGCAACCTAATGTTTAGAATTTAATAGCATCAACGCGATCTTACGCCATTCATTACATTGCGATCACGGCACGAGAATTTATGTTCGGCTGTTGCCACAGAAAGGATTAGAAAAAACGGTTTTTTCAACCAATCGAGTTTTTAAATGGGATATCAGAATTTCAATTCGCAAGTGAGGATCTATGACGTCAAATGCTTTAAGATACCTAAAAATTACGCCATAATTTTAACTCATTTATTCCAGCTCTATTTTCAACACAGGGAGACGATATTTTGATTAAAATTTACTGTAGAAATAAACTAAGAAATTCACGATTATTATTATTAGAAGTGGTATTTTAATCCGGTGCTTATTTTAAAATTGAAATGTTTTCACGGCGCTGAAAATGTTCATTTTAAAAGTTACAAAGTTCGTTTCAAAGCGCGATATATTAAAATTTTTCTATTTATTATTTTTATTTTTGGCATTTAATTTAGCGCAGGCGTTGCCTAACATACGCATGCAGGTTGCGAGTATAGTTTTATTTTAACGTTGAATTACGTTCCTCCATAAAGGTCACGCAAAGTTTTAATGATACCGTTTGAAAACAATTATGCGAAATATCGAAAGTAACTCCGAAATTAATCTACCGGGGTATCCTTTACGGCAGTCAAACAGTGACGTCATAAATTAAAAAAAATGTGTGAAATTTGTAAACTCTGCAACTCTAACGCCCTGTCACAATTAAAATGGGAATAAGTAGCTCCTCGAGATTACACAGTTTGATGTTTTTCAGGAGACAGGACTATGGAGGATATAAAAGATATCGCTATTGGATATTTAAAATGGCACCCCTTGGATATTTTCTCCCCACAGTAAGATGAAATGGTTTACGGCGCTAAATACGCCAATCTTATAAAACTATGTATAAATTAAATATATATGGAGAGTTTCCTTAATGGCAACCATTATGTGAAATGATTATTATTTATGCTAATGCGTAAATTGCAAAGAATCGCCACAGAATCAAAAGATCCCATTGAGGCCAAATAATCTAAGCTGTTTCTTTTAAGGGAGCCTTGAAGAGGGAGAAGCGAGTATAGATAGTATTAATGTACGTAATAGGTAGTATTATTAGATTTGTAAAGATAGTATGAATAAATCGCAATGTACCACGTTAATAAATATTTCATGAAATTAAAAGTGTTTATCCGTTTTCAACGGTTGTCTTACAACCAACTAAACGAAAAGTAATTCTAATTTGCGTTAATATATCCCGCAGTCATTTCAACAGAGGGGATTACTTGAACTTTTTTAAAAATGAAATTCTGTTTTGTCACATGCAGATATGATTTTAGTAGTAAAATATTCCTTTCTTCCCGTATGAAGAGCCGGTGCGCAGCTATTTTAAAAACATCTCTTGAAAATAGCATAAATGAATTCAGAAGACCTCAAAACGTGTAAATACACCAAAATCTCGAAGTCGAATTTTTTTCATGATTGCAATACTTTCCTTATATGGTACATTTTCGGAAAGAAATAAATGGTGCTCCATTTCATGTAGTGTCTTAGGTATTTAATGCTACAACTTGAGCCTAAAAAACAGTATGATGTAGAAATAAGGCATTTTGAAAGCCAGGAGTTCTCTGCAAACTATTAAGCTTTCCACTTTTTTAATAGTGAATGACACTGACGTAGTTTTTTGAGTCATTATACTGCAATGATCAGGTTAGTACTCATGACACAAACTTTACATTAAGAGTCAAATAATTTTGCTCTTTTTTTTTTTTTAATTCCACATCACGAATAATTTCGAATTACACATGTAAGCAAAATTTTCGTTTCCTACTGTGCGAAGAACGGGCACGCAGCTAGTATTTAATAAATAAATCGAAAATGATATCAAGTAATTGAATAAAATCTTGCAGTTATGAAGTAATGGAATTTAGTTTTAAGTTATTAATTTTAAAACTAAATTATTTCATTTAAACAAGACAATATTATTTATAAAAAAATATTATTCTGAAAAATATTAGAGAGTTTTAATCACAATGGAGAAAACTAAGTATCTGTGAGTAAAATTAAAAATTTCTTTCATATCCCCATGAAATATATGTATTCCGTATGTAAACGTTATTCCTAGAGTGGAAAAAAGATTTTATTTCGTAATTTCTGTACAACCACTGAAATAAAATTATCCAACGGGATTTTTTCCCTTCCAAGGTCATAGAAAAGTGGTTTAAGTCAGCATTTTATTTATCTTTGTATATCTTGTTGGATGTTTCATGTATTTTAAATGTGTCTTAAAAATAAACTTAACTCTGCTTAAACTAAATATTAAATCGTAATTATTAAATTTCATAAGTATTTTAAAAATAGTTCCATTTTTGTAAAAATTAAACTTTTCCCTTCTCCTAAAACTACTTAAACTAAGTATAATAGCTTTAGTTTTAAAATATAACTCAAAATACTCAGCTTAATTTTAATTGTATAACCTGGAAACATCCCGGTTTCTTCCTCTCTCCCTAAATGCGTACTTGCATGGTATTGTTTACAAAATGACTGGATGTGTCGCATAAAACTCAAAGTTGAGGTGTTCCTCGTTTGCCTGTAATTTGGCATTCAGTAGTTTTTTTTTTTTTGCTCGTTCGCATTTGCGAACGATTACGATATTTTGCGTATGCAAATTTTGCTTGAGCTAGAATTAAATGTCCGTCAACGTATGCAAATCTTTTGACGCATTTTGCGTGTCGCGTTTTGATTGGCTGCTAGGTATGTAGCTTAGTATATAAGCTCGGGGAGTTTCGTATCTCCTCACTTCTTGTTTTTCAGTTCAGATCGGGATGGTCTGTGACTAGCAGCTCTCCTGCAAGGGTTTGTAGGTGTTATGGGAAGTTGCCATGGTTAATTGTTAAGTATCAATTTTTTACCCTAAAGGCAGGGGGTCTTAAAAATTAAAATGAATTATATTATGAATTAATTAATTTGAATGAAAAATTAAAATGAATTAATTGAATCCAAAGTTTAAAGAAATTTTGATCATGTATCCCTAAATCTAAATATCGCAAAGTTTGATAGCTACCTTTTGGCATCCAGCTCATTTAGTTACAAGTATAACACATATTCTGTAAGTGTAATTTGAAAATGTTGTATTTTCAGGCAAATGTTTAGAAAAATAAAGTAAATGTTTTTATCAAATCTTGTCTTTAATTCGGTTGAACAGACAGCAACCCTTCATATCTGACACTTTTTAAGGTATAGTTCTAAAATTTTATATTTCACCTCATGATAGTACGCTGCAAATTTTGCTAACTGGGAATTATTTCTCACGGGGGTCATATAAAAATTTAGAAATTAACTTCTTGAAAATTAATGAAAGGAATTTTTTATTAACAGAGTATTATTTCCGACCCTATTTTGAACATCTTTTCAACTTACACTGCCCACTTATCTCTAATAGATAAAGAATTAAAGCCCATACCCTGTATTATATATAAAATATTGCCTATGCTACTGATGTTTGCAAACTTTAGTTAAAAACTAAATATGTATGTTATCAAACCCTGTAAACATGCCGCGCTTTACAAATTTATATTATAACCCAAAGAAAAAATGTTCAATAAATCATTGTTTTTTCGAACGAATACTTTAATATAAAACAGCACAGTATCTCCTGAAAGTAATTTATGTAAAAAAAAAAGGTTTCCAAGATTTTTAATTTATATTTGTTAATTATGCTATTTTCTTTCCATTTATAAAATACTCCAGAAAATTTTTAAGTTTCCAAGACAAGCCATGCTAAAACTAACTTTAACAATCAGTTTACTTTTTAAAGCTGCCAGAACAAGATAATCATGGTGCAGAGGCAGAGCGATGGCCTATGAATGTGTACCGCGAGGGTTTGATGCTGCCATCTGGTGTATGTTCTCGGTAACTCTTTTACCCCGAATTTTTTTCCACTGTCACAAAACGGTCACAATGCGACTTCACTGAAGAGTCGCAATGTGAAATCACCGCGGGCAGACATAATGACAGGTGACGTCGCAGCAACTACGCGTGACCCGGATGTGACTGTTTTGCGACGTCGCCTTTTAGTCAGGTGGTCATGGTGCTATTAGGAAAGGTATGAGTCAGCAAAGCTAGCCGCCTTGGCGGCTAGTTTCATTTAATTTCATTATAATACTTAACATGATTAATATCCCTCATATTCATATTGTTAACTGAAGTCGCTTTTCAAAAGTTTTTCAGTTACCACACAAATATGTAGAATTTCATAATTTATACAACCTTTCAAAATAAGTATTGCTGGCATCATTTGCACTCGATAATAAATAGCGACATTTTTTCACTAAGCTCAAGTATTTTTAGAAAAATTATTGAACTGTGCACTCAAATTTGTTAAAAATTTTATCCGCTGCATATTTTCCTATTAACAAAATATTTCTGCTTAGAAATTTTGTCATAAATTCATAAACAAGAAAAAGTCTTGTTTGTTTTTTCTATCTGAATAACATGGAAATTAATTTACGAAAATGTAGCTGTTCTTGCTCATTAGCTTTTAATGAAACGTTTGACCAAAAGATGAACCATGTGTACAGTGCACACACGTTGAATGAAATGTTATTCAGTCAAAAGAAAGCAATTTAAGTCCCATTTCTCACATAGGCAGGGTGTCTACTGCTCTGGAAAGTCTGGAAAAAGCCGGGAAATTGGAAAATGGGTCCGGAATGTCTGGAAAAAACCGGGAAATTGGGTAATGGGTCCGGAAAATTCACCAAAAGAATCAATTTTTTTTTTTTTTACCCTCCCTCTCTAATTGTCAGACTGGAAACCGAAAACAACTGCAACACATTTTTGGGACCGCGAAAGCATCAAGCGATGTGTTTGTATAAGGAGGGAAAAATGGAGGCTCATTAATCGTGACGGGAGGGTAAAAGACAAATTATCTTGGTAACTTATGGGTTAGGACCGTCTTTCCAAGAACAATTAGTTAATTCTATCATAAATTGGGACTACTTCTGTTTCTTTTAATTCATGAAAGCTTAATCCTGTATTTCAATAAGTTGTTCAAAATATGCAAATATAAATACAAGGTAGAGGGCATTGTGCAATTCCCCAAAGTAAAATGCATTGGTCAGGAATTTTTTTCGCGGGACCTCCCAAAAGTCAGGAAATTGACTTTCAGAAATTTGGTAGACAACCAATGTACCCGAGATTGAAAGAGGCAAAATTGATGCTTATCTATAATGTGGTAAATCTGTTTCTGAAATTAGTAAACTACTTAAAAGAGCAGTTGGTGTAGTACAATTATAAGGTAATACAATTATAAGAGAGACCCTGTGAATTAGAGCAAAAAGTTTAATAAAAAGGGCAATCCACGCTTGACTGAAAGGGATAGCGAAGAAGGATTCTTAAGCATCATAAAATGGCTACAGTTCAAAGCAGATTTCTACTGATTTATGCCTTCCCATCATTTCAAGAAAGTTAGACAAATTTTAAGCTCTTCACAGCACTCGAGGTGATCAAAGATAGAAGCTGCTCTAAAGTTGACATATCATCACAAGCAACTACGTTTGCAATATTCTGATAAATATATCAGAAATGAAAGAACATAAAATATTTTCTGACAGGAAAAAAATTAATGTAGATGATCCTAATGGTTTAAGAACTGTTGGAGGAATATCAGGAGAGAACCATAATCTATCTTCAGTAGAAATTTTTGTAGTAGAGGTTTGACAGTTTGGCCAGCAATTGCTTATAATGGAAGAAGTGTAATTGTCTTTTTAGAAGGTCATCAGGACTCATTCAAGTACAGCTTAACCTTAGAAATTTACCATTTGCATGGAAAAATGATGGCTTCAGTTTCATCTTTATGCAGGATAATGCTCATATTCATCCAACATGGCTTGAAGAACAAAATACTGCTTTAAATCATCCTCCTAATGGTCTAGATCTTAACCACATAGAAAATGGGTGGGCAGAACTTGCTCGAATTGTTTATGGAAGTAGACAACAATATATATTGGTTACAGAACCGACAGCGTAAATAAATCAGAATTGGACATTAATTGATCAGAAATATATTCAAAATCTTAGTTTATCCATGAAGGATAGAATTGAAGAAACTCTGATGAAGAAAGGTGCTTTTGCAAAATAGTAGTGACATTTTATTTATGCATAACCCAGCTTTTATTTATGCATAACCCATGAAATATGAAACATTTTTACTGAATAAATTTTCACCACTATATTTAATTGATAGCTTTCATGTTTTAAAAGTTTTATAGAATTCATTATTTAGCAATACACTGTGTTGACATTCATCTAACAGGATAATGAATTGTAAGGAAATTCCCATCCACTGATTGTTCCTTAACGTGTTCCATATTCGAATTTAAATTAATAATTTTCCTCCTTCTTTTTCCAGAAAATATTTATTTGAAAGTCCTGTTTCTGATGCACCACAACAGCCACCTCCTCCTGAAGATAGACCCGGAGGATTTCAATGGGGATGACTTTGTGACATCTTTCACATATAAAAACGCATTTCATTGTAAAATTAAATCTGTACATTTTGTAAAATAAAATATTTTCACAGTTTGCATTAGCTTTTTTAAATTTAGATTAATGTAGTAAAATTAAGTCTATAAAATAAAATGCTGTTAGTCTGAACTGTTAATATGTCTGGGTGCGAGACATTTAGTATTATAATTTAATCACGATCATTAAAACATAACAATATTTATCTACATAATTTCACAAGATTATTTTTTTCGCCTTTTGCAAAGTGAAAAAAAAAAAAATTGAATCTCATATTTTAATAAAGTCTATTTACAAAACATTTATTGGATACAAATACTTTATATACAGCATTGGAAAATCTAATAACACAGTCACAATTTTAAAAATGAGTCCTTATCACAGCTTTAATTATGTAATCAAATTATTTTCAGATGTGCAAGTTAGCCTACTTAATATGATTACAAGCAGCTTTCTGCTGCCATGAAAACAGCAAAAAATACTGCAACTGACCGGGGAAAGGTCATGGTAACTTTTTTAAATTCATGAACTGGTTTTCAGTTTTCATTTTGTAAAACTTCCTATTTTTCAGCAATACCAAAAACATCAGTTGTTAAGATACTTAATTCTTTTGAAGAAGATACCTTTGGAAATACATTTGATATTCTTCTGGAAGACCGATACCGCTGTAAAAAAAAAAAAATATATATATATATATATATATGTATGTATAAACTAATTGAAAGTTTTGGTTTATTTGAAAATATTTTAAATTACACTTACTTTATATCTTCTCTGAATGTATTGGCAATTCTACATAGGGCATTATTCACTGTTGTTTTGAGAGATAAACGCTGATGAATGTGTTCATAACGACCTTGTGGATCTTTAACATATGTTCGAATTCCTACTAAACCAACAGGCATTTTTTCTTCTGCCTAAAATGAAGATGCCATTAATTAAATATAGTCATTAAATTCCTGGCCAAAATTTATATTTATTAATTATGTTTTTAAAACATATAACAATCTTTTAAAAAAAATAAGATTACTGGATGATATTACATAATATACTGCATCAGATGTGCCCTGTAGCACACTTAAGCGATAAAACAAATTTCAATCCAGGAATTTTTTCTAGGATCCCATTTTTGTGAATTTTAATAACAATTTCTAATAAAACTAACTTTTTTTTTGTTAAAATAATTGATAAAAAAAATTTAAATGTACGGTAAAATACCAATGAAGAGCCGTTTTAATTCATTGTACTTTTGCGAAAAGCCCATTTTAATTGATTGTAATTTTGTGAAAGGGCTGCAAACACAGTCCTGAAATGTTAAGAAGCTTCTGATGCCATAGGAGTAAAAATTGGCCCTTATTTTAGGTATAAATTACTTGTACTAACCTTATTTTTACCCTAAGAAAATTGTTAATAAACAATTAAAGAGAGCAGATTCAGATATGATCTGAAAATAAAGAAGAAATAAAAGAAATGTTGAAACAAAGAATATCCTAGCTAGGCTAAAAAAGTTTGTGAAAGCAAACAAGATATAAACTTAACATGTCTAATAGTTTTTTCTTATTATAATTCTTTACACATATTATAGTCTTCTATATTACAAAGTTGCTTTTTTCCTCACCTTATTATTTAGAATTTCTCAAATTATCTGTTTAGTATTTATATATTTGTTTTCTCTTATGGAAATTACTAACTTTAAAATGAACTATTAGAAATATACCAGGTGATTCAAAATAGATGTTAAGGCGATTATCTTTTGAACCATAAGTGATCAAAACATACCGTAATTTCCGGCTTATAATCCGCAGGTGCTTTTTTTCAAGTAGAAGAAAAATATTTCTTTAGATAATCCGTAGCGGTAAATTATCCGCAGATAATATGGCGATGCTTTGCCGAAATTGGTGATTATTATCTATGTATAGTAAAACCACAGTATTAATATTAGAATTGGCTTACTGTAAAGCATTTCCTACTAAAAATCTACTGTTATGAATGAGAATTATCAAACATACTTGGACGGTCTTTTGTCAATTTAAATCACAATTGATACACAATTTTTAAACTAGGCATTCTACCTTTAAGCACTAAGAACTGTATTATGAAATTAATAAAAAAGCGAACATTTCTTTCGGAACAAACAAAACAAAATGTATGGTAGCATGCAAAATACTTATCGCACATTTTGTAACATCGTAATTATTTAGTCAAGTGACATTATTATAAGAAAAACAAAACTAAAATGAGACCTACATTTTTACTGGAATAATATATATATCCATATATTGACAGCAAATATTGAATAAGTAATTAATACAGCCAATACTCAGCAAAATTTAAGTTTAATATTTTGATTAACAGACTTAAATCTTTTTCAGGGTCTAAATTTACTGGATAAAAGAAATTAACTTTTGTTTTGTTTTTATAAAAAAGGTTTTTTACTGTAAAAGCTGAAGGTTTCAGGAAAAATTTCAGTAGACTGTACGCAGCGATGCATAATACGCACTGGATAAATTTTCATCTTTTTTAGTGGATAATCCGCGGATTATAAGCCGGAAATTACGGTACTTTCAATTAGATAAGTTCGTCAAATGAAGAGTAGCTTTCAGATATGGCACTTTTTTCACAAGGGGCTGTATATATATTAAAATAAGATATTTAATTTTTTATACGGTCCCTCCTTTTCTATCACTTAGAAAAAAATCTGATGTGTACAACACATGACTTCCTTGCACGTCTATTAATTCAAAAATATTTTTGATGCACTTTATCTAAACTTATTTGTTTGAAAGAGATAAAATATCAGTAATAATAAGGTTTAGTGATTTCTTGCCAAATATTTCGATATCGCCAAGCTGAGTTCAGTTTGAAAGATTTCCTTCTGACACTTTATTTGGCGATATTTTACCAAAAGCCAACAAGCTTGAGATAGTTCACGAGATTTTGGGGATAGCCAAAGTAGTCATTGACCACACTTTCAATGAATTGAATGCATCCATATACCTCAATGTATTTAAAGTCATTTGGATCACCCTGTAAATAAATTCCCAGTCGATTGCTGTCAAAGAAAATATTGAAAACAGTTAGAGATTATAATAGTTCTAAATTCTACGGGTTAAAGTTTTAGAGTTATACAAAGTACGAAATAATTTTTGGTGCCAAATTTGGTGATATTTCGGCGAAACTCGTCAATGTCGACGACATATGGCTAGTAAGCATGGACCAAGCAATAACAGATTATCGCCAAATTTGGTGCTATTTCGCCAAAACTCACCAAGAACGATGACAAATGGCGATACTTTGGGCATGGACCAAATGACTGACTATTGCCAAATTTGGCGGCATTTCGGCAAAATTCGCCATGGTCAACGACAGACAGCGAGATATTGGGCATGGACCAAACAATGACTGTCTACAGTTGTATAAAATTGAAGATGTCCACAGACATTAAAGTAATAAAATTCTTTTCGGTGGTCCTGTAAATAAACTTTCCAGTAGATTGAACCAAAAATCGAGATGCACAACTAGATGTTACAACAATCTTATACATGAAATTTCATAATAGTTTATGAGAGTTAAATATGCACAGACATACACCAAAACTCGCCAAGCTTGGCGACTTTTGGCGTAGTTCCTGAGGGAAGCACGTGACCGTGGTCGGACCATTACCTAACTTATGTGGTAGGACGGTATTGTGTTTGAAATGGATGAATGCCCCTAAATTTGCCATTGACCGTAATGTATTGGAAATCTTTTGAGTGTTCCTGTAGCAGAACTATAAATGATAAAGACACTTTTTAATGGAGAAATTCATTTTGTAACTCTTAACAGCATATATCACATCTGAGTCATTTGAAATAACCCAATACCACTAAAATATGCTGTAATGAATTTCGACCCACAGAGCGTAATGTATTTAGAATCTTTTGAGCCACCCTGTAGATAAAATATGCAGTCAAATCGAACCGAAAGGGGAGCGGCTTAAGTAGATCTTACAACAATCCTAAATATAAAGTTTCAACATTCTACGCCTAATAGTTTTTGAGGTATGCGAGTTTAATGAATTTCGGCGTATAGAGCATAATGTATTTTGAATCTTTTGGACGGTCCTGTAGATAAACTATCTAGTCGAATGGAACTGAAATGGGAGGTGTACAACTAGATGTTACAGCAATCCTAAATATAAAGTTTCAACATTCTACGACCAATAGTTTTTGAAATATGCGAGCTTAATGAATTTCGCTCCATAGAGCGTAATGTATTTCGAATCTTTTGGGCAGTCCTGTACATAAACTATCCATTCGATTGCGACCAAAAAGGGTGGTGCAGAACTAGATCATAGAACAATCCTAAATATCAAATCTCAATATTCTACGACCAATAGTTTTTGAGATATACGAGTTACATACATACGTATGTACGTACAGACGGCATGGAAAAACTGGCCACAATAGACTCGCTACTGGTCAAAATGAGTTGCAGACACGTTTATATGATCGTGCATGCTAGCTTGCATGAGATGCATTGAAAAAAATTTTTTAAATTAAATTTAGAAGTAGTCAAAATCGTTTTTTTTCGTCGAAATTTGGCCCCCAAAATTTTTCGGGATCACATTACTTCCTTATACTACGTACAAGGAAGTAAAAAACTTAGCCAAACATGCATTATAGGGAAAATGGGGGTGGTTTATATTTAAAATTTTTGATACTAATATTTAATCAGAATGCTTACAAAGGTTTACACAAAACTCTTTAAGAAATGAGAGTTTTAAGATATAAAATTAATAATAAAAATTTTTGTAAATCCACAGTGATTGCATATTCAAATGTCTGAATTTTTCCATCTGCAGGGTTCCTAGTGATATGCCATTTAACCCTTAACCATAAATGGGGGAAAAAAGGAACATTAACAAAACTAAATAAATTACTAGATAGTGGGTGTTAGCATTTTTTCTTAATGGTAATCATTAACATACCAACTTTTCACTTTACAGCAAAAAGTTAAGCTTTGAAAATGTAGAGGGTAGTTATGTAGCCACAGCACTCTCTGAGACTGCTTGTTTCCAGTTAAGGGTTAAGTACACTGTCCCGCAGACTATGATTCAATTTTGCAGTTATACGTATCCAATGAACAAGAATAAATATTCTAATTTTGTGCTAGAATACTATGCAGCTGAGTTCGTACATATAAACAGATGCAATTAGACAAAATATAAAGTCCAAATTGCTAAAATCTTCATTTTTGTTTTGTTCAAAATTAACTTGGATATTCTAGAAAATTTGATTAACATAAGCTGAAAATTCTGAAGAATTTAACAATAAATTTAGTGTAATAAAATTTATTCGCATAACTTGAGGAAAACCAGAGTCCTGTCAAAGAACAGGAAAAATTGCAATTGCATGAAAGCTATTGCAAAGTGATTTTAATTGTTTCATGCCCTTTTACTTTCATATTTAGCCTTTTTTTAACCAAACAGACACTGTCTTTATTCTGTTCTCAACAATTTACAACATGTCAAAATTATATATTTATGACATATAAAAAAGAATATCTCTCAAAATTTGAATTTTCTATCAGCTCCCTTAAAATTCTTATAGGGACGTAACAGCTTTCATTTTCAAACAAAGGATTTGACTCGGAATTTAAATTAAACAAAAAAGCAATTCATATATTTCAACTTGTTCTCTCGTCTCTTAGTAATCACAGCTTTTAAGTATTCACAGGGACTGTGAGACTTGGCCTAGCCAAATGCACCTTTTGCTCGGAACATGATTAGCTTATAAACCATGTGACCCTGGGTAATAAATGTGCAAACACCGTTGAGAGAGCAGATTTCTAGTGACCTCTGTAGCCACACAAATCTGCATTAATGCTGTTGGAATAGAAATATGTTCTCACCTGTAGATTAATTTGTGTGCCACATCCTCAAGGATTGGAGCTGCCACAGTATTACAAAATGGATTATCAACAAGCAGCAGTCCGACTACAATACCAATGAATGGCCCTTCCTTTATTTCAGATTTATATATATTAACATTAGTAGAATAAGTATTAAAATACTACACAAGTGAAAATGAATCTTTACTTTTCACTAACTGTTACGAAAGAATTAGCATTTCTCAAGTAATTTAAAAATCAGAGATTTCCAAAAAACTTGTTTTAGGTATGTTACCGTAAAAGTCCAAAATCTGGAGAATGTTGACTTTCACCAGTGAATGTCAACATTCACAGTCTCTTGGTGTATGTCTGAAATATTTGCTAAATATTCTTATTTCGACCTTATGCCGGAAAATGTCAACATTCAGATGGCAAACGCTGACTATGTCGAAGATTTCAATTTTCTTTCAGTATTTCAGCAGAGATCGTCCCAAATGTGGCGTAATGTTTTAGGCTCTTTTACTGAGAGATGTTACCAATCACTCTGAGGATTGTAAAAGGGGTTCTCACTGTGAGAGCAACAGCAGAGAATTATAATGTAGATTTAAAAGGGCAGCTAGAGATTGTTATTTTTTTTTACACGTAGCTTTAGATTCCAGCTTGAGAAGAAGAAAGGATGCTGAATATTACTTGCCTTCTTAATAATGATAGAAGATATAATTAGATAAATGTAATAAAATTTTAGGTTTACGTTTAGCCATTGAAGAACTTTTCATTCATATTGCACTGGACTTTTCTGTAACCATGGCCAATCATTGAATTCATGGAAAAATTATCTCTCCTAACAGAATAAAAATATATTTGCTATTTTTCTGCTGACTTCGGCTTCTCTTTTCGACCTCCACCAGTGCATGCATATGCTTGTCGACATACGCCGGTGGTGGTCCGCATAAACTCGGATATAATTGAATATTCGGTCTTTCACTGACGTATTTTGTATGTGTTGACATTCACCTGTGAAAGTCGACATTCTCCAATTTCGGTCTTTCACAGTAACAGGTACATTCTGAGACTGCCCGATAGAAGATCTGATAAAAATGTTTGTAATTTAAGAATTTTCTTAAGTCAAAATAATTAAATGGCCTTTTTTACTATGAATAGAATTCAATTCAATTCAATATCCCATGTAGATACTTACAAGAAAATAACCGCATTAATGCCAAAAGCCTGAGTAGGGAAGGTGGTACAATGGTTTAATTTTTAGGTTTTTAAATATAATTCTAAAAATATTTTTGAGACATAATATCAAACTAATATATTATGTTTTCTGATCTTCTGACTATCCTAATTAATATTAGTTCAGTTCTAAGAAAAGTTTTTGTACAATAAAAAACCATTTTTCTTAAGTACTTTTTGTTTACCCACTGCCTACCATAAAGGAGTAAATTGGGTCAACAAATAGGAGATACTGTGGGCAGCTAAAAGAAACACAATGAAAAATTTTCTTTCACTCTAGTGAGTAATCGGGGGTGGATCCAGAAATTTTTTCCAGGGTCTGATTTTTGTGAACTGTTTATTTTTGTGAAATTCGATATTTATTTTTGTGAATTTTCATATCAAGTTTCGTCAAAGCCCCTTTTTTCTTAAAATAATTTACAAAATAAATCAAAATATCAATCAAGGATCGTTGTAATCAATTGTATTTTTGAGAAGGGGCCATTTTAATTTATTATAATTTTGTGGGGGCGCTGTTTTAATTGATAGTGATTTTGAGAAAGGGACCGTAAAACAGACCCAAATTTTGTTTGCATCGATGCCTGGTAATTTAACCTTTTATTGCCTAACAATATTTAGTATTTAGATATTAAAAGTAGTTCAAAGTTTGTAAGGTAAATATTAATTTTATGGTTCTAAAATATACACACACTAAATTTGTTAATAAAATTAAAGAAAATGGTTTTAGTTAGATAATATCACTTTGAGTCCTATTAAGTTTACAAAATTTTAGTTTCACAGTTATTTTTAAGACATTAAATCAAAAACTTATTTTACAATAACTATTGGATATTACACAATTGAAAATCTACAGCAAAAGTCCACTTTGTCACTCTCGGTTCTTTGCAATACATTTGATTTTGGCAAATTTCTCACAATATCTTTACAGTACTTCTACTGTATAAATGTCTCCCTCGTTGAAGATAAGTACATAACCTGGATGAATTCCTTTCTTTCATGTATTGCACTTCAAATTCATTTTTGCCCACAAATTCAGTAATATAGTGTTTAAAACTGCATTTTTTCTTCTGTAGATTTTGAATAATACAAAATTTCCAACGTCAACTTTAAAATCTTCTACATCTTCAAATTCCAAATTCTCAAAGTTAGATTCACTAGACGATTCTTTTCATTCTTCCTCTTGTTCAGTTGAGCTATTCTTGTAATTGCTTGGGGGTTTTTTTTTTCCTGTCTCCTGCTTCGTATCATTGGGTCTTTCACACCACTTTTTTTTCAATCATATCATTTTGGATTGTGATTTTCACAGGTGTATCTGTAAGAATTTCTGATTTTTTTTAGGTTGTCACTCAGTTTTTTCTCTTTTGCATCAGAGTTAGGAAAAGGCTTTTACCATTTCTGGTGTCATTTTTTGTTTTGCATAGTTTTCTTGAGAAAATGAAGATTCTGTGGCTGATGTGGAAGACTTATTTAGACAAATTTAGATTATCCAAACATTAAAAAGTAAGAAACTTACAGAAAGACAATAAATATATGAATAGGGACACAATGGGTCACTGACCCATTGTACCCTGTTTCAAGTGAACCAGAGTGCCCATTTGAAAAATTGTATTATTTTTCACCTAAAAATTCCAAATTGTTAAAATATTAATTTAAATGCAATATAATAAAAAAAGGTAATTTAGACTATATAGACATATCACATAACTCATATTTACTTGATATGACATGACAAATAAAACATTTGGATTTTTAATGCAATATTCCAGCACTAACATCTATTACAATGTAGCAATAACAAGTTGCAACATTCATGGAAGTACAAAGTTTCTGACTACTTGCTTTTCTAGTTACAGCATTATTCCCGGAAATTACGGTACATGAACTTCAAAAGCAACAACTTATGTTTTTAGAATTGACATTAGTTAAATTATACTATTCAAAAGTGTGATTTAACTTTTAAAAACATCATGTATACTTGAAAATACTGATTTGGTTTTCATATACTATTTTTAATTAAGGGAATGCAAAATTAAAATGTATGATATTAAGTATAAATGAAATATGCTTCAAATGAACTAAATTTAATACAAAACATAAGGAAAATTTAATAAGCAGGAAGTGGGGTGTATTAAATCCTTTAAATTTTTCATTATAACTTTTATTATTTTCTTTAGTATAGGAAAAGGGTAGTTAAAGGTAGTCAATATTTGGTAAGAAGAATCAAAAACTTTTTTCAAGCACACACACACACACAAAAATTAAAATTAAAAAATCAAACTCCTGAAATTTGTTGTTAAAAAAGCGAGGTAATAAAAAATAATAATAATACCATTTTTATATCCAGAAGTAAACGTATTATTTCAGGCAGTGTCTGCTGAACTACACCATACTTATCTTCATTGTAAGATACTGCCACCAAATAACCAAGAGCTGAAAGAAATAAATTAAAACAATCACATATATACAATTAAATAATTTCAGGGTAGCTTGTATATTGTTCAAGAATTTAACTGCAGCTGATAATCAAAGATCATTATATTTTAATACTTGAGATACATGTGTATGGGACAGTTTATTCATTATTTTTCTTTCCTTGAAAATTCAAGAGTATTAAAAAATTATAAAATAAAAATAATTACATCACAATTGTGATAATTAGATATATTATTAGAATTTTGGGTAAAATTCTCTTTAATCTGTGATTGCTTCTTGGTATATTATTCAGATAATATATCCCTAAACAAGTTAATTTTTTATTACTAAATTTTAAGTGACAAAATTATTCATTTTTATTGGTACAAAAATAAGAACAGAAAGACAGACTTCCGATAATTTAAAATGTTAAAAATGTTATTATTAATATAAATGAAAATGAGAAAAAGAAAAATTTATTTGTGAAAAAAATTATTTTAAATCAATCATTAAAGCTTACCGTCAATTATCCATATAAAAGGTTCGGAAGAAGCAAATAACTTCATTAGTTTTGAGTTTGGAAGCTCATCAAAAAAGTACGAAACTGCAGGCTTTTCTCGAAAGTAACTGAAAATCTAAAATAATGCATTTTATAGTACTTCGAAAAATAAAAAATGAGACAATACAGAAAACAAGCCATAGAGAAAATTAAATTTACCATTTCTGAGAAGCTTTGATCAGGCTTTTCTGGTATGCCATTAAACTTATTTTTTTCAAAAAGAAGTTTAGGATCTGAAAGTATAACATATGTTTTAAATATATTAGGGATGCACTGAATATTTGGTTGGTATTCGGTTTACTGCCTATTCAGCAGACAAACCGAATAGTAAACAAATTTAAAAATTTGACAATTAGTAAACAAACACATGCTTTTTTTTTTTACAATGAACAGATATAATACAAAATTACAAAATTAATTCAATTCATAATACAAAATTAATTCAAATTGTTACTTGCTAATACAGTGAAACCCCGATTTAACATCATTCAAGGGACCGGAAAGAAGTAACGTTATATGCGAGAAAACGCTAAATCGGGGTTGTATAAAAACAAGTTAATGACATTGAAAAAGTCTAATTTAAATTACATACCTTTTATTTCTTTGTATACAATGCTTCACAATTTAATTTTCAAAATTATATCTTAAAGAAATCGGTTATTTTATTTTGAGTTTTGTTCTTATTAATTACATTACAAATGTAATTTTCTATACAAATGAGTTTCCGTAGATTTTTTTCTTGACCCTCACTACTTAAAAGGAATGCTTTCACTATTTTGACAGCTTGGATCGCTTCACTCGCCGAGGGAATTATACTTCCCTCTTCATTATCATTTTGTTCTTCCTCAGAGCTATCCGATTCTGGGTCAATCAAATCATTGATTCACGGAATCTCTGAAGTCACGATGTTTGCATCATAGGATAGGTATTCATGAAAATCATACGACGAAGGAAAGAACTGTTCTCTCTCATCACAATCATCATCATATAAACAGATGCTTAAAAGATACTATAGAAAAGCCATTTATTATCCCTTCCATGAATTGTATTCATGGGTGGTCAGTTTAACTCTTTAGCTCCCAAAGAGAATCTCATAGCTGTTGGTTCCCATCGAAACGGCAGAAAATGGCCTGCCCACCAGGCATGAAAGTGCAAGCTGATCAAAAAAGCTGAACTCTACCCAAATACAAAATTTAACGTGAAAAAAAAATTGTATATACATATACGTATGTGTATATATAATACATATGTATGTATATATTTAAGCACATGTGATTGCTTATGGCATGTTTTTCCCAATTTTTGGCTTTGATGGCCCTGTTTCAAATTTATTTATAGCCTCTGGATTTCATTTTTATTTTCATGATTATGTATTATATCTGTTATAATGTGCTTTCAATTAATATTTCACTTGGGAATCCATTTTACGTAAGTTAAGCTATTTTATATTAATATATATATATATATAATATATAATAGCTTACTTACATAAAGTGAAATCCCAA
This sequence comes from Cheiracanthium punctorium, assembly GCA_038373885.1. Lineage (NCBI taxonomy): Eukaryota > Metazoa > Arthropoda > Arachnida > Araneae > Cheiracanthiidae > Cheiracanthium > Cheiracanthium punctorium. The sequence continues at coordinate 301,987 of JAWZYV010000651.1, read as the reverse complement.
GATAATCCAATGATAAAGTGAAAAAAATATAAAAAAATAAAAAAGTAGATAGCACATGGTGCCAATTAACGAGCTTATTCCGGATAAGTGTTTAAATATAGCCTTTTAAGGCAATGAAAGAGTGGAAAAATTGAATATAAAGCGCCAAATTAGAACTGGTGTGCTTTTAAGCCTAATCACATGTAATCAGAAATAGTCCGAAAATGGAATTAATATTGAAATGGTGTGCTCTATCATCAGGCGCCACCGCACACACATTTCAATTTAATCGAAAAAAACAATAATAGCTAGGTTTCTGCAAGTTACCTGACCAAAATTAGGGTCCTTTTGTAACTTGGGGGCGCGACCGTAGCTATTAGAAAAAAAACAACGAGGAAGTGGACCGACACGAAGATCAAAGCTCAGTAATGGAGGCAGTATTAGTGCATGTTGCCATCAGAGAAGGCTTAATGCAATCAATAGACAAGTAATGCCATGGAGTGTGAATAAAAAATGATATATTAATAATACTTTGGAAGTATGGAAAGGAAAAGAATAAATAAATAAAAAAAAGTAATAATTAAATGAATAAATAAAAAGAATAAAAATGGTAATAATTAAATGAATAAATAATAAAATAAATATTACACTAGTATAGCTAGCCTATGTTTTACGTAGTACTAGCTGCAGTAGCTAAGAAGTACTTAGTTGAGGTTGTGGAAATGGAGAAAAACTGTAGCAATAATATTAACAATAATGATATTGATAATAATTATATTCATTTATTATTGCTATTTATGCTAATATAATTGTAAAATATTTATGTAGAACAGTACTCTGTTTGGCTTCATTGGTTACAGACTCACATAAAAAGGAAAAAGTACCAGTAATCAACCATTCTTAAAAATAGATTTTTTTTTTTTTTTAAATAAAATATATAGATATATATTTTATGTTTTTTTTTTTTTTTTTTTTAAATATAGAAAGAACCAACAACCAACCCCATCCTCACCAACCAATATTCTGATTAGGACATACAGTTTTTTATATATATATATATATATATATATATGCATGTATACATTTTCTCACCAGCCAGTACACTATATTCTTATAAGAAGGGTCAATTTATGGTGGAAAAAAAGGTAACCAAATTTTTACAGATTGAAAAACAACTGTTTTTGTACAGTAATTTCTTCCAGTAATATATCACTCCATTCTTAAAAAACGATAGTACAAAATTTTCCCCCCATTTTCTATACATTATAAAAATACATTAAAAAGTGTTGAAATCAAAATGTTTTCAAAAACTTTCTTTTTTTTTTTTCATTATTGCAGTTTTGATTTTATTCATTTATTTATTATTATTAAAGTGACCATTTTTTCTGAACCTAAAATCAGGACATTCCTAAACCAGTGTCGAGAGGGATAAAAATCAATCCCGACCCCCCCCCCCCCAATAATAATTATGTAATCAAAGATTATATTCTTGCTAAACTCCAAGCACACTTTAATTACCTAATACAGTAGGGGACCCGAAATCCGGAACTTTTTTTTTCTGCATTTTTCCCCCCCTTCGCGTTTTTTTTTTTTTCCCCCCTCCCTATAAGCATATAAAAACGGATATTATTTTCCTTTTTATTCCTCATTTTCTTCTTTGAAAGACCGTTTTCAATTGAATATACGTAAAAATAAGGAAACCTGTTAAATTGGAAAGAATTTCGTCGATCGCGGCGAAGCGCAGGGAAAGGAGGGCGCGGGCGCGTACCAGGAGAATGATCGATCCTGTCTACTCGCGCCTTTCTTCGCTTTGCGATCGGCGAGTTGCTGTTAGATCTTGTGCGGTAATTTTCGATTTCTCGTAACGTAAATAGATTCTATGCTATTATAGAATGACTTGCTTTAATGGGGAGAAAAATATGTGTCCTTTACGCACGCACACACACAGGCGCGCAGCTTCAAGTGTTGATGATTCATCTAGTCTGTTAAATGTAAACAAAGATGAACGGGATTTGGTCTGCTTAATGACTGTTTCCCTCCCCCCCTTCTCAAAGAACTGCAGATGTGTGAAGAAATGTTGGGTTGCGGGTTGCGTAATAAATTGCTAGGCAAATCAACGGGCCGAGGAAAGGCGGCAGTTGATCCGAAAATTGCGCAACTGCTCTATCCGTCCTTCCGTAGCCCGCTGAATTGCGGTGTAGGATGAGTTATTTCAATCGGAAACTATGTATGAAAAAACGTTAAGTAAAATTTTAAGATTATATAAGTTGCATATTTTCAGCCAATTTAGTTGCAGCAATCGTCATCCGTCTGAAATAATCGTTGCTCGGCTCGATAACATAGCTTTCGAATTTTTTAATGGATTACTTCATCTTTAACATACTGTATTATTCATTCATTCTTTTTTTTTTTTAATCAGAGATATATAATCGTGTGCATATTTTTAAAGTTTTTATTTAATAGAGTTTCAGTTAATATTAATTAACGTCATAATAGACGCTAAAACGCAGAAGGGCCTATGCTACAGCTTACCTCGGAAGACTTCCGGAAATCGGTAAAGTTCGCAGCCGGTATCCCAAAATCCGGAATGGGTCCGGTCCCGAGCATTCCGGATTTCGGGTTCCCTACTGTACTAATTATACTTAAATTTTGATGCAAAATAATAAACTAAACGCAGCTTGCTCTTGGCTTGTAATTTAAGGTCAGAAGACACGTTACTAATTTAATACATCTACGAAACATTAACTGCTACACTTTTACGTTGAGTCGTAAAACGTAATGTCATTAAATTCTCATAAAATAACCTCTAATTATTACTAAATCTATATCGCATATATATATCCCCTACTTTTATTTCTATTTCTTCTTCATGATCCATAACTTTTGCCGGTAGTTTGACTTTAATAGATTTATTCAACCACTCGAATTTAAATTTATTTTTTTCGCTCGCATCTACTGAGCAAGCTTTATGCTCATTGTTTAAATTAATATCCATATTTATAATGTTATCTTGGTTAACTAACAAAAGATCATCTTCACAAACTGATGACGCAATTTCCCACATGCGTTTCAGAGCGTGTGCGGTACAATTCCAAACACACGACAAATAAAAGTAGCAGTAGAAATTGTTCACATCAGGGGTGTAGCCAGGGGGGGGGATGGGATTAGTGATGAAATTCATCTATTTAACATAAGTCATATCCCCCCCCCCCCGAAAAATTTTCCTGGCTACGCGCCTGGTTCACATAACAGCCGTTATCAGTCATCCCGTAATTCAACTTCGGCAATTTCCCCGGTGCGATTTCAACAGTAAGGCGTGACCTACTTTCAACCTGCGCGATCGTCATTTGGCCGATTGGCACAAGTTATGCCTTTCTCCATTCCACTGCACCAATAATTTAGGGTGATAGATACGATGTGTAGGCTTAGGAACGCATCTCTGTTTACAGCATGGTTTACTGTGAAGGAGAAAAAATGGCGTTCGTTCGCTCCGCTCCCCCCCCCCCCCCACATTTTTTGGTTGCGATTTCTCAACGGTTTTGCATCGATCTCAGAAACAGCCTCAAAGACATTGAAAAAAGCGGATTTCCGCTTAAAAGCGGAACTCTTTCATGCCTGGCCCACGCTTTCCCATGTAACCTCCCTTTTTGCGTCGCTTGAAAGGCTTCCTGTTGTGAAAATCCGAAGATGGTCTATTCATACCTGCCAATCTCCTTACGCCAAAAACAGGAAGACTCGGGTGGAAAAAACAGAAGATTTCACAAAAAATCAGAAGATAATTTTTAAATATAAGAAGTAAAAACAGAAGACCCCCAGTTTACCACCATTTCTCATTATTTTTTTATATTAGTAATGCATGGAAATTAAAACAAAACTAAATAGTAATAGAAAAGAGCTTACCTGAATTTTTTATACAAAACTGAGAAAGACTGAGTATTTTCACAAAAATAAAAACAATTAAATAGATGGAATTTTGACTCTATTTTTAACCAAAGTAAGTTGAAAAATAAACATATTAAGATTTTTTTTTTTTTTTTTTTTTTTTTTTTTTTGCTTCTACTAATAGTTCATCAGAAAAATTATTTTCATAACAAAGTGTGTTAGCTTTAGTTTTCAATACAAATAAACTTTCTAATGATGAATTACTGACGGAGGAATGAAATGAAGTCCTTTTTTTAAAAAAAAAACTATGGACAAAAGATTTGTTTACAAATGCTTTGACCTCACTCATACAACAGCATTGTGATGTTAGCTGTTGAAATGATTACCTTAATCATACCTGCCAACCTCCTTAAGCCAAAAGCAGGAAGACTCGGGTTGAAAAAACAGAAGATTTTACAAAAAATCAGAAGATAATTTTTAAAAATAAGAAGTAATAACAGAAGACTGTTTTCCCCAGTGTATCATCATTTCTTATTATTTTTTTTATATCAGTAATGTATAGAAATAAAAACAAAATTAAATAGTAATAGAAAAGAGCTTATGTGAATTTTTTATATAAAATGAAAATAGATGCAATATTTTCACAAGAATAAAAAAAATTAAATAAATGGAAATTTGACTTAATTTTTAACCATAGTATGTTGAAAAAGAAACATATTAAGAATTTTTTTAGCTGATTCAAAGTAGCTTTTTTAGCTTTTACTAATAGTTCAGAAAAATTTTCAAGCTTTAGTTTTCAACAGCAACAAATTTCCTAATGGTGAATCACTGAGAGAGGAACAAAATGAAGTTGTCTTTTTTTTTTTTTTTTTTTACTATCGAGAAAAAGATTTGCTTACAAACGCTTTGACCTCACTCATACAAGAACATTGTGCTGTTAGCTATCGAAATGATTACCTCAATAAGTTATTTTGAAATAGATTTATTAATTTACAATTTTTTTTTTTTTTTTTGCATAGTTCGATACAATTAAATACATCGACTAAAAATTTAAAAAACAGAAGATTTTATCTTCTGGCAGAAGACCGGAAGATGGCTTACAAAAACAGAAGTCTTCTGTCAAAACCAGAAGAGTTGGCAAGTATGCTTAATAAATGACTTTGAAATGGATTTATTTATTTACCAATTTTTTATAATAGTTTGCAATACAATTTAATATATCAACTAAAAATTAAAAAATAACAGAAGATTTTATCTTCTGGCAGAAGACCGGAAGATAGCTCAAAAAAACAGAAGTCTTCTGTCAAAACCAGAAGGGTTGGCAGGTATGTCTATTGTATCTACTCCAGAATACAGAAAGGTAGCAATGACAAAATTTTAACGTAACTTTGCGGTTCTCTCTCACTCTACCGGAAATTCCCCCAGCACTTAAACCCAATTCATCAAAAATCGTCCGCCTCATTCTTGAAGCTTGTTAATCCAGACACACCCGAAACACCTGTAAGGGGGAGGGAATTCCTAGAAGGCTATACTCCGTTTTTATGGGAATGAAGGGGCTCGGACAGTTGGAGGAGATAAAGAGTAATTTTCCCTCTTTTTATCCAAATAAAGGAAAAGGAATGCTCATTGCCGCCATTCTCAAGAACTATTTCCTTCCCATCACAATTACTGTGACTTGTTTTAGAAAAAACGCATCACATTTTTCTGTCCGAAAAAACGTTAAATGGAAATTTAACGTTATTGTCGGGATTTTTTAACATTACAAGTATAGGAAGATATTTGGAACCAATAGAAAATCACGTTATAAGCGGGAAAACGGTAAATACGGGTAATGTTAAACCGGGGTTTCACTGTATCACATTCAAAGTAATTTTAATGTAAGCGAAAACACTCAGGTGTTAAATTTAAATTTTGTTGCTTTTCAATTTTTCTTAAATCTTATGGCACTTGGCACATTACATTAACTTTACTATTACTAACTCATTTAAATATAAAACAGTAACAAAGAAAAAAAAAACTTATAATATTAAGTGTTCATAAAGTATGTAAAGTCAATTAACTGCTAAAATATGTAAAGTCAATTAACCTGCATCAGGGGCGTAGCCAGAAATTTTTCATGGGAGGGGGGGAGGGGGTACGACAACTGCAACTCACATATATGCATACATGTGTGTGATAAGGGAGTGAAGAATATACATTTTGTAAGGCAAAAAATTCCTCATGGGGGGGTGTTATGACCCCCCTAATTCCCCCCTTGGCTATGCCCCTGACCTGCATATTTTATAAAATATGCAGGTTAAAAAAATTATCATTATTTCACAAATATTTAAAATAATGATTAACAGTACATAAAGGAAACACTTGGATATTGAATTTTGCAGCATTTTAATTTCTGGCTTTACACCATATGAAATATTAAATATTGTTTACAAACAAACTAAATAAATTAATTATTGTAATTAAAATTTAAAAAATAGTTTAATAAATTTTAACCAAATATTCGGTATTCGTTATTCGTCAAAATATAGTATTTGGTGCATCCCTAAAATATATATGTGTATGTTTAAATATTAATAAATAGTGTTTATGTTGCCAAAATTACTAAGACACAGTGATATTGTCAACATAGATAATATTGTATTGAAAATATAAACTAACTTGGTGAGAAAAGATTATTTTCCTAAACACAATGTAGCAATAATTATTTTAAGACACTTCAAAAATAATAATAATAATAATAAAATTGCTACAAGCATGCTTGTGGCAATTCATGTGGCATCTATGTCCAAAAATGGCACAATCCTAATATCCCTAGGCAATTACAGAAAATATAAAACAATTAAAAAGGAGGTGGGATTGTGATTCAGAATTTATGAAATTCAGTTAACTGATTCAAAAGAACTCAAAAAATAGTCTAATGGACAATTTCAGGGTTTTTCAAATTGTGAATCATAGGCACTAGCTCATACTTTAATGACTCACAGAATCCATCATTTTCATTTTTTTTAATATTAAATTTTATCTTCTTACCATTGCATCCAGGGGCGTAGCCAAGGGGGGGGGGGGGGGGGTTAGGGGGTCATAACCCCCCCATGAGAAATTTTTGCCATACAAAATGTATATTCTTCACTACATTATCACACACACGTACACATATATATGAGTTGTAGTAGTCGTAACCCCCTCCATGAAAAATTTCTGGCTATGCCCCTGATTGCATCAATTCTTTATTTTTTATTGTTTGGTTCTTTTTGTGTTCATGTTGTGCCAGAATAAAGTTCTATATTTTTTCTTCATGGTAAAATGAATTTATCGTGCAATCACAAAACTACACACATGTGACATACTTTGAAGATAAATTACCGTAATTTCGTGCATATAGTCCACGGACTATATGTGTCAAAAGAACAACTTTTTCAAGGTGTGGACAAAACATTGGTGTGGACTATCTGCAAAAACTAGTTTTTGACGATTAATTAACATTTATGTTCTCCATTTAGAATATAAATAAGCTTTACTGTTTTATTTCGAACATGAGTTTGATTAAAAGTTTATCGCGTACGCAATAAGATAAACATACAATTAAACTTTCACTCACACAGTCTCGGCAACAGCATTGAGGCAGAATCTCAAAAACAACAAACTAACTAAAAAATGTCGTTTGTGCCTTCAAACTTTTGAACGAGCCTATCAAATATGCGGAAGGTGCCTCTGCATGACAAGCAGAGCTGTCATATCCAAATTCTATTTCAATAAAAGACAAGCAAGGTTCACGCTAGAGCACGAGAATCTTGCATAAATTTCTTAAATCTCACACAAAAAATATTACAGCGTGAGGTATTCTCGCGCTGCAAAATATTCTGCTATCTGCACGTGATTCTCGCACGCTGCTTGAAAGTTTAAAAATGCCAGTTTGCTTTTGTTTTCACTCTAGTACTATCGGTACTAGAGTATCACTCTAGTACTATCGGTAAGTCGGTAACGCCCGGAGAGAAAAAGACTCTGATAACTAGTTGTGTGTTTTATTTATGTTTGCTAATAGTATTTATGATAATACATTTTTATATTGCAGAGTTTTATGATGTTACAAGACAAAAATACATTTGCAGCATCGTTTGAGGGGGGGGGGGGGAAGGAATGGTAAATTAAAAATAACACCACTTATGGATTTCCAATGGGTAAGTTCTTTATACTAAGAGAATGATTTACCGTAATTTCCGGCTTATAATCCGCGGATTATCTACTAAAAAAGATGAAAATTTATCCAGTGCGTATTATGCATCGCTGCGTACTATCTGCTGAAATTTTTCCTGAAGCCTTCAGATTTTACAATAAAAAACTTTATAAAAACAAAATAAAAGTTCATTTCTTTTTTTCCAGTATATTTAGACGGTATATTTGCTGTCTATATATTATTCCAGAAAAGGTTTATTGTTTGTATAAGTATTATTCCAGTAAGAAGGTAGGTCTCTTCAATTTTGTTTTTCTTATAATAATATCACTTGACTAAATAATTACGGTGTTACAAAATATGCGATAAGTATTCTACATGCTTCCATACATTTTGTTTTGTTTGTTCCGAAAGAAATGTTCGCTTTCTTATGTTTGATTAATTTCATAATACAGTCCTTAGGGCTTACAGGTAGAATGCCTAGCTTAAAAATTGTGTATCAATTGTGATTTAAATCGAAAAATGACCGTCAAAGTATGTTTGATAATTCTCATTCTTCAAAATAGATTTTTAGTAGGAAATGTTTTACAGTAAGCCGATTCTAATATTAATACTGTGGTTTTACTATACATAGAAAATAATTACCAATTTTGGTCAAAGCATCGCCATAACTATCCGCGGATAACCCTACCGCTGCGGATTATCTAAAGAAATATTTTTTTTCTACTTGAAAAAAAGCGCCTGCGGATTATCTATCGCTGCGGATTATAAGCCGGAAATTACGGTATTTAAAAAAAAAAGGGTTGTTATTTTCTGCTTACCCCCCCCTTCCTCTCTTAAGCTTCTGTTTAGAGATAACACATCATCCCAATGTTAAGAGGGGAAATATTTATTAATGCACTGAGCTGAAGTGTTGATTCTTTTCCACCTGCTCTGCAGATGTAAAATGTTTTGTTTTTGTAACGTGTGTCCCTTCTATATGAGTTTGAGAGCATTTCATCAGTTAGTTTTTTTTTATATCACCAGGATTCATGGAATTATTGAAAGCATCTGGCAGTTTGAAATTTGCAGGCACCTTCCGCTTTAAGTTTAGTTGTGGATTGCAGTAAGAGTTAATTAATCTTAAGAAGACCAAAGGGGGAAAAAAAAGAGGGAGGCTGAAAGTTGAATAGTAAAGTGTGCATTGTTTTTTAAATAGATTAGTTAATTATTTCATTAATTATAAAATGTCTCCAATTTTGTTTCAGAATTGGGAGCATGTCCTCAATTTACGTTCAAAAATATGATCACCTTATATTACAAGAACTCCTGGCTTGTCACACAGAAATGGATTGCCCCTCCGTTGCTAGGCCGCATTGTATCAGAGGGAAGGGTCTGTTATCAGAACCCAAGTCTGATGGAAACTTCTGAGTAGGGCTGTTATTCTCTGCACTCTTGGGGGATAGGGGAATATTGATATAGGATATACCAGTGTGCACATGGAAAACAATCAGTTGATCAGTTGTCTCTGCCTATTCGAGCGAGCAGCAGTATCTTTCTTTGTGTCTGATCTTAAGCTGTTAAGTTATTTTCATCATGTCGAAGTGACATCAGAAAGCAACGTGCTAATTGACATGGCAAGTTGGAGGATTATTTAGCTATCTGGGTGTTAGACCAAAGGAAGCTTGGACGCCCATTATTTTCTGTAAAAATTCGACTGAAAGCAAAGCAAATGGCCAAGGAAATAAATCTGATGGACTTCAAAGGTGGAGTTAATTGGGTTTTTTTTGGGTTTTTCTATGAGACGGAAAAATCTGCGAGTAAGAATGAAGATGAAAGTGTCGAAAGCTCTCCTGGATGATTGGAAAGATAAACAGAAGTCATTTTTGCAATTCACCAAAAATGCCATTTCTAAAGGAAATTATAGTTTAAAGCAAGTTATAAACTTAGATGAAGTACCGCTTATGTTTGACTGCACACCGAATCGAACAGTTGATTCTTGCAGAGCAAAAATGTTTCTATTATAACCACTGGACACGAGAAAACCCATTTTTGGTGACATTGGCATGCTGTGCGGAAGGCAAAAAGTTGATACCATTAATCATTTTCAAAAGAAAAGTGTTACACCCTGGCAAATTTCTGAAAAATGTTGTCAAATGTGACGAAAAAGGCTGGGTCAACGAGAATATCATGATCAAATGGTTTGAAGAAGTTTGGAGGTGATGCAAAGGTGCATTTTTTAATCTCAAAGGGATTTTAATACTGGACTGTATGAAATCCCACATAAAGGGAAGTGTAAAGACTCTAGCAGCAAAAAAAAAAAAAAACTGCTGCCTAATTATGAGTGATTCCCAGAGGTTTAAGTAAAATTTTAACACCTCTGGACATTGCTGTAAATAAAAGTTTCAAATCACGTGCTCGGGCATGTTGGGAAGAATGGATGTTGGAGGGTCTTCACACTTTTACCAAGAGCGGAAATATGAGGAGAGTCATATGTTGAGGTACCAGAGTAGATTGTCAAGGCCTGGAAAGAAGTTACACCATCAACAATTCAAGCCAGATTTAGAAAAGCTGAAATAATCGAATCTGAAGAAATTACGGAGAATGACACCGATGATATGGATAATGACACCGATTCCGGAAGATATTTTGGAATAGTTTAAGTCCGATTCAGAAAAATCCGAATTTCACATTTTTTTATAAGTAATGTTTATTTTCATTAGTTTTTGTTCATTAAAATTGATAACATAAGTAATCTCAAATTTAATTTTTGGCAATGTGTCTTATCATTTATTTAGTGTTCAAGCCATAAGGCTGAACCACGGTAATGCCGGTATTATTGTCCGCGATTAATTGTTAAAAACAATACATTGGTAATCTTTAATTAATTTGCTTGATCACAGTTTAATGATTGATTGTTCTTTAACACAACTTATTTTTATGCTGCAGTAGTTTTAATAAAACAATTTTTTTTTAATCTGCGGACTATCTAACATTTTTTTATTTTTTATGTGATCAAAATTCAGACACGGACTATAGGCACAAAATTATGGTATATGAAAGATGTTAAGCTAAACAAATATCCAAATGATATCCATATTTTATCAGCATGGGAACTTTTAAGGCACTCTGTATTACTCTGCATTCAACAGCTAGTTGTGATTTTGTGCCCACAGCTCTCCTACTCAAGAAAAGTAAACATTAATGGAAAATCTGGTTTGTTTCTATTTCAGAACTGTCTATAGTGGAAAACTATATGCAAAGAGAAGAGCAATTTTGACTCGAACAATGAACACAAAATTATTCATTCTTAACACAGAGATTAAAGTCATTCATAAAATTGTAACATTAATGTAAAGTCTAGAAACTGTAAATGAAAAATCAATAGAAACATATAGATAAACACAAAGGAATACAGTCATCCCTTGTAATATCATGCTCCGAATTTCATGGCTTCATTCAATTGTGGTTTTTCAAAAATGTAAAAAAATTCTATATTTTACACTTTTGAATACTCGATTTCCTGGAAATTGATTTTGACAATTTAAACTGCATTCTATTCAAGTACTTATTTTTTGTATTAGGTACTTACTTTTTGGAGGTATAATTTTAGAATCGGAAGCTGCAGCTGCAGCGAATGAATATTCACTCAATTTAATCACAAAATCTTGCAAGGAAGCAATGCATATTCCAGCTATTGCTTTCCATTCATGTGGGTGACCTCCTATTTTGGAAAAATGAAATAAAATATTTTATTTAATTTAGCATAAAACACAGAACTGGAAAGAAATTTCTAGATTAAAAAGTTTTTGATAAGTAGTTTATACATTAGCACAAACAGAAAATCAGAACTTAGAAGTACTGAAAGTAAAAAATTGTGGTTTGTTTGTTTTTCTTTAACATTTAAATGTCAATGTCCCTTTTTACATAGAAAAGTGAATAAAATAACAATAGTAATAATGACAATAGTAAAATCTCTTTTTTCTAAGTATTGCTTGCTTTTGAAAAGCTATCACTAAAACAATCAGTTCTAACTGTGTCATGACAGGAAGTTTTTCTTTTATTATTATGAACCTGAAAGACAAACGTAACTACAAACACAACAGTACTCAAATGCAGTAGAACTCTAATTATCTGAATTGCTTTCAGAATTTCAGAAAAAAAAATTAAGAAAAAAACGGAAAGGGAAGAGACAAGAGAAGACAAGATGACGTGTCACTTGAGGAATTCAGAGACATTCCTCTGAAAATTTCTGGATGTTCAGAAGTTAAGTGCTGAATATAAGTAGAGCGGATAGTGTGTGATTCGTTAGATCCAGGGTTTTAAATTCTAATTGATGATGAACTTATTGAAAGTGCGAGAGAAGAAAGTGTCGAGAAAGAAGATGACCTAAATGTTGAAGTTGAAGCAGACACTAGAACAATCTGCTAATGAAGCATTTGCCGGCCTTGAAACTGCATTGAAGTGGATGGAGCATCAGTCCAAGTGTGACCACATGCAACTTCTTACTGTCAAGTAGATGCACGACTTGGCTGCCAGAAAATGGATGAAGACAGTCAAACAGCTTATTTTGACCGAGATGTTCAGCAAGCAATGACTTATTTACAGTACGGTAAGCACATACTGTGCTAATGTACAGAACTTGTAAATATACTTAACATGTAAAAGTGTTTTCAGTTAGTACTTTTTCAGTTCCCTCTGTTCTTAGTGACGAAGGGCTTGGCTGAGGAAGACTAAAACAATTTTTAATCGAAACATACGTATCTACTTACCTGTTACATCTTATGTGTGTTTTTTTACAAAGTTTTTTATTTACTTTATGTAAGTGTTGCCTTTTCATTAAATTACTTAAAAGCTCTTTTTCTTTAAAAGCAGTTTTTTCTCCCATTTTCAACATACACACATACAGTAATTAATTAAAATACATACTAGACCCTTTTTCGGAAAAAATCCAATTATCCAAATTTCTGATCATCCGAATGGGGTCTGGTTCCAATTGATTTGGATAATTGGAATGCTACTGTAGTAAAATTTCAGGCTTTTCTTAAATGTAACATAAATTGATAAAGGTGAATTAAAAATGACAAATTTAAAATGTTGTATAAAAAAAAACTGCAATTCCTAAAAGTTCACATTATAAACAATGTTTTTAAGATTATTTCGAAAGGCTATTAAAAATAAAATTTTATTGCTCAGTAAAATATTTTATTTTAACAACTACATACATAGATGTTCTTCACATGGTAGAAAATTAGTATTTTTCTTACACACACACAGCTATCAGGTATGGCATTTTTTTAGTGGGGGTTGCATGTATATTAAAAACAAAATTTAATTTTTCTACGGTGCCTCCTTTCCTACCCTTTATATTTAGAAGAATGTTGATCTTTTCCTAAGAAAATTAATAAAACAAATCCCATGTCTCAACGTGAAATAGTTTCCGAGATATGTCAATTTAAAAATTTTCGCATTTGTCACCAAGCAATAAGGGGATGTCTCTAAAGTGAGAAAAATGTAATTACTTTTCAACTGACGTTAATTTATGTTTATAGTCACTCGATAGATACAATTGACTCCTGAAATCCTAATTTAGCTAGAATTTTCCTGTAACGCATGTTTGGCAGCTTCTAATGAAAGTTAGCACACCATAATAACCTAAACCATTATTTCGCATTGTCTTTTAGGCTGTAAAGTTACTTTTCTAGAAGCGTGATGTAATTAGTGGATGACCCCCACCCCCTGAAAAACTAAATTATGGCTAATTTGATAAAGCAGTACCGATCATTTTAAGTAAAACTGCACCGGTTTATTTCACACATCTGAAAGCGTTTAATTGCTTCTCCCAACAATGGGATCATTATTTATCTTTTATCAACTCAAAAGTGGTGGGTCCCCTAAAGTAAAGATATTTTTGCCAGTAAACTGGTGCCAACACATTAGGTAAAGCAGTGTAAGTCACCATTTTCAAAATTAATTTTTTCGCTAACTATTTCACTTAGAGATGCGGAATTTGTTTTATGAATTTTCTTAGGCAAAGAGCAACATTCTTCTAAATATAAACGGTAGGAAAGTTGGGACCGTATAAAAATTAAATTTCATATTTTAATATGTATACAACAAACCCACAGTAAAAAAAAATGCCATATCTGAAAGCTACTCTTAATTTGACGAACTTTTCCTATTGGAAGTATATTTCGATTTATTACAGTTTAAAAAATAATCACCTTAACATCTATTTTGAATCACCCAATATATGTTTATCTAAATTTACAGTGAATTAAAAGCAAGTGTTAAATGTAAATGTGAATAAAATTATTTCAACTAAAGTGAGAAACACAATAAAAGTAACAAACACGAAGCTTACTTTATTTCTGTTTATTTCTCTTCACAAGAAAACACACAGCCTGGTTACTCGTGGCATTGGTAAAAACAAAAAACACCTCTGACACAATGATAGCAACAAAACCCCAAGTGGTATGTGTGAGACTAGGGTTGCCAGGTCGCCAAACCAAATAGCCGGACAGACCAGCCAGTTTTGCCGGACATTTGGGTAAAAAAGCCGGACAGCCTACAATATTCAGTACTTTGTCTCAGTATTAATAGGTACAACAAAAAAATTGTATGTAAATCAAGCTTTTTTGATTATTACCATGAATCTTGTTAAATTCTAATGAAATATAAATAACATCGAATGCCAAACCAGTTCAAGTACTTTATTACTAATCAGCCAAAGTCACCAGTAAAAAGCCTAACAAAAGCCCAACACTGTTTAGTTTGGCCAGACACCCAATCAAAAAGCCTAACTATGTTCGGCTTTATACGGACACCTGGCAACACTATGTAAGACCGAAGCAAACATGCTAAATTCCACCACGGAAGTTTTCCGTGATTTCCTCTGAAACTTAACATAAATACAAGTTAGGACCCCTTGGAAAGACCCCTCCGTAGGGCACCTCACCGTTCGTGCAGTTAATTGGTTGTAATAACACAACAACAACAACATCCGCCACCACCGTTCAACAAAATACCAAAGTTTCAACCGATATGAGCAACCATCTCTAAAATTACTGCCCACAACACTAACTCTCTTTTCCCCTCCTCATAACATAGTACACACTTTTCTTAAACTGAGTCTGGAATTAGTTAACAAATTTTTTATAAAATCCCATTTAATTATGCTAATACTTACCCCCCCCCCAAAAAAAAAAGGTTTGAGGCAAATAACGAGCTACAAAGGCAATATATAGCAAGTAATCTATCTTCTTTAGACCAATGGCATAGCAGGGAAGGATGGAGCGAGCGGTCCGCCCTGTACGGTAAGCTAAAAGCAACTGTGAGGGCAGCAGCAGAAGACCCTGTCTAAGAATCTTAAAAAGATGGGGCTGCAACATGGATTTCCATCCCGGTAGTCAATAACACTAACTACACTACTGCTTTGGACATTATTTTGTATTTCTCTCAGTAAGAAAAGAAAATAGAATCATTCCCTTGAACAAAAAAGAAGTTTAAAATAAAATTAGCTTAAACGAAATATGCAGCAAAAAGCGAAATAAAATAATTAAAAACTTTGTGAAAAAACACACATAAAAGGTTACTTATAAAGGGATACGATCGTTTCGACCAAAATTTCTTTTGGTCTTCCTCAGTCAAAGCCCTTCTTCTTACTAAAGAGAGAGAACTCAAAAAGATAGACAAACAAGCATGTTGCCACAAGGAAACAAGAAAAGACGAACAAAACCATGGAGAAAAGGGGATGGAATAAAAAGAGAAGAAAATAAGGACAAACAAACATGCATAAATAAATAATAAAAACAATGATATTAAAAAGCAAAAAAGAACACACAAACACAAACAAAAAAGAAAAACAAAAGAACACAGAACAAACAAAAGAACAAAAATAGCATAAAAACAGAATTCTTTTTTTTTATTATTACAACATACAGGACAGTACATTATATAGTTTTTTTTAAATAAAATAATAAAAAAATAAAAACATAAAGGAAAGACAGAAACACAAACACAAAAACCAAAACAAAAAAATCTGATGTGCACAACACATACTTCCTTGCACGTCCATTAAATCAGAAATATTTTCACTTCATCTAAACTTATTTTATTTGAAAGAGATAAAATATCAGTAATAGTAAGGTTTAGTGATTTCTAGCCAAATATTTTGATTTCGCCAAGCTGAGTTTAATTTGAAAGATTTCCTTCTGACACTTTATTTGACGATATTACACCTAAAGCCGACAAGCTTGACATAATAAAAACATATAAAACATTATTTAATACGGCGGATTAATTAGTTAAAATTTTTTATTTGGGAATACCTTATTCCCCCGTACACGATATATATTTCGGTTACACACATAACCATCATCAGTCGTTTCTTGAACTCACACTAATGGCGGCTTCCTTTTTTATCTCTTCGTTCTTCTTCTTCCGGAAATTTCGATGAATGACGTCATCCCATGATTGGTCGATTGTATGAAGCGCATCGTTGATGCTGCCATCTGTCGTCATTATTTCTAAGCTCTCACGAATGTAGGCATATATACTATTTTTAAAGTTGGCTATTTTTTTAATATTTTTAAAATTAATGGTAATGGGCTCTTCCAAAGCAAAACGTGCCGACATATAATGCCGAGAAATAATGACGACAGATGGCAGCATCAACGATGCGCTTCATACAATCGACCAATCATGGGATGACGTCATTCATCGAAATTTCCGGAAGAAGAAGAACGAAGAGATAAAAAAGGAAGCCGCCATTAGTGTGAGTTCAAGAAACGACTGATGATGGTTATGTGTGTAACCGAAATATATATCGTGTACAGGGGAATAAGGTATTCCCAAATAAAAAATTTTAACTAATTAATCCGCCGTATTAAATAATGTTTTATATGTTTTTATTATGTCTAGCCGATACCGGGCTTTTTAAGTATTTTATGTCTTGTGTTTCGACAAGCTTATACTCTACACTTTTGGTCTTCATCTACGTGTTTTCAAGTTTTTGTGCCACCATTCAAGCTTTTATTCATCTCATGACGCCTGTTACAGTTGAGCCTCCGAATGTGGAGCATATATACAGTAAGTTAAGATGTTTTTCCAAGAAAAAAGAGAATTTCAGCATATTAATTTTTTAAAAGACTGTGTACATTTTAAAATTACCCCTAAATTCATGAAAATTAAAAATAGTTTCCTTCTTAATGAATTCTTTTATGATATAAAAAATTTTGAGCTAATCTTACTTAAAAAATATATTAGGAACAAATTTAAATATATAGCTAAATTAACGAAAGAAGAAAAATTTTACAACCACAAACTTCAAACCATGTGCTCTCCGGATGATTACCGTTTAAAAGTCTATAAAATAAACAATTTTTGCAAGAAAGAAAAAGAGATTTACCACAATAACCACTATAAAAAACTTAACTTTTGGATGAGAAATAATAAATGCTATAAACAAGCTCAAACTAACAAAGAAGATCAATTCATTAATCTATCCTCCATAACTCTCACTCAACAGCAAAAAGCCACTCTAAACCTCGGTCCCAAATTCATTCTCGATGACAAAATAGATATCAATGATACCGTTGCGAGCATTGAGGCCGCCATTATCTCATTACCCCCCTCAGATAAACAAGCTATCCGTATGCATGCCCAACAAGAAATGAATAAAAAACTTAAAACTACTGTTAAAGATCATGAAGACCGTAAATGCCTCAGCAACCTAAAGGAAAATAACAAGATCGTTTGCTTAAGCTCAGACAAGACAGGAAAGATTGTTATTCTAGATAAAAAAGATTACCAAGAAAAAATGGAACAAACCATCAATAGCCTAAGCGTTTTACATCTTCCCAAAGACCCCACCACGAAAATCAATAATAAACTAAAAACTTTAATAAAAAATGGTACCTGGCCCGATCAGAAAGGTCCTAACTATAACAATACTGCTAATTTCACACCACGGATTTTCGCTAAATTTAAAGATCATAAAAATCCCCCCTCCCTTCGCCCAATCGTGAGCAAATGTGAAGGCCCCACCTACACTCTTGAAAAATATATGAAGGATATATTGCAAGAAATTATACCCCCCCTCTAACAGTACTCTAACTTCCACCGAGGATTTCATTAAAAACATACGCGATTATAAACTTAATGAAGACGATATTATGGTAAGTTTCGATGTTGTAAATCTATACCCGTCAATAGATATTAAAGAAATGAACCAAATTATTAACAAAAAAATTCAAAGTAGTTTTAAAGATATAGAGATAATTAACACCCTAACTAGTGCAATAAATCTAATCTTAAATAATTCATATTTTCAATATAATAATCACTTCTACCAACAAATAAAAGGAGTCCCCATGGGCTCCCCCATATCCGGAATAATTGCCGACTGGAAAATGAGAATCCTTGAGGTACAAATTAAACAGACACACAATAGTACCATCAAACTTTGGCTTCGCTATGTCGACGATATCTTCGCTATCCTTACCACCCATAATAATGAAGAAAATAATTTGATCAATCAACTTAATGCCATAGACCCGAACATTAAATTTACCTACGAAAAAGAAATCAATAATAGCCTCAATTACTTAGATGTGAACATAACCAGAAACAATAATCTCATTGAGACCACCATTTTTCGAAAACCTACTTGTAATACTAATATAGTAAATTTTAAATCTAAAACCCCTTTCAACTATAAAATTGCTGCCATTCGTTCATATATCGACCGCGCTTTCAAAGTTTGTTCTAACAACGACCTCAAAAAGAAATTGCTTTCATAAGGAAACAGTGTCAAGACGCCCACTACCCTCGAGAAATTTTTGATAAAGTTTTCAAAGCAAGGCAACATAAATTAAATATTATAGACAACCGTCAAAAAGATAAACCACGTTATACTACCGCTATCCCCTTTAGCCGGGGGATAGCCAATAAACTATCTAATATCGCCAGTAAAAAGAACTTCCGTATTCCAATTAAACCTAATAAAACAATTTTTCAGCGCATTAGATCGGAAAAAGACCCAATCAACCCTATCGAAACCGCAGGGATCTATAAAATTAACTTTATGTCAAACGACACTAATAAAGAAAATTGCTACATCGGCGTTACAAAAAGGAAAATTAAAGAGCGAAAAAACGAACATTTTCAAGACATTAACCTCCAGAAACAAAGTACTGCTCTGGCACGTTTTGCTTTGGAAGAGCCCATTACCATTGATTTTAAAAATATTAAAAAAATAGCCAACTTTAAAAATAGTATATATGCCTACATTCGTGAGAGCTTAGAAATAATGACGACAGATGGCAGCATCAACAATGCGCTTCATACAATCGACCAATCATGGGATGACGTCATTCATCGAAATTTCCGGAAGAAGAAGAACGAAGAGATAAAAAAGGAAGCCGCCATTAGTGTGAGTTCAAGAAACGACTGATGATGGTTATGTGTGTAACCGAAATATATATCGTGTACGGGGGAATAAGGTATTCCCAAATAAAAAATTTTAAGCTTGACATAGTTTGCGAGATTTCGGGGATAGCCGAAGTAGTAATTGACCACACACTTTCAATGAATTGAATGCATTCATACATCTTAATGTATTTAAAGTCATTTGGCTGACCCTGTAAATAAATTACCCAGCCGATTGCCGTCAAAAAAGATATTGAAAACAGTTAGATATTACAACAGTTCTAAATACAAAAGTTCAAAATTCTACGGGTTAAAGTTTTAGAGTTATACAAAATACAAAATAATATTTTTGGCACCAAATTTGGCGATATTTCAGCGATACTCACCAAGGTCGACGACAAAAGGCGAGATTTTGGACATGAACCAAACAATGACAGATTATCGCCAAATTTTATGATATTTCACCAAAACTCCCCAAGAACAATGACAAATGGCAATATTTTAGGCATGGACCAAATGACTAACTATCTCCAAATTTGGTGAGATTTTGGCAAAACTCACCAAGGTCGACAACCGACGGCGAGATTTTGGGCATGGACCAAATAATGACTCTCTACAGTTGTTTTATATATAAGATGTCCATAGACATTAAAGTTAGGGAATGCAATCCTGCGCTGCTTTTCATCCTGCGGGATTTCGGGATTGAAATTCATTGTTCCCACGGGATTGACATTTCATTTAGCTAGGACTTAATTTCAACAGAGAAAAGTAGAAAAAAGTAAGATTTTTAAGCACTATGAAGTTTAAATTTAATAATAATAATTAATCTTATGCGTTAATTAATACAGTAACTTACAGAAATATGAAAATATAATCATGATTTTCATAATAATATACTAAGTTATGTCTTATGTTAGCTGCTAAAAATGAGAAATTTAAAAAATATACAATTTATAGATATGTTCACATATTTACGTTATTTTCTTAGTTGATTAAAAAAGAATGGACAAAATTGAACAAATCCAATGAATCATTTTCTAGTCTAGATTTATTTTTAGTAACACTTTTAATTATAGTGTGGATTATATAAAATAAAAAAATTAAAAACTAAAATGAAAACTTTTTAAAATTAATTCGTGACTTTTCACTGAGATAAAATAGTATGAAATATTTCAGTTCATTGGGAGGATAGGAATTAGCGAAAAATTTAGATTACAATGCTTAGATTTAGATGTTCGATCCAGACTCCCATTAGAAGATAATTTTTAAAAATTAAACTTTGTAATTATTGATTCATTTATTGTCAGATAAGAGACATAAATATGTAAAACTTTTCGGTCTATTGATTCGGAAAGTAGCGTGAAATTGTAATAAAAGTATTTTTTTCTCAGTGTCAATCCCACGGGATTAGGATCGTAATCCCACGGGACTAGTCCCACAAACATTTATGCGGGGATCCCGCAGGATCCCAATCCCACGGGATCGGGATTGCATTCCCTAATTAAAGTATTGAAATTCTTTTTGGTGGTCCTGTAAATAAACTCTCCAGTTGATTGGAACAAAAATCGAGATGCACAACTAGATGTTACTACAATCTTATATATGAAAATTTAACATTCTATGACTAATAGTTTTTGAGATTTGAGAGTTAAATACATACACACGTACACCATAAGTCACCAAGCTAGGCAACTTTTGGCGTGGTTCTTCAGGGAAGCACATGACGGTGGTCGGACCATTACCTAACTTATATGGAAGGACAGAATTGTGTTTGAAATGAATGAATGCCCCTAAAATTGCCATTGACCATAATGTATTGGAAATCTTTTGAGTGTTCCTGCAGCAGAACTATAAATGATAAAGACACTTCTTTTAATGGAGAAATTCATTTTGTAACTCTTAACAGGATATATCACTTCTGAGTCGTTTGAAATAGCCCAATACCTCGAAAATACACTTTAATGAATTTCGGCCTATAGAACATAATGTATTTAGAATCTTTTGGGTAGCCCTGTAGATAAAATATGCAGTCGAATGGAATTGAAAGGGGAGCTGCACAACTAGATATTACAAAAATCCTAAATATAAAGTTTCAACGCTGTACGACCAATAGTTTTTGAGATATGTGAGTATAATGAATTTTGGCTAATAGAACTAAATGTATTTCAAATCTTTTGGGCAGTCCTGTAGATACACTATCCAGTGGAATGGAACCGAAAGAGGAGGTGCATAACTAGATATTACAACAATCCTAAATATAAAGTTTCAACATTCTACACCTAATAGTTTTTAAGATATGCGAATTTAATGAATTTCAGCCCATAGAGTGCAATGTATTTCGAATATTTTGGGCGGTCCTGTATTGTATATAAACTATCCAGTCGATTGAGACCAAAATGGGAGGTACACAACTAGATCATAGAACAATTCTAAATCTAAAATTTCAACATTATACGACCAATAGTTTTTGAGACATGCGAGTTACGTACATACGGCATGGAAAAACCGGCCAAAATAGACTCGCCATAGGTCAAAATGAGTTGCAGACACGTTTACATGATCTTGCATGCTAGCTTACAATGAGATGCATCGAAAAAATTCTTAAAATTAAATTTATAGGTAGTCAAAATCGTTTTTTTCGTCGAAATTTGGCCCCCGAAATTTTTCGGGATCATATTACTTCCTTATATAAGGAAGTAATAAAAAGGACAAACAAAGGAATAGATCAGGAAGAAAAAAAAAAGGGGGGGGAGAGAGAAAGAAAGAAAAATGGTAGTAGAAGAAAAGGGGGTAGAGGAAGTAAATGAATAGAACCTTACAACAGCAGCTTCCAAGCAGAATGAACAAAAGAAACGGAAGAACCATTGTTCACAAGATGTTCCAAGTGTTGGGTAATGGAAAAACCTTCCCAAAAATCAAGATGGGACAAAGACTGAGGAGTGCACAATATCTTAGCCTTAGAAAATTGAAAATGATGATTGGAATTCCATTATATGAGGCAATAGATTTGGAAAGCTCGTGCTTAGAAACATATCTCTCATGCTCTTTGAGCCTAAATTTGAGAACTCTTCTGGTCTGACAAATGTAGCCCAAATCACAAGATCCACAAGGAATATAATAAACACCCCAACGGTTCTCAGTAGGAATAGGATCTTTAAGGGAAGAAAATTCAAGTTTATTAACAGGCTTAAAAATGACTTTGGAACCAAAATTTTTGAGAAGTTTAGAAATTTTGTTGCATAAAGGTGAAAAGAAAGGTAGTACAATTAATTCATTATGAAAACTAATAGTAGTAGTAGAAGTATTAGGATTATTATATTTAGAAAGAGCTTTATCAATAATAGAGGGGCTAAAACCACGAGAGACAGCTAAGGATTTTAAGTAATTAATCTCATTCTTAAGAGATGAAGAGTCAGAGCAAATTTTGACAGCACAAAACACATAAAAGCAGAAAGTTTTTGCTGGTAAGGATGATTAGATAGGGCATGAGGAGGTAAAGAGATAGAAAAGGGTTTGAAGAAAACAGAAGTAGAGAAACCATCAGGATTCCTAGAAACAAGAACATCCAAAAAAGGTAAAGAATTGTTGCACTTCTCTTCTAGAGTAAACTGGATACATGGATCAACAGAATTAAAAATCAAAAGTAAATTAGAAATATCACAATTGGAATCCACTAGATCGAAAGTATCCAACATATCTGACCCAGCACAGAAAATTAAAGACCTTGAAGAGCTTCTCTTCAAAATAATGCATATAAATATCACATAAGAGAAGTGAGAGAGAATTACCCATAGCAAGACCCTCGGTTTGTATATAGAAGGGGAAAAAATTATATAATGTGCTGTCCTGTATGTTGTAATAAATTAAAAATACATAAATAAATAAATAAAAATCTGTTTTTGTTATTTTTGTTTTCTTTTTTGTGTGTGTTTGCGTTCATGTGTTCTGTTTTGCTTTTTAATATTATTGTTATTATTATTTATTTATGTATTTTTGTTTGTCCTTATTTTCTTTTCTTTTTATCCCATCCCCTTTTCTCCGTGGTTTTGTTCGCCTTTTCTTGTTGTCCTTGTATCCAGCCAATTGCCATGAAAATTCGTATACATCAATATTTGAATGCAAAGAATATTTTCGTCGTATCCGTTTTGCTAAAACTCGCCACTAGATTGCGCTACGTTGCATCGGCTTCTGTACTGTACAAACGATTGCCTTGAAATTCGGTATGCATGATTATTGAACACAATATAACGCGATATCCATTTTGCTATATCTCTTTATTACAATAAATAGTAATCACAACAAACCGTAATATCAAAAGTCCATTCATTCTTGTGCGAAGAACGGGTACTTCAGCTAGTTTTAAATAAATTTTAAAATGTATGATAATTTAAAACCAATACAGATTGATAAAAGTGCACTTTCAAATAAAAATTATAATCTTAATACTTTAAAATTTTGTTATGCAAAGATTTTAATAATTAATTTTTAACAGTATAAGCATTATTAAAACAAATTGTAATACTATACCAGGATGACTAATGGCAAATACTTGTTCCCTTCTTTTAGAATCAAACTGAGCCAGAAGTCTTAAATCTAATACAGCAAGGTACTGTAAATAACAAGAAGCTATATAACACTTTATAACATTATAACCTTAGCAGCAATAAAGTAAATAAAAGAAAAACAGATTTAAATAAACCATTATGAAACTTGATGGTATCTTTAAAGGAAATATTTCCTTGCCTGTGGTACAAAACGCACTTAATGAACACTTGACTTGAGCAGGAAAATGCTATGGCCCTTCTCAAATGTGTTTAAGACAGATTTTATTGTGTTTAAGAATTAATTAAATAAATTATAATCCAAAAGCAATAAAAACATGGAAAATACTAAGTATACCTTCAAATATCCAGATTCTTTACAAGCTAAAGCTCCAATTAGTGTTATACATTTATCTCCTTTTACTGGCACCTTGACAGGGAATTTATGATGCTAGATAATACAGATTTTAAAAATTAGGAACTTTCACATAATCAGAATATAATAAAAATCAAAGTCTGCCCTTTATTTAATAAATCTTGAAATAGTGACTCTTTCTAATAAATTTCAAGTTTAAAATTTGGAAATTAGCAAAATAAAACACTCATAATATATCAGACTTCTCAAACTTTTAAATATTGCAACCCACATTATGAAAAAAATCTATAGTGACCCACTTCACTGTTGGCCAGTTAAATTTTTTCCTGATACTTAATTAGCAAAAAAAAAAAAAAACTCGGCTAGCCTTTAATATCTTCGATACTGAACTACTCTGCTAGCTGAGTTTTTTTTTTTCTAAACTTGGTTTTAACTTGGTTGTTAGGTTTAAACTTGTTTTTAGCTTGGTTGTTTTTTAAATACCCAAATTTCTTGCAAAAAGACGTTGCTAAGCCTGATGATAAACTGTCAAATGTGGTAAAACAAACTGTTTTATGAGCATCGATTACAGCGTCACATTTTTGTGCAGGTCAGCCACGTAAGCCATATGCTTTGCTATGGCTTATTGAAAACTAGAGTTAGTGTTGTGATGGGAAAGTAAGTGGATTTTAAAGGAATATAAACAGCAGTTTTAATTTTTCATATTGGTGGAAACATTTGGTAAAGTCGAGAGTTAAAAATAGATGTTTTATGTGGGCCTAAGACATGGAATTGAGTACATGTGGAATTGTGTTTCAATATGTTGTTATTGTTGACGATTTTGTGTCTAGAAACAAAATGGTGCTTGTATTGCAATCGGGACTTACACCAAAAAGTTAAAAGTTAAATTCTTTTTTCATTGGGCATTTTACGTTAGGTAGGGTTTTCAAGTTAGTGGGGAAGTTTGGGAAAATGGGGAGCTGCAAATAGATATTTCATGCATGAGTTTAAGTGGAATTTTGTTTAAATGTTTTTATTATCAATGATATTGTGTTTAGAAACAAGATAGCTGCCTTTTATTGATGGAAACCCGTAGTTCGTTGTGAATTTAAAGTTTTTGAATATGCCTTTTACAATAGGATATATTTGTGCAATGATTTTTTTGAGATAATAAGGAATATCAATTGGGAGAATTTTAATTTTAAGCTGTAGGGAGTTTTGCATTGACTAGGGATTGCAGACATTTTTTGTTTGTATTGTTGTTATAAAAATTCTTTTGTAGAGAAAAAAATGATAATTTTAAAATTAATGAAAAATAAAAAAATTAGGAAGCTATAGCAAATGACATGCATTTACTTTTCTTTGTGCTCTTGGATAATAATATCGATGTAACTGTAGACGAAAGTTTAATTTGTCGACGTTTTTTGTGTCTGGAAACAAGATGTCTGCTATTCTGAAACTCAGGAAATGTGTCAAGAGTCTGAAAGGTAAACCTTTTACAGTACTTACGTATTATCCTGGTGGTCATTCCCGCCAAACTGTTTTTTCGTCAAATGAGTCGCCAATCGTATTCAAAACCATTAATAATTTCATGTGCCTGGCATTTATCTTGGCAAAAAATTGCTCGTCTTGGCGGATCGCCGGGATAATACGTAAGTACCCCTTTTACAAACACGGCACTTGGTGCAGGTTTGGCAAAAAACAAAAGGCACCAAGAAGGAGGGGGGCGGGCAATACTAAAAACTGTTCCAATAACTCATACAAGTTGCATTTAGAATGGGTATAAAGATTGTCCCAAATAAGTGATTTTTGTGAACAATGTTTTTTTTTTCACATCTCTTATGCTTATTTTTATTTAATCATTGAAACTTACCTGAATATTGAGGTTTTCTTGCTCCCTAAAAGCTGCAACAAAAGTTTAAAAATGAAGGCTTTTTTTTTATCCTTAACGTAAATTAATTATTTTAGTAATATAAATGCTAAACACCTTTTAATTGAATTTAAAAAGCGTTTGAAACTTTATTACTTTCTTCAATGTTTTTCTTCAACGTACAGAGCACATCTCGCGTTTCAAAACAACTGCCATCTTGAATCAGTATAATGGTTGGTTTTAGACGTTACCATCGCCCAGAAGAAGCTCCTGAATGCCGTTGTTCATCCAATCAGAAGCATGCCTCGGGGGTTCGGTAAACTCTGCTACCTGAGAAGCAAAAAGACAACTCGGCAATTGAGTTCATTGCTGGTTCTCCGGTAAATAAAAGGAAGAGCACTTGTGATCGTCAGTGGAAGAAGTAAAAGACTGCGGGTAAGCAGTATCAGCTATGGCAGTCTACCCGGCAGGGTGACTGTGGCGGGAACAGCAGGTAGCGCAGTAGAAATGTTTTCCTTAAATTTAAAGCAGTTTCTTTAATAGAATTATTAGAATTAGTAAGAAGTTTGTTTTTAAGATGCTTTAGAAATTGAATGTGCAGAATTCTAGCAACTAATAAGATGTTTTTAAAATTAAATAGAACTTCATTTTAATTAAACCCTTTTAAATTAATGCAAAGTAAATGTTGTATAAAGTCCTTTTGAACAGAACCTCGCAGGTTGATCCTGTTTTACCGGACATTGCGTTTTTTTAAAATGGTGTTTACATATTGAATTCCTGACGATTAAAAGCGTTTTTAAGAAAATTTGGCCATATGTTTCAGGCAGTCATTCAAGTAAATTTACATAGCAGCTAGTCAGAGCTTATAATGTTTAGTGAGTTTAAAAGGAAATTTGAAAGTTATTTTGCCAGAACTTATTTAATAAATAGC
Organism: Cheiracanthium punctorium; assembly: GCA_038373885.1. Lineage (NCBI taxonomy): Eukaryota > Metazoa > Arthropoda > Arachnida > Araneae > Cheiracanthiidae > Cheiracanthium > Cheiracanthium punctorium. The sequence continues at coordinate 274,849 of JAWZYV010000651.1, read as the reverse complement.
CTGTGATATTTTTGCCTGTTATATTTAGTTAAATAAAAGATATCTTTTAGCATTTGTTGCAATCACTTTCTCTGAAATACACTTCAGTTATGACAGTCTACTATAACAAAATAATCTGTTTTCTCAAGTATTGACATAGAATGTTAGTACTAATAGGGAACAAAGACTGCAATAACTTCTTAAATCTATAGACCCCCAAGACTCATAAGATTAGGTATTTACAGTCCCTAGCTGAATTCTCCGAAACCTCTTTCAATAACATAAAAAAAGTAATTAAAACACTTTAACAAAAGAACAAAAGTGGGTTCTCAAGTATGTCTAAGGTTTAGAACAAACTGGGCCCCAGTGATGAAACAATAAGTCAAAGTCATGTGTGAAAAGTTTGAGAGCCTATGATGTAGTACATAAAATGCTTTAGTGCCAAATAGCTTACAAAATGACAAAATAAATCACTTACTTCAGTAGCAAAGGCATTAAAAATGACTAAGTACAGGCTCCATATAAATGATATGATAACTCCAGAAATAACAGAAACAAAAAACAGTTTTGGGTTAAGAAGTTGATAAATAATGCTCTCACTTTCACTAAAAAGAAGGGAAGGATAAATAATAAGAAATAATTAAATTCAGAAGTAAGAATAAAAGTATTTTAACAGCTTTAAACAAACACAATATGCAAAGAAGACTCGAATTATGAAATATTTCTGTACATACTTTTGCAAATGACCAAGATAAGAAAATGTGACTATTTTCAGAGGTGATCCTAGTAAGAGAAAATACTTAAATCAATAAAAATTTCACTGATGAATGATTGCACCCTCACATAATTTTGTAAAATTTAACAAATACATAAAAAAAAATAAGATTTGAAATGTTTGCTTTAAATTTTATAAAATGATTTAAATTAAATTTTCTTGCAGAGGAGTGGGAGGGAGTAAATTTCCAAATCTAAACATCTAGCTGAAATAACAAACAGTAATAATGTAATTGTACTAATTTGGCTATTTGCCAGAACTCTAAATATCCTACTTACTACTATATATTGAAAAAACACTCAAAAGAGTTCCCACTGCTTAGTGAAAAAAAGTATTACTACTGACGAAGACCGAAGGAGTTTTTGTCGAAAGGATCATATTGCCTTAAAAGTATCATTTTATGTGTGCATTACATAGTTTTTATTTATTTTATCCTATTATATAGTTATGCTGATCCCTGATTCACTGACTCACTCGGTAACCATTCCGGGCAACCACTTCAATATTAATATTTTACCGCAATTACTCCAAGATAAAAAAAAAGTTTTAAAAGATTAAAAAGCAGAAAAAGCGTAATAACATCTACTTAACTGTTAATACGATCCGTTTGAAATTTTTCATAATTATGTATAAAAATATAAAAACAATCTCTGCTACTTTAAAAATCTGAAAATCCACTGTTTCCCTAAATTTTAAGTGGTTTTTTGCTATTTTCAGCTCCATTTTATTTCCGAGAGTAAAAAAAGTGGCTCATTTGCGTGTCAAAATGAGCTGTTGCAATCGATATGACATCATATTCATCATGGTCATCAGGCTTTGAAAGGAAAGTGGGATTCTAATTCATTTAAAATAGTTTTTCCAGATTATATAGTTTAATTTTTTTTCTCAAATAAATCATCTGCATGGATATAAGAAAGGCTGTGTACACAAAATGAAATCTTTCGAATGCCAAAAATTTTGCACGTTTCCAGAAGAGCATGAAATTTTATTTAAGTTTATAATAAAAATGAAATACGGAGTTATTTATTTTAGGTAGCCAAAGATTAAATGTATTGAGTGTAGACATATTTTCATCAATGTTTTTTCTAGCGTGCATTGTTAATTGCCACCTCAATGGGCTTTGGCTTCCAGTCTAAATATAAAACACATAAATCCTGCCCAAGTACTGAGGTGAATTTTAAATTTAAATTGCTATACTTTTAAGGTAATTCTTAAATTAAGGAATAAGACTGTATTTCACAAGATATAATTTCGCACATCTTTTTTATGTACTTCAATTTCAACTACTTTTAATTTTATAAGAAATAGTAAGCAGCAAACATTAGGTATAGAAAAAAAGTGCAAGAAATGTACAAAGGTAGCTTTCAGGACACATTCATACCATAAAATAGATGCTATGGAATGCTACTATAAGGAAATTTTTAAGTCTTGAATCAAAATAGTCCAGAGTAAAGGGGTCCATATAAGACGGCAAAGGAAAAGGGCTCAAGCCTAAACCACAAGAGAAGTGTCTAAGAAGAAGCATTTAGACATGAATATAGTGAACATTTTTGTATTATTTTAATACTAGAACGTTTGAAAGACTGTGATGAGCTTTCCTCACACTTTCAAAATTTCAATTGTTAAACTGCTAATTAAATCTCTAAATTTTAGTCCTTTTCATGAAAGCAAGAAATTTAGTCCTTTTCACCTTTAACTCACTTTTCCATACACGCATTAATCTGTTCTTCTTATTGCATTATTGACAAACAAACAAAAAATTTTTAATTGAGCAACAAAATTGCAACAGCAATTTACCTTTGTTACAAAAATTTAAGATTTAGCTGTAATTGGAATATTTTTTGCTGCCAGCATCTAAAAGCTCACGGCATTTTTTGTCGCCAGCTTCAAAATGTTATTTTGAGCCCTGCTACTGAGGTAGTTCTAATCATTTACAAGAATTGTCATAGATAAGGTTTTTTTTTAACATATGAGGACTGAAATCTTACTTCTTGAACAAGGATTTTTTTTTTTTTTTTTTTCCCCAGACTCCATTTCAGCCCTAAACATTTTAATTGGTTGTTCAAACTTAATTTCTGGCTCAGTAAATCTTGTAACAACATTATAATCAGCAAAGATTGGTTAAAATGTTAAGCTCATAGTGTTGTCACAAAGTCAGTGGAAATAGAAACATGAAAAAAAGTCTTTGAATAATGATGTAAATATTACACCATTTTTAAGCAATACTACGTATATATAAACATGAAAACTGCAGAAATTATAGAAAAATCACAGAACATAACAATAACTTCATGTTTTATTTATTGCTTTAAAAATAGTTTTTTATTGCTCCGTACTTCTTAGGTTTTTATGGTCTTCTAAAGATGCTTGCAATTATTTTATAAAATTTTGGGACCCTCAGTGTTTAGTTTTTCAAAAAGCTCAAGATACTTATCATTAAATTTTCCAAAAGATTTAATCTCAAACATTATAAAATTAATTTTTCTGAAACACTTAATCATATATTTTGTTTTCACAGCATTTCTGTTAGTTACAAATAATTACTTCTTTACTACTTTGCTGGTGTACTCAGTTTAAAATTTTTCATTTGATTAAACAATTACTTACCAAAAATAATAAATGCAAGGTAATACCAATGTACTGCTTTTATAACACAGAAGAATGAGTCTTTTATCAAATCAGAAATTTGTTGTTTAACAAAATGCACTTTTGGTTCCTAAAAAATATTAAAATAAGAATAAATAATTTAAACAGTGTTTTAAAACATAACTGAAACACTAATAACAATTTCTTATTTCAATTATAAAGATATTACCAAATGAGAATTCTTATTTAATATAGCAAGTGTTGAAAATTACTTAAAATTACATGAATATAGTGAACATTTTTGTATTATTTTAACACTAGAACGTTTGCAAGACTGTGATGAGCTTTTCTCACCCTTTCAAAATTTCAATTGTTAAACTGCTAATTAAATCTCTAAATTTTAGTCCTTTTCATGAAAGCAAGAAATTTAGTCCTTTTCACACAAGCAAGAAATTTAATCAAGCACTTTTTACTTCCTTCTACGTAGTATAAGGAAGTAATGTGATCCCGAAAAATTTTGGGAGCCAAATTTCGGCAAAAAAAAAACGATTTTGACTACCTCTAAATTTAATTTTAAGAATTTTTTCGATGCATCTCATCGTAGGCTAGCATGCACGATCATATTAACGCGTCTGCAACTCATTTTGACCAGCGGCGAGTCTATTGTGGTCAGTTTTTCCATGCCGTCTGTACGTACGTATGTATGTATGTAACTCGCATATCTCAAAAACTATTGGTCGTAGAATGTTGAGATTTGATGTTTAGGATTATTCTATGATCTAGTTGTGCACCTCCCCTTTTGATTGCAATCGAATGTATAGTTTATGTACAGGACCGCCCAAAAGATTCGAAATACATTACGCTCTATGGGTCGAAATTCATTAAACTCGCATATCTTAAAAACTATTAGGCGTAGAATGTTGAAACTTCATATTTAGGATAGTTGTAACACCTAGTTGTGCACCTCTCCTTTTGGTTCCATTCGACTGGATAGTTTATCTACAGAACCGCCTAAAAGATTCGAAATACATTACGCTCTATGGGCTGAAATTCATCAAAGCGTTTTTTAGAGGTATTGGGCTATTTCAAATGACTCAGAAGTGATATATGCTGTAAAGAGTTAGAAAATGAATTTCTCCATTAAAAAAAGTTTCTTTATCATTTACAGTTCTGCTACAGGAACACTCAAAAGATTTCCAATACATTATGGTCAATGGCAGTTTTAGGGGCAGTCATCCATTTCAAGCACAATACCGTCCTACCACATAAGTTAGGTAATGGTCCGACCACGGTCACGTGCCTCCCTCAAGAAGAATGCCAAAAGTCGCCAAGCTTGGCGACTTTTGGTGTACGTGTGTGCATATTTAACTCTCAAATCTCAAAAATTATGAAATTTCATATATAAGATTGTTGTGACATCTAGTTGTGCATCTCGATTTTTGGTTCCAATCTACTGGAGAGTTTATTTACAGGACCACCAAAAAGAATTTCAGTACTTTAATGTCTATGGACATCTTCAATATAATACAATTATAGACAGTCATTGTTTGGTACATGCCCAAAATCTCGCCGTCTGTCCTCGACCTTGGCGAGTTTTGTCGAAAGGTCGCCAAATTTGGCGATAGTTAGTCATTTGGTCCATGCCCAAAGTATCGCCATTTGTCATCGTTCTTGGCGAGTTTTGGCGAAATATCGCCAAATTTGGCGATAATCTGTCTTTGTTGGTCCATGCTTAAAATCTCGCCAAATGTCGTCGACATTGACGAGTTTCGCCGAAATATCGCCAAATTTGACCCCAAAAATTATTTCGTATTTTGTATAACTCTAAAACTTTAACCCGTAGAATTTTAAACTTTTGTATTTAGAACTATATTATAATACCAACTGTTTTCAATATCTTTTTTGACAGCAATCGACTGGGAATTTATTTACAGGGTGAGCCAAATGACTTTAAATACATTAAGGTGTATGGATGCATTCAATTCATTGAAAGTCCTTGGTCAATGACTACTTTGGGGCAATCCCCAAAATCTCGCAAACTATCTCAAGTTTGTCGGCTTTTGGTGAAATATTGCCAAATAAAGTGTCAGAAGGAAATGTTTCAAATTGAACTCAGCTTGGCGATATCGAAATATTTGGCTAGAAATCGCTAAACCTTACTATTATTGATATTTTATCTCTTTCAAACAAATAAGTTTAGAGGAAGTGCGTAGAAAACATTTTTGATTTAATAGACGTGCAAGGAAGTCATGTGTTGGACACATCAGATTTTTTTTTAAATGATTAAACACTGGGTGATTCCATTGCCGTAAGTGACATTGATTTTTTTATTCAATTTTTTTTTTCATAAAGTCATATTAAAGAATCAGGTATCAATTAATATAAACTTATTTTATACATCCTTTTATAAAAAAATTATCTAAATACTTTATAATTAATTACTAATTTTTTTAAACTTGTAACGTGTGTGACAACTGCTGTCCATGAGTTATCACACACATTACAAGTTTCATAAAATTAATGAATTATAAAATGTTTCAGATAATTATACAGGGTGGCTACAGAAATTGAGAAAAAAAGTTCCCTGATTTTTCCCTGATTTCCCTGACAATCTTTATCAAATTTCCAGAACTAATTATGTACATACATACCATAACCTTTCATATAAATCGCCATTGTGTATCATGCACCAACAGATGAATGCTTCATATAGGGAAATAAATAATAGAAAACCACAAAAATGCTTAATATTAATAAAATTGTAGTTCAGTTTCATAAATCTAAACATAAGATTTAGTCGAACCCTAAAAGACAATAGCAGAAAGTTTCCTCGTTTTATAAAGGTAGTGTTCAATTTTAAGCGTAAGGATGACTGATCAAAATAAACTGGCGACCTAGTCAACTTATTTTATTTCAATCAATGTATCGTTTCAAACTTAAAAAAAAAAAAATGTAAAAAGGCTTAAAAATGAGCACTATATCTAAAAAAATCGTCTTGCGAGGGAGCTTAGCAGGCATCACTCAAATGTCCCATCACTTTAAAAAACACAAGGGCGCAGTAAGTAATAGACTAAATCATCTTTTACCATTCATTTAACCTATGACTTTATTCAGGAAGCAATTCACATGCCGATATGATTCGCATATCCGATTTCTTGTATGATCCGCATCTTAGAACGAGTCCGAATACATGCACTTTTTCGGATTCGTATAGTGATAGTGCCTACATCACTTAGTCTCGGATTCATATTTCTATGTCCTCGTATGATCTGTATTCTGGTTTCAGATTCGTAAAATGTCTGTATCTGTGCATCAGTTGAGCGTCATGTGATCCAGAACGGAGCCACGCATCAGATTGACAGTTAAAAATGATCTAGTTCACTAGGCAGAAACAAAAGTTCCCTGATTTTTAAATATTTTTTCAAAATTCCCTGATATTTCCATGATTTTTCCAGATCGAAAAAGTACCCTGATTTTTCCATGATTTCCCTGATTTCCATGATCTGTCGACACCCTGTTATACAGTGCATGTAATCGTTTTTATAAAAGGATGCAGTATAAAATAAAATTAATTGATATATGACTTTTTAATGATGAGTTTATAAAAACTTTGAAAAGAAATAGTGTAAAAATGTCACACGTTATGCTGAAATCACCCAGTTAGAAGTTTATTCATGACAAATTTACTGACTGGTGAAAAGCAAGAAGTTGTAAACTCCAGAATACAAGATCACAACATTACAGATACACCAATGAAAAGATAAATATCATAAACTTGTTTAAGCAATGTAAAATTTTTACATTAGTAACTTTTCCACAGATGTCGGCCCATTATACTCTGCCAAAATCAGTTCATGATACTAACAGTTTTTATTAGTATTACACTACATGTTGCATTTCATTAAGTTTATTTTATAATTTGACTGAAAATAGAAGGTTATTCAAGAAGGGACAAGATAGATAGGTTGAGCAGATCTAAGAACTTATAAAAAGAACATATCCTAATTTTAAAACTAAAATTTAGACTTTAAATAAGCAATCTATTATAACATCTATATTTTTTAATGAACACAATTTACTATTCAACTATATGTGTTATAGCTTGGTCCTATAACAATTCTATTAGTTAAAGAAAAAAAAAGAAAAACTTTTAAAGAAAAATATTTTTGGCAATATTGATTGCCAATACTTAATATCAAAATTTGTGATTATTCTAATAAACTAATCAATAAGCAAGCAAAATTATGCTATTCATAAGGACTTGTATGTATTATGGCTAAGGATGTCTAATGGAATACAAATACAAGCTATTTCTGGAATCTAGAAAAATTATTTTGTTTGTAGCAGGTTCTTTGGATGACAACACAGTCTGCAATCATATGGAGTGTAAATTTAACTAGCAGAGCATGTCTGCTTCTAGAATAAATGCTGATTATATTGTTTATTAAAAAACAAACAAAAAAAACCTCCAACAAAAAACGTTAAATCATTTTTTTTCTAATTGGCCAAAAGCAGAAGAAAATTAAAGTAAAAGAATACCAAAACCGATTGATAAGTCATGTAAGAGGAGGATCATAAAATTGCTACTCATTACATATGTATATACATTAATTCATAAATTTGAATAATGAAATAAAAATTATAAATATTTAATCATCAATAAACTGAATTAAGCAGTGAGATTTGATTTAATATGATTATAAACAGCTTTATTTAAATTCAGAGTACAGTAGAAGACCCAAATCCGCACAGCTTGGTTCCAGACCGTTTGCAGATTTTGTGTCATAATAGGAAAATTATTCTATTTCCCTCCATCCCCACCCAGATAGTAATAATAAAATAAGTTTTTTAAAAGAGCACATTATATTACTTATATTATAATCAGAATCATAACATTAAAATACAGAGAAATAATAGTATAAACAAAAATTATGAGAATAGAAGACTTTCGAATGTTCGAAATATAGCTGAGGTATTTCTCTGTCAGTGCCAAACCTTCATTAAATTCTATTTTATTAATCTTGATCATCCTCAGAGCTATTACTGTGTCAGAGTATGTACCCTGTGGCTGTAATTCAATGTCAATTATGTCATTGTCACTGTCAGTCATCTGAAGGTTATCAATGTTACCCCCAGAGCTTACAAATTCTAAAATATATATTTTTTCAAGTGGGAATCAATTATAAGTTTTTCTCTGTGGTTATAATGCAGGTTTCTGAACTTACAGCTGACAGTGCAGATTCCATTGTTTACATTGAACAGACAGTGTGGATTTTAGAGCCTTGCAGATTTTGGGTCTTCTACTGTAATTTTGTTTTGGTAGTTTGTCCAAATTATTTAACCAATTCTGGTTAAAATGCATAAATAAATTTTTAAAAAGCGTAAGATTGATCATGCCCTAAGTAGTGAAAGAACAAGAAAAGAAAATACCTGATTAAGAGAAAATTTAATTAAATATAAATTGCAAATGAAATACTTCAAACTAAACATTATTCCTGTGAAACAACCATGTCCAATAATAAAAGACTGCTCAAAATCATTTGCTGATAATAACCTGTAAGCAAAACAATAAAATAGAATAATTGTGAACAAAAAGTAAATAAATTTACCAAAACTTGCTATAAATCAATTTAATACCCACCATGAATAAATAAATGAGGCTTCACCTTGAAAGTTGTGGAAAAGGCCATTGTAGCAATAAGCTGCCAACCCTCCTAGAGCCATCATAGAAAATACATGCTGTAAACAGTATGGACTTAAAGATCTGCAAATTTTTTCAAATCTTGTAGAACTGATGTATTTTTCCACTAGAAAGAATTAACAGAGTTTAATATCATTTGATATAAATATATTTATATTTAACTCATGAAGTACTTAACAGGCAGATAGATACTTGTGTATATTATAGTACCCCAATTTTGAGAAGAAATGCAACAGCATTTGAGTGTTTAAATGTACAAGTTTTAGCACCAGCAGTGTATATACACAATTTTTGTACTGGAAGGTTATGGCTTATTTTCAATGCAAAATAAACAATCTTATTTTATACCAACAATTTGTTTGCAGCTGAATTAGAACATAATGTAGCATAGTGATGTCATTGACTGAAGATGTGGAGGAAGCATTCTTCTCCTTCTTGGGGTCAAGGAAACTGACCAGGAGTGAAGGGTGAGAGGGAGATAGATCACTGTTGGACACACATGGAGCAGGTTGTTCAAACTGCTCCATACGGAGAAATTGCTATCATGTAGATGTTTAGAAAATGAGTTGTAAATACTATCTGGATATAAATTTATTGTAAATAAAATAAAATTTTATAAAAAGCCTCGAGAGATCGTGCTACCACTATTGGCATGATGCCACAGTAGTATGTGTTACATCTAGCAGCATAGCCAGGAGAGTTTTTTCCCAAAGTGCCCAGTTTTAACCAACTTTATCTCTTTCAGTTAAAGTAATAAAATAGAAATTGTATAATGAATATTAAAGAAGGAAAAGTAGATCAAAGTCCTAAGTTTTGCTAACATTTTTGTATGTTGGGACTTTAGATTTGTATTTTTATTCTTATTTGCAAACAAGAAAGTCTGTTTTTGAAGATAAAGATTCTGGGGAAAAACACTGCTTATGAACACTGGTTATTATTCCTTATTTTAATGATCATGGGATGCACAATGTGTGAAGTTTTTTTTTTTTTTTTTTATGCGTGTTAATTAAAATGTGTGTTTACTTGCTACTATAGTTATATCTGCTTGCCCAAATAGCTGCAGATTTCCATTATAATATAGAGTATTTCAATGGAGAGGGAGAAAATGTTTGCTTCTGCATTTTTTTTTTTTGGGGGGGGGGGGGCGGAGTAAGATGCATGATGTCAGGTAGAAAATGGCTGAGAATGTAAGTTAAAATTTATAGTAAATTTATTTAAGGGAAAACTAATTAGTATGAAATCTAGATTTAAAAGGATGTGAAAGTTGGATTTAAAGTTTGTACTGTAATTTCCAGAAAAGAAATTAATTACACTGAAAAATAGAATGTCTGATTTTTTTAGTGTGATTTTTAATGGATGAGGCATTTCTTCTCAAAATTAGTAAATGTTACTTGACAAGTATGCATATACAATTGATCTACCAAGGTTCCAATTTTTTTTTAACAAAAACAAAACATCATAAAAGCTTTAAAAAGGCCTGAAAGTTAATAAATAAATAAATAAAATAACAATAATAAAGCCTTTTTGTGCATGTCAAAACTTAGTGAAAATATACATACACTGAAGAGCCGAAACATTATGACCACCTACTCAATAACACGTTGTGCCTCATTTAGCCTTCAAAACAAGCTACAACTGGCCTGAGCATAGATGCCATGAGTTCTTGGTAGATAGCTGGAGGCAGGTTGTATCAAATATTTAAGCAGCGGTCACACAAAGGCGAGATATTGGAACATGGTGGTGTTTGAACTCTGAGCTGTCATTCTATGTAATCAGGTGAATTAGGTGGCCAGGACATTAGTTGGAATTCATCACTATACTCCTTGAACCACTCCAACACAATTCCAGTCTTGTGACAAGACACATTGTTTTGTTGAAGATTCCTTTTCCTGATGGAAAGGCATATGCCATGTAAGGCTGCAACTGATCTGTAATGATGCTCAGATAGTCCGCAACATTCATGGTCTGTTCTACCACAACTATGGGTCCCAGAGTCGCCCAAGAGAACGTCCCCAAAAGCATAATACCACCACCAGTGGTCTGTCTATAGCAGTGGTTCCCAACCTTTTTTTAATGACGACCCCTTTTAGATTTTTCAAAAATGTTCGCGACCCCCTTCTCCCATATGCCATGTTTGACCAATAAAACAAAAAATTTAAAAAATGAATAATTAAAAAATATACATTTAGATTTATCTTGTATTAATCATTAATGGGATGATTGAGGTTTCATTTGACTGACAAGTTTCATTTGACTGACAAGTGAGGAGTCATCCTGCACTTCATCAGGAGTATCGGTGACTTCAAGAGATGAGTGAAATTGATTTCGCACTACTACAGCCTCTTGTTTATTGAGCTTCGAGAAATATTTTTGAATTTCAGATTCAGGGGTTTCAAGGTGGTTATTATTTCCTCCCTTAAATTAAATGCAATTCCTATTTCCGATTCTTCTATCATAGTGCACAGGTTTTCAAACAAGTAAACACTCCTAGATTAAACAGTTTTGTAGCTACGATACGAAAACCTGGATACTATCTCTGACGAGAATAAAGATTTTTACTTTCCAAGAAAAAAGGGAGAAAGTGTGCCTCATGGCAGAGAAACGTGAAAATATTTTGCTATTCATTTCCTACAAATGCAGTCTGCGGCGACCCCCCAAAAATGGCATGGGGACCCCTTTGGGGGTCGCGATCCCCCTGTTGGGAACCACTGGTCTATAGCCTGCTGTACAAGAGGCGAGCAGCTGTTCTCCTGGAAGATATCATACCCTGACAGGACCAGCATCGTGATGAAGGAGAAAGAAGGATTCATCTGAACAGGTAACTCTCTTCCACATATTCATGAACATGATCCATCCAGTCTCAATGTTCCTGTGCCCACTGTAGGTGTAGTTGACAATGACGCTCAGTAAGCAGAGGCACACAAGTGGAAAGTCTGCTTTGCAGTCCCATATCCAACAGTGTCTGCTGAAATGTGTGTTCAAAAGCACTTGTACTTAGAATGGAAGTTTAAAATTCCCAGTCGCCAGTTGCCAGGTGGTGATTAAACTTTAAAAACTGGCGATTTATGACATTTTGACTACTGGCCAGGCCAACATAATGATGGAGCTAGAAAATCCATCAACAAATCACACATAGAAACTGCAAAATCAACAAATCGCACCAGCAAAATCTATCAACAGATAGCACATACGGCACCTGTAAAATTCGTCAACAGATCGCACCGTTTTCAACCCCCATGAACGAATTCAACCACATGTATTAACAGTGCTCTCCCTCTATCTAACGAACCAAAACCTCTAAAACTTGCAGTCCCTGGAGTCCACTTACTCCTTTTCTCCTTAGAGACTGGCAAATTTTCATACTTAATTTCAAATGCTTTTGATTTTGATACTTTCCAATTTTTACGGAAGACTTCCGGTCTTCCGGCCAGAAGAGAAAATCTTTCATATCATTAAAAGCTAATGCAAACAAAAGTAGCGATATACACAATTAAACTAGAAATAAAGATGGATTAACTGCTACAGAGACCTCACAGATGGCAAAAACTTAAAAAAGGAATGTAAATTTTTAACTGCAAGACGATATCAATTCAGTGGCGGATTATTGCAAGTTTGTCGGTGGGGGTGGTTAGTTAGAAGATTGACATATACATCGATTTTATGGAAGTAAAATAGGATCTTTTACATTAATTTCTTTTTTCTCGGAGGGGCGGTCGCCCCCCCTCCCCCCCCCTTTAATCCGACCTTGTATCAATTGTATTACTAATCGTCATAATGTTTTAAAAAAAAAAAAACCCTAAACAAGTGCATAGGAAAAGGGAGAGGAGAAAAAACAACAAACCACGTTTATCACCTCCTTATTAATAGAGAAGAAAGTGTGGTGGAAGGAGAAGAACAAAATATGCTCAGTTTGTAATCTGCGGACCATAATGTTCAAAAAATTTAAGCGAGAAACAAAGTTTGCAAGTGTTGCAAAAAATTAACAAAGAGTCAAAATGACGTATTCAGCGCAGCTCGGCGCAAAAATCGGCTAAAAGCGCAGTTCGGCGCAAAAATCTGCTAAAAGCGCAGTTCGGTGCAAGATTTGCGTTTTGGAGCAATCGGCGCAGAATTAACATCCCTGCATTGTGCTGGAATAACATTTTCCCTTTTGCCGTTGACAACGATCCGTTTATTCGGTTTTTAAAAACTTCAGAACGAAATTTTTCTCTCTTGCTTTTGTGTTTTGATCCCCTGCTGGTTGGTAGATTTTTTTGGAATGTTTCTTATGGGTGTCCTAGGGAACAGATGGAATTAAAGAACATCAAAATGGAGCATGAATTTAACCCTTATAAATACAGATAAGATATATGACTATGTTTGTTTCTTAACACTTTTTAGTCTTATGAAAGCTGCAGTATAGAGCATTTCAATTTGTCTGATTAAGTACTATTACAGAACATAAATATCCATTTTTTTAAAATCACTCATTACGCTAATCTTCTTATTATGGCATCTATATGTAAGGGTGACATACAGGGTTGTTATGATTTTGCCCAACCTGTAAAAACCCGGTTGGGTTTTTTTTTTCGAAAAAGCCTACTTGAAAAAACCCAACTGGGTTTTTTCAAAATTTCAAGTCTAAATACACAGATAATACATCTTTTAATATCAGTACACCACTTGTAAAGTTCATAAACAGCTCCTTACTTCCCCCACACCACCACTACCTAAGGGGAAAAAAAAATCAGAAAGACTTCACATAGGCATAAAAACTTTCTAGAGAAACTTTTTATGCCTATCTGTATTAAAATGAATAAGGATTTTATAACCATAAAAGCACATTCGTTTAAAATGTTCTAATTAAGCACTAGTCTAACATTGTTACAATTATTACTAATAGTCAATTTATCTAAGAAAACCATGATTGGAGTTGTTGATGATTTATACATTTCTTCATGTATGATTAATAACTGTAATTAATTATTTCTATTAATTTAACCACGCTTTTTATTTATAATTAATTTTTGTAATCAATTAGTTGCATTTAGTAATAAGCACAATTTTTAAAAAATATTTTGAAACCCCATTTCTTCCTCTGAAAAAACCCTGATAAAACTCCAGAAACCCAGAAAAAAGTGTGTTGGGTTTTTTCTGGAAAAACCCAGGTTTTTAGCAACTCTGCCTAGGGTACATGGCGCCCCCTGCTAATGTAAAAAAGACTCCATTTATGCTCGACTTAGTTTTTGAGTTCGAAATGGCGCCCCCTTTTATGCTCTACTTAGTTTTTGAGTTTGAAATAACGCCCCTTCGAAGCAGGGACCCAGATACGATGTTTACCGTGTCGGGCTACTGTAGTATTCTACTTACTACTGCCATGAAAATTTAGTTTAGTTAGGTAAAGAATTAGATTTTTCAAATTTAGCAGGCTACCAAAACAGAATTAAGATTTTGTCCATTGCGTTGTGACTGTTTGAGTAGAAAAAAACCCAATGATCTCAGCCTTGCCTGAAGTGTGTGTTAAAAATGTGGTAAAATAAACACAGAGACATTGCATTAGATCACCAAAATATAAATTTTATTCAACAATAACAGGGGTAAACAACTGGTGGCCTCACGACTTCAGCAAAAAGAAATGAAAGTAAGAAAAACACAGCGCAGGGGTATTACAGCGCGTGGTAGTAATGCTCAAAAAACAAAAATGCTAGAGTGCTTTAATTTCCCATTATTAGCCCTTGTAAATTAAACCAAAAAAAAAAAAAAAAGGAAAAAGAAAATGCATAATTAAAGTTGTCATGACAATAGTAGCTCGATTGGATCCAAAATTTAAGTTAAAGGCTCTGCTGCAGCATAAAAAAAATTTATCCTATCAAAAAAAGAAAAGAAAAAATTAGGCAAACAAGTCCCCACCTTCCCCAAGCCTCACAAAGCATCTGATGAAAAGCCCACACTAAATCCCTAACTGTTACTTGAAACCCCACCTTTACAATCCAACAGGTGAGTTTAAATAATTACCAAAAAAAAAAAAAAAAAGGGAACTTTGCAATTTTTACACCAAAGGGTGCAGCAAAATACATTGATGCAGATCAACTCAAAGAATTACAGAGATTAGCATAGGCCAAACCAGAATTTAACATGGCATCCACATTTATCATTTTAACAAAAGAAAATTAAACATTGTTACTGGAAGTTATACATCAGAATAGCACACAAAGTAGAAAAAAGAAAATTTAGCATTTGATATTAAATTCCCCCCCCCCCATTAAACGTTACAAGTACCAAAAAAAGGGATAGTTCTAGGTGAGTTGAGTTGTAGAATTAAAAGAAATTTTATGCTATTTTTCATATTTTTTGCATATATCTAATTAAAATTGTTCTTTTAACCCATCTAAGAAAGTCTGAGCAGTAAAATGAAAGCATGATTAGCTGACAGAAAAGATTCTGAGAGACAATCTCGCACACTCAGTTAATGAAACGTGTATTATTTTGATTTTCATTTTTTATTGAAAGAAAGAGAAATTTTCAAAAAATTTCTCTTGAAGAAGGCTTATCTTTAGGCTATAAATATTTAGAATTCATCCAAAATTATTCATTGGCATCACCACAAGAAATAATGACAATAAACAGACTCCAGGAAAAAATATTTAAACACAAATCAAAAGCCCTAAAACAAACAACAATTGATTCCACGTTTGCAAAATTAAAAAAATAGTAATATAAAATTAAAGTATGAAAGTTTAAGCCTTCTTCAAGAAAAATGTCAGTCTGCAAAAGTTTTGTAAAATAAAATTATTTTTTTTTCATATATTTTAATAAATTCTTTAATAATTAAACTAAGTGTGACAGTATAATTAATTTAAGCCATTAAAAATGTTCTGTTGCTTCATAACTATAGTAAGAAAAAATGTAAACAAAACAATGATCTGTAATCCGCAAAATTCTATAATCCGCAAACAAGTTTAAAAGTCACTTTTAATAAAAATTACTTACCAGCAAAGAAACGAATATTTAAAATGCCAAAAACTGCAACAGACAAGGATAAAAGACTAAAATACATGAGTGTCCTCCAGTGGAAAATACAAACAATCCATTCTAAAAGAATAAATTAGAAAAATATTTTTAAAAATCATTATAGATATGAATACTACCATAATTATCCTGAAAATTAATTTAATCTATAATCTTAACATGCTATTTTTTTTTTCATTTTTTTAAAAGTATGTATTGTTATGAATTTTTGGGACAACCCACTGTTCTGGGGTTTAAAATAGTTTAAAATTCATATTCTATGTGTCAAATAGTTCGCTATAGTTCAAATCATTGCTTTTTGTTGCATCAAAATTGGTCAACTAGAACGGAAGATATGGAGTTTTGGGTTTTCCTATTGGTTTGTATAGCAATTTCTAAAAATCACAAGAAATTAGTTAAAATTTTTTATTTGGGAATACCTTATTCCCCCGTACACGATATATATTTCGGTTACACACATAACCATCATCAGTCGTTTCTTGAACTCACACTAATGGCGGCTTCCTTTTTTATCTCTTCGTTCTTCTTCCGGAAATTTCGATGAATGACGTCATCCCATGATTGGTCGATTGTATGAAGCGCATCGTTGATGCTGCCATCTGTCGTCATTATTTCTAAGCTCTCACGAATGTAGGCATATATACTATTTTTAAAGTTGGCTATTTTTTTAATATTTTTAAAATCAATGGTAATGGGCTCTTCCAAAGCAAAACGTGCCAGAGCGGTACTTTGTTTCTGGAGGTTAATGTCTTGAAAATGTTCATTTTTTCGCTCTTTAATTTTCCTTTTTGTAACGCCGATGTAGCAATTTTCTTTATTAGTGTCGTTTGACATAAAGTTAATTTTATAGATCCCTGCGGTTTCGATGGGGTTGATTGGGTCTTTTTCCGATCTAATGCGCTGAAAAATTGTTTTCTTAGGTTTAATTGGAATACGGAAGTTCTTTTTACTGGCGATATTAGATAGTTTATTGGCTATCCCCCGGCTAAAGGGGATAGCAGTAGTATAACGTGGTTTATCTTTTTGACGGTTGTCTATAATATTTAATTTACGTTGCCTTGCTTTGAAAACTTTATCAAAAATTTCTCGAGGGTAGTGGGCGTCTTGACATTGTTTCCTTATGAAAGCAATTTCTTTTTGAGGTCGTTGTTAGAACAAACTTTGAAAGCGCGGTCGATATATGAACGAATGGCAGCAATTTTATAGTTGAAAGGGGTTTTAGATTTAAAATTTACTATATTAGTATTACAAGTAGGTTTTCGAAAAATGGTGGTCTCAATGAGATTATTGTTTCTGGTTATGTTCACATCTAAGTAATTGAGGCTATTATTGATTTCTTTTTCGTAGGTAAATTTAATGTTCGGGTCTATGGCATTAAGTTGATTGATCAAATTATTTTCTTCATTATTATGGGTGGTAAGGATAGCGAAGATATCGTCGACATAGCGAAGCCAAAGTTTGATGGTACTATTGTGTGTCTGTTTAATTTGTTCCTCAAGGATTCTCATTTTCCAGTCGGCAACAAAGGGGTCCCCATGGGCTCCCCCATATCCGGAATAATTGCCGTGAAAATGTTTTATTTTGTGTGAGAAATACAGCATTTGTGAAAGCTTCTGTACTAAGCGGACTGTTAAAAGCATGTTACTGCCTGATTGTGCTTGTGAATTTTGTACAGCTGATTGTTCGACGAAGTTCTAGAAGCAATAAAGTTCAGGTTCCATCCTGAAAAGTGGATTCTTTACTAGAACTTTCTACACCTACTGGACTTTAGAATGACAAACCCAAGAAACAAGCAGAGTTTTCTGCAACAGTATTATAATGGGAGGGGAAGGATTTATAATTTTCACTTAAAAGAATATTAAAGATGAATACAGTACAAAATGTATGTGAGAAAAATTCTCTTTAGTCTTTTTCCCTATGAATAGCCAAGAGACCCAAAATGTCAGTATACTGTGTAAATCTACTAGGCCAGTGTTAGGGGGGCCAATGCTCCACAACTTATTTAGTTTCCTGGCATCTCCACCCCTCTTCTTGAAGGAATGACATTCCTCTGGGGCTGCCCTCAGTGTCCCTTTAGTTTTTTTACCATTGTTGCTGTGTCTAACTCACGTAAACTCTTCTTTCTGAATGCCTTTGGATTAAAGCTTAAAATTCCCGGTCGCCAGTTGGCGATTAAACTTAAAAAACTGGTGATTTACGACATTCTGATGACCGGCCAGGCCAACATAACGGTTTAGCTAGAAAAAATCCGTCAACAAATCGCACATAGCAACTGCAAAATCAATCAACAAATCACACATCGCACCAGCAAAATTCTTCAACAGATCGCATCGTTTTCATCCCCGTGGAAGAATTCTACCTTGTGTTAACTTAGGGTTCACACTAGACTGAGGGATTGAGAGATTCCCACAATGACACACAGAATCCCCCTAAAAAAAATAACAGTAGTGGGCTTTTCCCGCATACTGGGTTGTTCAATTTTGATGGAGCAGCTAAAATATTTAATGGGATAAAGAATCAAAGATACTATTACTTATATAAAAATAGAGGTAAGAATTCTGAACCTATCATGATTACTCAGTGTTACTATGTTAATCTTTCAACTAAAATTAGAATTAGTGATTAAAAATAAGGTACTTACGCAATATCCCGGCGGCCGTTTCCACCAAACTATTTTTTCGTCTAATATGCTGGCAAGCTGTCGCAAATTGTATTCCGAACCATGAATAATTTCATGTGTCCAGATTTTATCTTGGCAAAAAAACGTTAATCTTGGCGGACCGCTGGGATAATACGTAAATACCAAAAATAATAAAGTAGGTTAAAATACCATTGTTTTTATTTCATATCTTTTTAATATACACTTTTAGGTTTATTTTTAAAAAAAAGGTTTGACTTGGTAGCTATACTGCCTCACCTCTTAATCATATTTTGAAATAAAGACTTTTTTACTCAAAATTCTGAAAACATCTAGCTTTTATTTTTTTTTCTACCATTATTTCTTCAAAAATCCATTAAAATGAATTTTCTATCAAATATATATACTTTATAGAAAATGTAGAAAAAAAAATGGCATAAAAATGTTTATTTTTGACTGAATTATGATTTTATTTCTTAATGACTACATGACTGCCATGCCACAGAGCAACAAAAATTATTTTAATACCTTTGCTAACTAAACTTTGACCTCCTAAATCTCGAAAAGTATTTGACCTAGGACAAAAAAAAAAAAAAAATGTGGAATGGTTTTAAAACTTAGTCATGTAATATGTAAAAAAAGTTTCATAAAAATCTGAAGTGGTGGGTGACATTTCATCTTTTTTCTGGGTGATTTGATACGGAATGACCCAACAGTACACCTAATTTTGTATTTAAAAGATACCATATTATGTTATAGAAATATATTACCAGCAACACCACTCAAAGGATTCCATGATAATGTCTTGAATAGCAGTATGCAAGTGCTAATAAAACCAAATTGCAAGACAATAATCCACAGCACACTCCTTAAAAAACGTGGATACAGAACCTGAAACACACAGGAAATTTACGTAATTATGAAAATTTTCATAAACATTACAGAACTTATGAAAAATTCCACTGAAATCTTAGACAATGAGTGTAAATTTTTCTACTGACTGGATGATTTCAAATAGAATTAACCAAACTATAATATTATTCGAAAGTACTTTTTTAAAGTCACTTACTTCATCCTTTAACCACATTTTAAAGCTTACGTGTGATCAATTAAAAGAAAAAAAATTGGATGCAGTAATCACACAAAATAATTGCTCATTCATAAAATTTTGATATAAAAACATAAGTTCAAATTTGAAATTACAACATCTTACAATAACACATAAGTTCAGTTGTAACAAAACTGATAAAACATGGGGTTATTCAAGATTGAAAAACTTCCCAATGTGGTCAAAAGTTTTCAACATGACGATTTAATGACGTCCCCAACTAAAAATTTTTTTTTCATTTTGTCCCCAAAAATACTTCCTGGGCATGCGAATGCGAATTGCGAAAAGTCCCCAAATTTAAAGATTTGTATTTTTCATTGAAAGTTTCCGTTTAGTTTATTTCTTTCAGAAAAAACTGAAGAAAAAATAAATAAAACAACTAAAAGCACCTTCTGTACGGAAATTGCAAACAGTAGGCTCTTCGCTCTTGAAACATCGTAAGTTTTCTTCTTTTATCTTTTTATTGGGGCGGATGCATTGAAACCTTTTCTAATCTCTGGTTAAAAAAGGGTGTGTGGTGTGTGGGGGTCATAAACAGTCACTACCTCGTCCTACAATTAACGACTGTCCCGTCGACCCTACATCAGCACCAGCACAATCCGGTAATCAACGGAATGAGAATAACTTCCAGCCTTTACAAAAGGGAAAAGCGTTTTATAATAGATTGGTTCCGCACTAGCTATGTATTTTTCTTGTTTAAATCAATGATGGACAAACTTTTTTGGGAGCAAAATGATTAAGCACTAAAATTTAATTAATTAAATTAGAGCGTGGGGCGAGAGCTGGATTTGAACCCAGGGACTTATGGATGGTAGAATGAGGCGCAATCCGGCTCGGCCAAAAGGTACCTTTTCGACCGGCCTTCAATTGCCGGGTGTTGTGTGCGCGGAGGTGATCGTGCCACCACAAAACTTTCGGATAGGCAGGAGCTGGCACGCGGACCGTAGTTTGCCCACCCCCTGGTTTTTAGCAATCTTTTTTTCTAGGTTTGAGGCTTTTTTCGACACTGCAATGCCTTTGCTGAGTTCGAACGCCCTCTATAAATTTTTGAGCCCTTATGTGAAATGAAGCTGAACTTGCGCATCCGTATTGGGCAGTTTTAGATAGTTCCCTCAGATTGTAGGACACTTTTCCAATGTAAAATTCAGTAGCGAAGCAACGGTGCGGCCGCAGCAAAACCATTCTTCCTTACACATACAGAGGTAATTTTTTTTTTAATTGAAAACCTGCCTTCCTTGCATTTTATTGAATGAAACAATAAGCGTAATTAAAATAAATAAAAAATTTGTGGGGGAAAAAAAGCACACATAAAATGTTACTTAAGATGTTATGATCGTTTCGACCAAAAAAATATTTCGGTCTTCGTAACAAAAGCCCTTCGACTCACTGAGCAGAGGGAATTCTGCTCAGTGAGTCGAAGGGCTTGTGTGACGAAGACGTTGTGATTTTAAATTTTTGAAAAGAAATTATTTATTTTAATAAACCCTTTTAACTTTTCATATGTGATACATAATTTAGAGATAGTTGAAAATGAGTGTGAGGCCTGCTCAAAATAAAATTTTTAAAAGTGGTTTTGGTAACTTTTTTTCGGATGCAACATGTATTCCGGTCATTTCCCCCTAAAGCATGTAAATAAATCCCCAGTTTAACGAGGAATTTAAAATGCTTTATTTTGTACTTATTGGTGATAATTTTCATTTTATTATAATTATTTGTTTTTAACTTTCATTCAGCAATAATAAGTTTTTTATATTTTAGAGGAACACCCTCCAAAAAAAGTATTCAAGAAATAGAGAAATTTCCTACGTTGGTTTCGTATATTAAAAATTATTTATTATAGAATATGAATTAGGCTATGTATAAATATGACTTTCCATATTTCTATCAAGTTGTGCGTTTTTCAAAAACTCAATTATTATTCGCAAATCTAAAATAGGAAATTTCTCCCTTGCTCGAATACTTTTTTTGGAGGGTGAACATTAGCAGTTATAGTACAGCTTGGATATTTGTCAGCGCGGCGAGATGATATATTTCGTGCTGCTATATTTAGCAATCTGCAAAGAATTATGTATATGAATATATGGATAACGATTTACACGGTAACCTTACATAAGCAGTAATTATTATTTATTAGTTTGTGTAAATCGCCAAATAATGAAAAGTCGCCATTGGTCAGCAACCTGGTGTTTTCATAGTATGGTTGCATTATTTAATACGTATTCTCCATTACAATAATATAAAAGATTAGCAGCATGGCCCGGCGTTGCCCGTGCAATGGAAGGGAAATGCCCATTTACCTTATATATAGATTGTAAAGGGAAGGAATGTGAATCCTCACGGTTCAATGATAAAAAAAGGACATGGGACTTCCCGCTGCAACGAAAAAAAAATGAAGTAGGCACCTGATAGCGTACAGAGGTTACTGAGAATTGGACGTGGCTAGGCTTGAATGTGAATTCTACCACTGCAGTGATAAAAAAAGGACATGGGACTTCCCACTGCAACAACAACAACAAAAGAACGCGGCACCTGATAGCATACAGAGGTTACCGTGAATTGGACGTGGATAGGCTTTTCTCCTTCTACCTGTCTGTGTTCTAACAGTCTTTTATCGCTAATACTTAAGCAACTACTAAAAACAAATAGAATCCAGCCGTCGGTATGAGATTGTAAAGGGAAGGAATGTGAATCCTCCCGCTGCAACGATAAAAAAAAAGGTACACGGGATTTCCCGCAGCAACGGAAAAAAAAAGGAAATGAACAGTGGACTTGCCAGCGTACAGAGGTTCCCGAGAATTGGACGTAGCTAGGTTTCTCTCCTTCTGTCTGTTGTGTTCTAATAGTCATTTATCACTAATGCTTGCGCACCTCATAAACTAATTATTTTTTATTTCAAATCCAGTAAGAATCACTGGAGGCAAATCATTGGGCATACAGTACATAAGAACTTAAATAATGATAGACGTATTAAAAATCCAGGTTTTTATAATTATTTTATTAAAAATCTAGGTTTGTTTACATGTAGGGGAGAGTGGGGTAAAACCGGGAAGTCGGGAGCAAACCGGGTACCCCTTCTAGCCTCTGTAAGCGCTGCGATCGCGTGGACAACGTAGGAACTACCTTCCACCTTGATGAAGAAGCAGCGGCCATTACCAGACCGCAATAGACTCGCTTCTTTTGTTCCTGTGAAGAAAGTTCCGTTTGTTTGGTTTTTGCTTAGGATTTTTGGAGAAAACTAGACGGATTACACTGCTTTCCTGTTTCTGCAAGAGTAAAGGCATTTAGCTCTCCTTGTACAACATTTAATTACCTTCATTATCATTCTAAGTAATTGTCTGTAGCGTTCTGTATAGTCATATGACGGCAGTTTTGATGAAAGCTGTACGTGCGGGGCAAAACCGGGTACTATCCGAGGGGCAAAACCGGGTACTACCCGGTTTTGCCCCTTGATTTTTAAAACATAGTAAGTCTATGAAACGGGCATCACTACAGTCCTGAACAAGCCGTCTAAAATGCTGGCCTTACGAGGAAAGAAACAAGTGGGTACCTTAACATCTGCTGAACGCGGAACTCTAGTAACTATTGAAACATGCATGAGTGCTGCAGGTAACTACATGCTGTGACGAAGTTCACATATTTTTCGCGTCTTAAAATAATGTTCCTATGTTTCGTCTTTCTAAATCAAAATTAAGTATTCCGTATTAATCTCTCTTCACTCTGTTTTTCGGCTTGATAAAATATTCTTTCCTTTTCGCGACGCTATGTCTGGGATTTTTCGGGGTTTCCCTTCTAAATTAATTTCGCTTTAGCATATGCTGTGTTAGTTCATAGCGCCTCCCGGTCTCCGTCGGTGTTTTCTCACAGGGTTGTAGCCTTTCGTATTGGCATCCGCCAAATTCTGGCACTTCTGTATTGGCATTAATCATTTAATCCGTTTGTTTCAAATTTTTATATTGTTTACGCCTACCGGACGGTGGTTGTCACGTGGGGCGGTGGCTTATGAGTGCTCATATTTTACTCGCCAACCTGTAGTGAGCTGGCAGTTTTTGTAGGAAGATTTGAAAGGACTTCTCGATTGCTCTCCGTCAGAGGAGGTTGTGTTCGTTTTCTTTATGGAACTCCGGCATGCCGTGTGGCCGGAACAATTAGATATGTTCCTGGTGTTCTTTTTATGAAGCAATGTGCGGTGCGTAATTGAACTTGTTTCTTTAATAACTGTTTTGTGAAGATACCTACAATAAAGTGCAGCTTTTTTTGTATTCCAGTTGTCCGTCAGTTTTTCTCAAATACCTTTTGTACACTATACGTCATGTAAGCGGCCGAGGGAACGTTTTCTCTTAATCGTCCTCCGACAACTCCCTCATATAAACTTGGTGCGTCATGACCAGCTCGTTTCCACGAGTAGTTGTTTCCGGCACATCACCGGCTGTCGGAGTTTCCTTTTGCCCAAGTATGAATGTGCAAAAAAAAAAAAAAACTGTTCTTACTTAAGCAAAACAAATTTTCTGCGGACTCTCCCGTCTCCATGTCATCGGAATTTTGATGTCTCCCTGCGGTGATTCAGTAACTGCTCCTTGTGCTGTGAACTTTCTCGGATTTTTCAGAGGGATGAGAGGATTTTTGATTACCCGGCGGTGTGTGACCGAAAAGAATTTGCTGTTCCTCGTTCTGATACCTGTGCCTACTAGCCAGCGGTGTGTATGACGCTCAGGAAATCGAAAGTCATAGACTAGTATTGTTCTCCGTGTCTACATTTTCCGTAGAGACCGTTCCGATGTTACGATGCTCTTCTGGTTTCGCCTCGCGCTTCTGGTTTCGCCGCCCTGTGTTTTTCCGCTACCAGGGTTTGTTGTTCCTATGTTTCCTGTATTTCGCCGATACTTCTGAGTCAACTCTAGCGGAAACCGAAAGACGAGTGTGGTGTTCAGAATTATGTGTGTTTTTATAATGGATTCGGAACTTTTATGTGTGTCACAAGGATAAATGTTTTGGTTTTCATTCATAAGAGGATAATTTTTGCGTTTTGTGTGTTTTATGTCATTTTTGTAGGTAAGTCATTATTTTTATTATTGTAGAATGTCTAAAATTTCTGATTTTTCTGTTAATATTCCATCATTTGATGGTAATGCCGTAGAATTAAAACATTTCTTTGGTATATTGGAAGACTTAGCATCTTTAAACAAATGGTCAGAAGAAAAAACTATTTTGTATTTCAAGACTAAACTAATTGGTCCAGCATTACAGTTTTTTATTGAAAATGAGGTTGTAAATAAAGCGAGAGATTTTGATGTAATTAAATTAGAATTTGAAAAATATTTTTGTAACAATGAAATTCCAGCTCCAGTAACCGAGCTTAATAATTTGAAATTTGAAGATTTTAACTCTGTAACTGCTTTTGTTCATCGATTAAATGTTTTGGTTTCTAAGGTATATAAAATTAAAGATTCTCAAGCTCTTGATGATATTAAATATGTTAAATTGATGTCGGCTTTGCCATCTAACATTAGAGTTAAAATTTTGGAGGATAACATAACTGACTATTCTAAAGCTGTTGTGCGTGCCCAGCAATTACAAAATATTGCACAATCTGAATCACTTGTTTTGGCTAATCAACAAAAAGCCCCAGTGTTTGCTATTTCTGAAAAAATTGAAGAATTAGCTTCAAAAATTAATGATTTGACTTTTAAAAATTCTACTTCTGATTCTGCTGACACCAATCGTAATGCTTCTGCTTCTGCTTCTGAGCAACGGAATTTTTTCAGACAACGTAGACCTCATAATACACAGTTTAAAAACAGAAATACAGTTTTTCAAAATTATGACAGAAATAGAGGTCAAAGTAGTATTATCTGCCAATTGTGCTCCGGCAGACATCATTCTGCACGCCAGTGTAGAAAATTTAAAGTTTTGCACAATACTCCACAAAATAATAATGTTGGTCGTCGACCCAACTTCCGAAATTCAGGAAGAAATTTTTCTAATGACTGTAATTTAAACTAATTTCGAGGTGTGATTTGACTGGTGGGAACACATCTCGTTCTTTCATACGTACACCAGACAATTTCCCAATTTTGTCTAAAAATTTACCAAAAGTGTCTAATGAGCGTAGAGTTCGTTCTTGTTCGACTCAGACTATTGTACCTGTTACCATTGCTGAATCTAAATATGTACAGACTGATAATTTTTTTGAAGACGAAAAACGAAATGAATATTTTATTGCAAATGTGAACAATGATTGTAATTTATTACCAATAATTGAAGTGACGGTGAATAAACAAAAACTTAAATTCTTGATTGATACTGGTAGTTCTATTTCTTTGCTTACAAGGGATGTTTTTAATGAAATTAAATCTAAAATCAATTACAAACACCTGGCTTCTTCAGTCACTATATCTACAATTAATTCAAAAATAAAATTCTCTGCTTGTATTAAATTAACCTTTAAAATTAAATCAATGTTTTTTCACCACTGCTTCTATATTGTTGACATTCCAGTTAATGAATATTTTGATGGTATTTTGGGTTTTCCTTTTTTAAGAGAAAACAATATTTCAATTGATATGAAAAATTCTTGTCTTATGGTTAATGATGTCAAGGTATATTTTCTAAATAATAAAGACTCTAGCAATATGCATGTGTGTGCAACTGATAATAATGAAAAAGGTCCTAATTCAATTAAAGTAAATGACAATTCTGTTTATCTATGTCAAAAGGTCATTTTAGAGCCGGATGAGCATATTTATGCTCAGGTTTGTTGTGATAATAAGTCTAGCACTGAATATTTTCTTTTTTCACCAAGTGATGCTGAAAATTACATTTCTTATGAGGCTTGTTATTTAAATGAACACTTTAATCAAAACAAAAATGGTAACAAGTGCTCTCAAAAATTTTCTATATTTATTCATAATGTATCTGAACAGAAAATTCATTTAAATAAGAATACCAAGATTGGTAATATTTATGATATTGATGAAGTTAAAGAAAGAGACCTAACCGATGATTCTGAGAATTTTCAAATGTGTAATTTAATACAGCCTTCATCAGAAGTGCTTAATAAAAGAAAACAGCAATTAACTTCATCTGATTTTGACTTAGCACATTTGGAATGTAATGAACAAAGTGAATTAAGTAGTTTATTACTAAGCAATTTTGCTGCTTTTTCAAAAGATATGTCTACTTTAGGACACACTGACAGAGTTATTCCTGTGTTGAACTTTACTAATGATTTTCCAATAAAAACATTGCCATTTCCAATTCCTCAGGCTCTTCAAAGTGAAGCTAAAGAGCAAATAGACCAATTACTGAATGCAGGTATAATTGAACGTAACTGTTCTGAATGGGCATGTCCTGTAATTTTAGTAAAGAAAAAGCCTGACTCTTCTGGCAAACAAAAATATAGGTTAGCCCTTGATTTGCGTATGTTAAATTCTGTCATACAAGGTTCATCATATCCTTTACCTAAAATTCAGACAATTATTGCTAATCTATCAACATATAAATTTTTCACCAGTTTAGATTTACAACAGGCTTATCATCAAATAGATTTACCAAAAGATTTACAAGATAAATTAACTTTCACTTCTCAGTTTGGCTCATTTAAATATAAAAGAATGGTTTTCGGTTTGAAATCCGCTGCCTCAACTTTTCAGGCTCTTATGGATCTTTTACTAGACGAGGTTAACTCAGATGGAATTTTCGCATATCAGGATGATCTTATTATAGGATCACATTCTTTTGAAGACACTGTACATAAACTTGAAAAAGTTTTAAAAGTTTTATGTAAATATAATTTGACACTTGCTCCTACTAAATGTTCTTTTCATAAAACATCAACAAACTATTTGGGTTTTCATATTGAAAATCATTTTATCAAGCCTATTCAATGTAACATTGAAAAAGTTGTTTCTTTTCCAACTCCTACAACAAAAAAACAATTAAAACGCTTTATTGGTTTGGCAACTTTTTACAAACACTTAATTCCTGCATTTTCTGAGTTATCTCAACCTTTGATTCAATTAACTACTCCTAAAGCTAAATTTGTTTGGACTTCTACACATGAACAAAATTTTCAAAAGATGCAACAAATATTTTTCTCTGAACCTATGGTAAGACTTCCTGACTGGAATAAGACTTTTTATTTAAATACTGATGCTTCCAACATTTCTATAAGTGCTTGTCTTTTACAAATGTATGATAATAAACTACTTCCAGTTGCTTATTTTTCCAAATCGTTAAATAAAGCTGAGCAAAAGTATCCTGCTCTTAAGTTGGAACTAATGGCTATATATAAATCTGTTAATGCCTTTAAATATTATTTGTATAATAGACATTTCATAATTCTTTCTGATAGTGCTCCTTTGAAAAAATATAAAAAGACTACCAACCCAGCTGACATAATCACAAGGTGGTTACTTGAGTTGTCAGAATATTCATTTAGTTTTCAGCACATTGCTGGATCTAAAAATGTACTTGCTGACTATTTATCTAGGGAGAACTTTGAAAATAATACTGAAACTCTTGACAGTAATCCTCAGTTAATTTATGATAAAGGTGTTATACCAATTGTTGATAATGTTCCTAAAAATAATGAATATGTGAACTTTTTAGTTACAAAAAATTCAAATAGTACTGATCCACTGTTGGAAATTTCAAATGAAACTTTTTTCAGAGAGCAAAATGCTGATCCTGAGTTGTCTGTCATTTATAATGAAATTTTAAGTAAGGGTTCCTCTGCAACTCATCCTGCCTTTTTTATTCATCCAGAAACTATGTTATTGATGTGTGAAAAGTATAATGTTCATAATCAAACTTATCATCATGTAATTGTTGTTCCACATTCGTTAAAAGCAAAAGCTTTAACAATTTCTCATCTGTCACATTATGGTTTAAAAAAGACTTACGAATTTCTAACAAGGAAGTATTTTTGGAAAGGTATTTATACTGATACTGTCAATTTTGTTGCCTCTTGTACTGTATGTTTACAGGTGAAACATCATCCTACTCGACCTGCTCCTTTACAACAAACATACACACCAACTTATCCAGGACATACTATTGCTATTGACCTTGTTGGTCCCTTCAGTAATGGTCGTACTGTTCTAACAATCACTGATCATTTCTCTCGCCATATGGAGCTTGTGCCTCTTACTTCTACGTCTGCTAATGTAATAGTCGAGGCTCTTTTTAAATATTTTACAACTTTTGGCCGTCCTGCAGTGATTTTGTCAGATTTAGGGCCACAGTTTGTTGCCTCAATTTATAATCATTTTCATGACAAACTTGGTATAAAAATTAATCATTCTTCGGCTGGTCATCC
Source organism: Cheiracanthium punctorium (assembly GCA_038373885.1). Lineage (NCBI taxonomy): Eukaryota > Metazoa > Arthropoda > Arachnida > Araneae > Cheiracanthiidae > Cheiracanthium > Cheiracanthium punctorium. Next base: position 245,738 of record JAWZYV010000651.1, on the reverse strand, counting down.
ACAATGTAATTCGATTGCTGAACGCATAAATACTTCCATTAAATACTCTGTAAATTCTTTATTACTTGATGGCCACAACTTCGAACATGCAATTTTAATTCACAAATCTTTGTATAATGGTTCAACACATTCAACTACTGGTTTTACACCCAATTTATTACATTTTGGCAGAGAATTATCACTTATTTTTGACACATTTAACTTTGAGACAACTCCGCCAAATCTTAATGACATACACACTTACAAATTAATGCAAGAATTAGACTCTATTTATAAGAAAGCTTATCAAAACATTATTTCTTCACAAACGATTCGCTTTCAGAGACACTCACAACATGCTAGGCTCAGAGATTTAAATGTAAATGACATTGTTTATAAAAAGTCTTTGGATAAATTTAAACCTAAATTCACAGGTCCTTATGTGATCACTGAAAAACACTCACCTGTTTCTTTCTCTTAGACGTTTGCAAGCTCCCCATCTCGAACCTCAGAGAGTACATATTGATAGATTAATTTTAGCTCCTCCACGTTCTGAATATCTTTCTTTACATAGTAATAATCACTACCATAATGGTGTTACAGATAATTTTAATCTACCTACAACTTCACATAATCAGTATAATTTAAGACCTAGAAAGTAGATGCATGTTTTCGTTTTAGTAATGGCGTGTTTGTGAAGGTACCCACAGACACTTCCTTGCTTTGTACACTGTTGTATAATATCTTGTTTGTATCTGGCTGGTCCAGTATATTTAAGGATGTACACTTCAGTATACTGTATGATATGTATCTCTTTTTCATGAAACTTAGTTAATCAAGTTGTTGTTAATATTAAAAAAAAAAGGGAACAATAGTTTTCTTAGGTGAGCTTACGGTTGTCGGTAATCTTTTCTTTTCTACACAATTTAATGGGTTTTTCTAACCTGCACCTTCTTTACACACACACATACATTTTTCTTTTGTGTTTACCATTTTTTTGCTAATATTGCTTATGTTCATGTTTCGTCTGTTTGAAAGTTTCCTGTTTTTGGTCACAAAATCTTAATTTGTTTTGAAGCTCATGTATAAAAAAAAAAAATATTTATATATGTTTTGATATTTTTATTCATTGAAAGTTTTTATTATGTTTTTCACGAAGTAAATTGTGTTTCATATAAAAAAAATATATTAATCAATAAATAAACAAACTTTAAGAAAAAAGAGAGAGTTTGTTTTGAAAGTTGATAGCAATACCTGTACTGCAACTACATTGCATTGGACACATTTCAGGTATTTGATTGCAATCATTTTGACTTGATTTATTTAAATTGTGTCATGACTTTTATTAGAATCTTCTTTGACATTCATTTAATTAGAAGCTTCATCTTTGAACTTTATTTTAAAATTTAAACCTGATTAAGTGCACTAAGTATATTTGAGATTTGTTGATAATATTGAGAAACTTTCATTTCTTATTTCGCATGGACGTTTATAATGCAAAGTTATCTGCAATGTTATCTGCAAAGATATCTGCAAAGTTGTTCGCATAAAGAGATCTCACATTTATGACGTCATATGTACATATATTATTTTGAATATTCAAGGTTATTTTTCTTTAGTTTCTGCACATGTGTAATTTTGATATGTAATGGATAATTGAATCGTTTTATATTGTTTTATTTGTAGCAGAATATCGTTGATATTTCTGCAAATGGTATTTTGTGATGTATTTTATAATTTGTTATGTTATTTGGTATTGTATTTTTGTGATGAGCCCTCATAAGCGCTGCATGTTCGCTTTCTGTTTAATTCAAGGGTTAAAGTTCTTTGTTTAAAAAAAAATTTCTGGCGTCAAAATTTTTTTGTTGGGCTGTGGAGAGATATATGTGACGAAGTTCACATATTTTTCGCGTCTTAAAATAATGTTCCTATGTTTCGTCTTTCTAAATCAAAATTAAGTATTCCGTATTAATCTCTCTTCACTCTGTTTTTCGGCTTGATAAAATATTCTTTCCTTTTCGCGACGCTATGTCTGGGATTTTTCGGGGTTTCCCTTCTAAATTAATTTCGCTTTAGCATATGCTGTGTTAGTTCATAGCGCCTCCCGGTCTCCGTCGGTGTTTTCTCACAGGGTTGTAGCCTTTCGTATTGGCATCCGCCAAATTCTGGCACTTCTGTATTGGCATTAATCATTTAATCCGTTTGTTTCAAATTTTTATATTGTTTACGCCTACCGGACGGTGGTTGTCACGTGGGGCGGTGGCTTATGAGTGCTCATATTTTACTCGCCAACCTGTAGTGAGCTGGCAGTTTTTGTAGGAAGATTTGAAAGGACTTCTCGATTGCTCTCCGTCAGAGGAGGTTGTGTTCGTTTTCTTTATGGAACTCCGGCATGCCGTGTGGCCGGAACAATTAGATATGTTCCTGGTGTTCTTTTTATGAAGCAATGTGCGGTGCGTAATTGAACTTGTTTCTTTAATAACTGTTTTGTGAAGATACCTACAATAAAGTGCAGCTTTTTTTGTATTCCAGTTGTCCGTCAGTTTTTCTCAAATACCTTTTGTACACTATACGTCATGTAAGCGGCCGAGGGAACGTTTTCTCTTAATCGTCCTCCGACAACTCCCTCATACATGCCTCCAATGTTTCTTTTCCCTAGGGCAAGAGAAAACCCACTCCTACTTGATGAGGCACCTCCAGGAAGCATAGCAGAGTATCATCTTAATGAGTGGATGCAAAGCGATATCTTCCTGTCGTGGTTTAAAAGTTTTGTTCAGTTTTCCAGACCAAGTGCTGAAACACCAGTTCTTTTAATACTATATGGCCACGCGACTCACACTAAGAGTCTTGAACTGATTGATATGGCCCGTGCAAACCATGTCAGTTTTTTGTGCTTGCCCCCCCCCTCCATTGTTCGCACCATTTGCAGCCACTAGACGTAACTTTCATGGCACCTCTCAGTGCCTACTATCAACAAGAAGTTCGCCAGTGGCTGGTTATGCCTCCAGGCAGGCCAGTGACAATTCATCAAGTGGGCAAATTCTTTGGTAGTGCCTTTTTGAAAGCAGCTGTGATGAAAACAGCAACAAATGGATTCAGGAAGACAGGCATATAACCACTAAACAGAAACACATTTCCAGAAACCTCCTCGCGCCATCATTGACCACAGATAGCCCTACGCCTGAACCAAGACCTGAAGAAAACGCAGTGGAAGTTCCTCAAAGCAAGCATCAAGACTCTCCAAACAAAAAAATTTTCACAGTAAGAGTCCCTAAAGATCCTGCAGCAAGCGTTCCTGATGTGTCACCACCATCGAATCAAACACCTTCTGTACCCAAACAAATCAATTTACCCTGCAGTTCTAAGTCCTTGGCTCCTAACCGTAAACTTGTTCTCGAAGCATCGTTCAGTGTTTCACCCTCCGAATTGATGCCTCCCCCATACACTGAGAGAAAGACGCAGCCGAAGGAGGACAAGAGAAAAGGAAAGACTGTCATTTTGACGGGCTCCCCATACAAGCTTCATCTTCAGACAGCATTAGAAGAAAAGAAAAAAGGAAAATGAAGGAAAGAAGAACAGAGATGGACAGATGATAAAAAAGAACAGACAGAAAATAAGCGTCCAAAAAAAGAAAAACCGAAGGAGCAAATGTGGGATGAGTCCAGTGAAGAGGGTGACAATACTGCCTGCATTTACGGCAATGAGCTTTACTCGGACTCCAAGGGAGGTGAGGGATGGATCCAATGCATCCAATGTCGTCGTTGAGCCCATGAAAGCTGCTCTGGGGCCGAAGAGCAAGATGACTATTTTACTAGCGACTTGTGTCAATAGGCCTTATATTACAGCAAAAATTTTAGGCAAAGACAGTTAAATTTACCAACAACTCATCAATATGTGCCCTTTTATACTTATTCCTATATTTTATGACAATAGTTAACTTATGTCACTAAAAAAAAAACTTGAATTTTGTGGAAACTTTTAAAATTTTTATTTTCCCATAACAATAACATGTCTACCCGGTTTTACCCCACTAGTGGGGCAAAACCGGGCAAAATGACTTTTTTTACAAAAAAATTAATAAAAATTAAAAAAAAAATAACTTATGTTTTTAAAACTGTGGTTGCATTAATAGATAAGTAGTGCATACTTTTGCAAAATTTTGTTCCTTTACAGTAAAAACTGTGATTTCTGCAAGCCTTCAAGCCTTAGGGTCCCGGTTTTACCCCACTCTCCCCTAATGTTCGCAGTGGGTTTAATTTATCTATCTATCTATCTTTCTATACTATTAAAATCTGTGCGCGTCTGTCTGTCTGTAACATCATCTCCTCCGAAACGGCTGGGAGTCGAGTTTCGAACGAGGTGTCCACGGATGCGGCAAATTCCGAGAAAGAACCTCCGCTAATTTAAATTTCGAAATTCGAATTAGTTCAGAAGATATTGATAAAAAACACGTCAAAAACGCTAATTTTTGCTCTCCGTAATTCCGCAATTGTAACCCCTGTAGTCAAAAAAGTGAGAAATAGGCATCGAGGTTGCCATGTTTGGCGAATTTATTAAATGATTTAGACTCCTGAATTAAAAATAAAAGAATAATGATTTTTTTCTGTTTAGATTATTTACATTTTTTAATTAAAGTATTGCGTGCATGTGAAATCAGAGCAGGGATTCAATGTTTTTTATGTGTAAAAGAATAAGGGATTCGGAGATTTCCGAGAGTAATATGTATATTTTTTAGTTTGGCGAAAAAAAAATGACTGATTTGGCTATTTTGAGAAAGTAGTAGGTTCTACCGATTTGCACAGTTTTGGGCTTGGCGCTAATTACTGAGAGCGTAATGAAATAGTATTTTTAATAACAAGTATAAGTTTTATTTAGAATACTTAGACTTTTTAATACAGAAATAATGCAGTTATTAAGGCGATTTTAAACGATCTACAGAATTTCCAACAAATTAAGTAAACTGATTTAAGTTAGAGGAATTCCGCCAAATTTCAGAAAATTGAAATGCTGATTCCTACGTTAGTACATTTCTTAGCAAAGTTGGCGAAAAATATTCAAATGTAGTGCAACTCTGTACGTATTATTAATTCCATTCCACAATTAAGATGAGCCGATTTCACTAGCGTATACATACATAATTTTTTTTAATTCCGCCAAACAATGTATTGCGAATTAGCTTTAGTGTAAAGTTTAATTTGTGATTTGAGCTATTTAACATCGACTGGTGGCGTTAATTACGCCAGTATGGCAGTTCTAGCAAAGAAAACATAGATAACTCATTTCGTGTTCTATTTTTAACATTGCTATAATTTCCGTAGCAACGGAATCCATTGTTGCCACTTAAGTTGTTAAATTTTACAATTACTTGAAACCACTCCTTGCTACAGCTTTTAAGACTCGAAAAAGTGAAAACGTATCAAATGTGAAACAAATAGAACTGTAACAGACTTGCACCTTAAAAAATAATCGAAGTTTTTATGCAATTGTGCATACCATTCATCTTATTTCCTTCGCGTGTGGATGTCATTTTTTACTCCATTTTTGCTGTTTTGCTGGTAGATTATCCAGAGCAGCACATAACCTCAGAATTTTCTGGTGTCAGATTTTTTAGACCATTTTTTTTTTTTTTTTTTTTTTTTTTTTTTACCGTGGAGATTCCGATCCTGAAGTATATTGATCACTGATACATAAAAAAAAAAAGATCAATTATATGCAAGCATTAGTAGCCAGAAATATTTCATGGGAATGTTACGACTACTGCAACTCACATATATGTACACGTGTGTGTGATAAGGGAGTGAAGAATATACATTTTGTATGGCAAAAAACTCCGCATGGGGGGTTATGACCCCCGATCCCCTCCTTGGCTACGCCTCTGTACGCAAGCATAAGTTCTCACGTCATGAAAAACCGTCGTAGATGGCAAACACTGAAGTTGTTTTGAGGGTTATACAGAATTAAAAATTTTACTTTTAGTGAAGTTTACTTTTGATACAGTTCGGATATTTTGTTTTAATACATTTCGGCTACCAAGGTGAGATGAAATATTAGTAAATACGGCAACCCAGAATTTTCTTAACTATTGAATTTGACACTATGCCAGGGGCGAGGCGTGAATATATGCCATGGTCATCGCTCCTTACAGATTTATCCCCCTCTTCCCCGCCAGCGCAAGCACACATCCACACACTGTTAAAAGTTCTAATGAAACGACCGACGAAAAGAAAATTTTGATCATTTTTGTATAACAAAGGTGTGATGCAAATAGTCAAAAATATTATGTTCATATATTTTATCAACATTTAAGTTAAATATTTAGTACAAAAATATTTTTTAAAAAATCCTAGTCTAGTCTAAGCTGAATTTCTTATTTGATTCGGCTGATTACTGATTCATTTTTCAAAAAACACATAACTCAAAAGAAATACAAGACATTGTTATTGGACTATAATTTATTTTTATGTAACACAATATACATAAGATCGAACACATTAACACAGTAAATTTGTCTTACGCTCGAATACTTTAATGAGGTGGTGTAAGAATAAACGACATTTTGGATGTACTTCAAAGCAAATAAGATAATCTAACATTTGAAAAAAAAATCCTAAATGGTTATTTGTATTATTTATTTAGAGATTTAATAATTAAAAATGAAAAATAATCTTAAATAGTTATTAGTAGTATTTATTTAGAAATTTATTAATTAGAAATGGGAAATTTTTGATATGTACAGATATTGTACTTATCAAAACGGTAAAGAATAATATTCATCCATTATTTGAAAATAAAATCCATTCTTCTTTTGGATGAATATTTTCCGATTATTATGTCGTACAAATCTTTGTCTTAAGGATGCCAACATTTCTTTCTCGATCGATAGCAATGAAATATTAATCATCCGATTTTCACTTTGGGTGAATCTCTTACATGTGTGGATTCTTTTTAAAGCATGGGTCTTCTACTAGCCTCCGACAAATAGTCCATTTTTTGAGACATTCAAATTACAAATGCATAGGACATTTTTTTTTAAATATAGAAATTTATTATTTTTTTCTTTTTTCGCATTAAAGTATTTATAAAAAGAACAAACAAAATATCTTCAACATAAGTAATTTTATTATATTCAGAATAAGTTACATGAAACAGCAGTGCATTTTCTTATTATATAAAGAAATGACGCAAAAATTTCAAGTAAGAAGAGACAAGAAATGATTTCATTTCAAAAATCATTTTAAAAAATGATTTTATTTATTTTAATTTAAGATCAAATTAAACGCATCCCACAGATAGACATTGTCGTTCTGTCTTTCGTTCGTGTTAACTTTCACATGCACACGTATTTATATATTTTTTGTACAATCAATCAGTTCAGTCGCCTAGTGGTGTTAAAACGCTGGTTGGATGCTATCTTTTTAGAGATGACCTGGCTCACTTTTCACCGTATATTCCTCCCGAAATTTTCGCGCTATTTGATTGGCCAAGGAACTGCGCGCGTCATCGGACGAGATGCTCTGTTATCAGCGCATCTCTTTTCGGGTCGGGACGATTTCCTTTATGTCCAAAAGATGGCAGCAGTAAGAATCTTGTATAAACGGAGGTTTCTCTGCGAAACCAAACAAGAAAATAATAAAATTACCTCATAAGCCATTCCTTTGCAAAAAAAAAAAAAAAAAAAAAAAAAAAGATTATTCTATTGCGAAAATTTTATAAAATTAGGTTTTTAAATACGCTGAATTCAAGTTCAAAACTCTTCGCATTTTTCAGAAACTTTCTACTCATCTGCGCATCGTGCGCGGACTGAAGACTTCGCCCCTGCACTATGCAACTACAGTAGATTCCCTATACACGGTAGATACGTTCCGTGTTATAGGAATCGGAGTTGTATGGGTCCTGCGCTATACTCCACCTGGAGTGCGGACTGCGCGGTATAATCGCGGCGAAACGTACTTGCGCTCCGTAAAAATACAATGATGTTTGGTGTTGCCATTCAAAGCGTATGTTAATTACAGGAGCTAAAGCGTCATAATATCAGAACATATGTCTCATTTTACCGTGCTATACAAGTCTCTTTTAACGTGTTACACGAAAACGATCGTAACGTTTTCGCCGTGTTCTAAGAATTCATGTTGTAGACCCATGTTATTGTTGTGATTATACAATTAGATTTGTTTACAACTCAAATATTTCTCAATACTAACGAGAGATGGCCCTGCCTGACTGTAGCAGGCTCATAGGAAAATTACCTTCATCCAGGAAATATTCATAGTTTATGTTTTGGCAGCACTGGAATTTTTAACACCTAGATATTGGCAACAGCTTACCTCCCAGATATTCCCTTTCTTCACGACCTCCAAGCAGGGTTGCCAGATGTGGCTAATTTTAGCCATTTTGGCTAATTTCAGAAGCTGCTGGCTAAAAAGAAAAATTTTTGTTTAGCCACCCGTTTTTTGGCTAATTATGGCTAAATTCTGAGGCTGCTGGCTAAAAAGAAAAACAAAATTTTAGCCACTCGTCTTTTAGCCAATTATGTCTTAATTCTGTAATTGTTGGCGAATACGAAAACAAACAAACAATATATATATGTATAGCTACTTGCTTCTTGTCTAGTCTGCGGGGGACGTCACAATTTGTAGCAGTGTGTCTATCACCCGGCATTTTGTCCTCTTTCCGAACAAATGGGGTGGCTATGTTTTGGTTTTAGTTCGAATTTTGACGGGTTTTTTGTTCGATTTTGATTCTTAACGAAAGAGGGTTTAATGACTAGAGCACATTTATTTGTAGTGCGGTTTTTTTTTTTCTAATGGCCGGCCTCTGTCTTGAAGACTTTGGCCACAACAGGCCGGAATTGTTGGTCACTTTATTATGGGGACACCTAGTACGTGGACCAACGTCGCCCCCTATGAAGGGACGGGCACAATGACAGCCACGCCCAGTCGGGGATCGAACCCCGACCGCCGGGAGTTGAACCCGAAACCGGAGTACGGTGCTTTACCCACCATACAACTCGGTCGGCCCTTGTTGTGCGGTTGTACTAAGCATTGAATATGTTGCCGTGTTTACGGTAAGCTTGAGTAATTATTAAGTTACAGTTATTAAGCGCTAGCCTATAATTAGTAGAAAATATAATAAAGAATGGGAGATTGAGCATCTATGGTTAATGCTGAAAGACAGTGCGTGTTTTTGCAAGTTGTGTCTTTGCTCAATATCCCAGCTTAAAAAGCATAATTTAGTGACTCACGAAAAATTAGCCAAACATAAGAATAAAGAGAAAGATTTAAAACGCCTCTAAATTAATTGCACTGCTCACTGTTTATAAAAAAAAAAATCAGCTGTAAATAAATCATTGAAAGAATTTGATATAAAATTTAGTGTAGCTATTGAGTGCCACTGCAGTATTAAATCCGTTGATCACCTAGGTGAAATAGTGAAAAAGTATTCAAAAGGTAGTGCACTAGAGGATCTTAAACTCCAAACAAAGTGTGCATGCCTCATTAAGAATTTCATAAGCCTATCGTTATTCGAAGAGATGATTCAAGAGTTAAGAAAGGCTAAGTTTTCTTTATATATTGATGAATCTACCGACATTTTTTTCCGCAACAAAGCATTTATGCCTGTGTGTGAGATTTTTTTCCTCAAATAGTAATTGCTTGCGCCCTCTCAAACGTTAGAAAGTGTTTCCTAACCAATGCATTCAATTCGATTTATTATTCCGCAAAATTTCTAAGTAATAACTCTTTATTTTTGCGATCTACTAATCTTCAAACTATTATTATTGTTATTAATTTAATCACAAAAATACGCTTGTGAATCAGATCTATGCTATATTCTAGACTTTTTAAAGGTTTTCTCGAAAATCCAAAAGATGGCGCTGCAATCAAAGTGGCTATTTTTGGCTAATTTTAAGAAGCCATTTGGCTATTTTCAAGAATTTTGATCTGGCAACCCTGCCTCCAAGTCAGTCAGTAGTCAGTCAGTCACTGAGCCGCGCGCTAACTATTTGTATGTTTGTATGAAAATGCTAAAATAAATTGTTAAGTTTTAATCTAACTGCATCTTCTTTCTTTAACGATGAATTGCCACAGCAAATGGTAACCCGGACTCAGCAGCATTAAATCAAATCCTTCTGAAGCTTATTTTAGAAATATTTTTATTTTCGCGTATATCTTCAACACGTGACTGCAACCATGACGGAGATCAGAGCTGTCAAGATCCCGGTGTATAACTTTGCTGACCCATCACTGTGGTTTTTAATGTGCGAGTCAACTTTTGAGCTGGGCACTCCAAAGCCAGTGACAGAAAGTCGCACCAAATTTAATTACGTTATTTCCCATCTGCCTGCCGAAGCTGCCTCGATCATCAGAGACGTCATCCTGAATCCTGATGCGACGGACCGGGGCCATCGCTATTAGCAACCGGGCCTGCTTGTTCGTTGCCAGCACGAAAATTGAGTTTATCATTGAGGCCTGTTTTCGCGATTAGCACTGTTCTATTTTATTATTATAAGTATTATAAATATTATATTATTTTACTATTTTAAAACAGTTTTTTTTGTAGTTTTGTCGTACTAAGGAACTTTAGATGTAGATAATCATTTTGTGAAGATTGAGCCATTTTTTTTATGGTAATTTATCATAAAATTCGAACATTTTGCTCTGAATGTAATGGAAGTGTAAACTTGTATAATTTATTTAGAAGTTCTAAAAATATGTATGTCAATCAAATTTAGTGAATTAATATTCATGTGCTGTTTTTAAATCATTTTCATCTGAAATCGTACTACTTGAGTAGTTTATTATACAGTAAATAAGCGTGTCTTTGTAATACTAGTTAGACGATGTTGTCTATTTAATTTTTCAGTCGAAAATGTTATTTATCAGTTAGATATGTGCATTGATTGTATGATTTAGACATATGTAGCCAGCTTTCAGTGCAGAAGTACAGTAAATTATAAATTATTAATTTTTATATGTATACGTAGAAACTTCAAATGCAGTTAATATTTTGTACAAGAGTTCATTATGTTCAATTCCAAAGTTCGATTGAGATAGCGACAAAAGAATAACTTTTATATAATACTTGGAATTGCTATAATAAAGAATAATTAAATAAGAAAGCGTTTATTTTTGGTTTGCTACAGTGTTTAGTGCAGCTTTTGAAGAGGTATCCTGAAATTTTTCGAGTCCTTGAGCTGTTGGTTTATCTCACTTTGTATTCAAAGTGCTAAAATATATTGTTTGTTTTGTTATTTATGTAGTTTCATAATAAATTGCATGAGTAATTATGTAAACAAATTTTAAATTTTGATAAAATATTTAGGAATTTCAGATTGTTTCATTCTTTATTCTCGCTTCGAGTGTACTTCACTCTCTGCTGCATATATACATATATATATATATATATATGCAGGTAGTTATATATATATATATATATATATATATAACTAACAAGTAAAACACAAAACATACTACAAATAAGACATATCTCGCATAAAAATATAACAGCTATTAGCAAGAATTAGAAACCAGATTTTGAAGCCAAATAAATTGCAAGAATTATTGTGATAATATAATGGAACGGAAATTATAACCACTGTCACCATCGTCAGGGGCTACAAACAGTGGATTATAATTTACAGCAAACCAAATAGTAGGGTTTCGGTTGTGTGGCATATCAGAAGAGATATTAACTCCACACATCTGGGCCCTACCCTACTATATAAAGGAAAGAAGAAATAAAAAAGATAACAAAAATTAGAAATAGGAATATAATTTTACATACCAGACCTTGAGCACATGGAAATTTCATTTGAAAAATTGATATGTGTTGCCAATGCTAAGAATTGTAAAAAGTGAAAAATGGTGTTGCCACTAAATAAAAGTGTAATATATATATATATATATATATATATATATATATTTTACATTTGCCAAAAGAGCATTTATTCCGATATCTTCATGCATTCTCAATTTGTCATAATAAAATCTATTTGCTTTTTAGGTTTTCCTACAACCAAAAGTAACCTCCAAATTTCTTTTTTCGTGTGATTCGATCACATCAGTGCGCTTCCAGTAGTAAAATCACTCGTTTCTTAGACATGTCTCTTCTCTAACGTACAAGATTTGTACGTAATGTGTACCTGTACTTGCACTGCTGTCGATTTGCAGTAGAGCGACTGGTTTAGAATGTGGTTTTTATTTACTTTACTTCCGGTAAAATACAAGAAAATTTTCGGACTGGGAACTGGGACAAGTCACTTATAGAGGGTTGTGTGGTGTCTTCTAGAGGCTCTTTTAACATTAACTAGATAAGGTAAAAAATCGGTGCCTTAAGAAATGTGTCGTTGCAGGAGGGGGTCACTAAATAGAAGTGGTCGCTCATAGAAGTTTCACTGTATACAGCAATGCAAGGAGTAAAACATTGTCTTCAAGCACCAGTTAGTAATCACTTAAAAAAAAGATATTAGAATATTCGTGTTATTTCCTACTATGGTTTTCTAAAATTTAATACTTTTCCTTGGAAGAAAAAACATATATGGAATTATAAACGAAAATTATAAATCCTTTTAATATCGGGAATGGTAAAATTTTCAATGCATAAGCTTAGCATGAAAACAACGTGTTTGGCCATGCTATGTTACGTGATTCTTAATCCTTTTGATTTCTTTCATCTTCCCTTAAAGTTCGTACTACTATTTATGGGACACATTTTATTGAGTAATTTATTCTAAATGTTTCTCGTTAAGTTAATTTACATTATTTTTAAGTTAGATGCCAAAGGAATGCAGTACACCAGGTTGTACTTCTAACTATAGTAAACATTCGCCAAATATCCACGTCTTACAAAAGATTAAAAATTAAATATTGTAGTAGTACTTAAATGATGTATATGCGAATTGTAAATATCAAATATCTTCATTTCTATTCCAGCACCTCGTCATATATTCTGTTAATATATTAACTGGACAAAATTTAATGAACGCAAATTTAATAACTGTTAGTTAATTTTATTTAAAAAGTGGTTGTAACTGCTTTTAAAATGTGAAACTTAAATATTCAGTATAAAGAAATTCATAAAAATATCTGTATAAATAAACTGTTTATCATTTATGAATATGTTTACCTTAATGTATAATAAAAATCAGCTTAATTTGTTTAATGTATATTAAAAATCAAGCCAAAATAATGAATCATGAGAGTAAGCACTGCTTTGTTTTTCCTTCAAATTACACACATCTACTTGTTTTAATGTCCACATGTATCATAGTAAAGAAACTAATAAAATTGGTAGCACAATTATGGCATAAAGCTACATTAAATAACGCTTCAAAGCCTTGGAAAGCTTAAAAAATGCTTGATGTATATGTGAAGACGGGAGCATCCGTAGGCCTCTTTGGATGACTCATCGAAATACACGCGCTGGCCCGTTACAAATAGCGAAGGCCCCGGACGGACCCCTACACCCACGTGAAGACCGAGTTAATCAAGCGCTGCGGCGAATCCAGTCACCAAGAGATAAAAAAACTTCTCGGTGGCGAGCAGCTAGGAGATCGACGCCCGTCCGAACTTCTCCGCGTCATGAGGAGGTGAGCCGAATCGTACAAGGTCCCGGATGAACTGATGTTAGAGCTTTTCCTGCAACACCTACTGAAGGCTGTGCAATCTATGGGCCGGATTCAAACGAAACAGAGTTCTATCGTTTTCCGTTGCGATCGCGGAAATTTTCGACTGATTCCTATGTTTCCTATTCAAGTGAAACCTGTCTATCGCTTTTGGATCACGTGACACTGCGATTGGTGTTTTGCTATCGTTTTTCCAAAAGCGATCGTTTTCTCGAACATGGCGGATCGATCGGCGGATGGTTGATGAGAAGATTACAACAACAATGAAGACTCGTTATTTAAAATTACGAAGCAATCCGTTGGAATTATCAGACAGGGAATTCTGCAAAAGATTTAGGCCTGCGGAAAGCTGAATTTTCTCGCAGAACAGAATATCTGTAGGGTTTATTTTCTGTCGGCCTTTGAGTTCTACTCTAGCAGACACTACGATGCAGGCGCCATCTGTAGTCCTTATTTTAAATCGTTTATTGCTCGATAAATTTGATATTTGAAACAGCGCGAAAAAATACATGAATGACGAATAATTTCTCGCTAAAATAAGCATCCTAGCAACCCTCCTAAACAAATACAAATATTCATATCATTATATTAAGGATGTCTTTGATTGTTAATTATATATCAGAACATGAAATATATAGTAAGTCTACCCCTCCATTATAATTATAAACAGCTTCTCTGCTACAGAAAAATAAAATATAGTAGGCAAACTAGAGAACAATTATTATTCGATAATTCGAACATTTCGAATGATAATTATGACGAACAATACTATTATCAATAATTTTCTAAAAAAAAATCTTCATAAATTAAAAATGCGTTTCCATGATTATAAATATACAAAAAATATTAACCTAAACCAGTTAAAATTTTAAAACATTAACCTACAATACTGTTGGGGAAAAAAATTAAGACACAGCCTGTTGTCCGTTGCAGCTCAAACATAAATAAATAAACAGTTAGTCGTCGCCATTAAGTTAAAAAAATTTTCCAGAGAAAGATGCGATTTTTTTATTGGTTAACAGCGAATTTCTACGTCACCGGAAGTTGCGTTTTCACTCTGTGGCGATAAAGTTTCGATCTAGCAAACCTGTAAGTTCGATCGCCTATTTTGTTTCACTTTGAATACACTTTTGATATCGCTTCTAAAAGCGATCGAACTTCCAGAGAGAAAACGATCGTTTTGGAGACGACCGATCGCGCTTCGTTTGAATCGGGCCCTATATTAGCGGCGATCAGCCCATTATCTCTGGAGAAAGCTGCGGAAGTCGCGGATCGAGTGTTGGAGGTTTCACCGGCGCCTGTAGCGGTAAGTGCCACGTGCTCAGTAAATTCCTCAGATTCCATTCAAGAACGCTTAATTGCGGAAATAAAGAAACTGCATGTACGCATAGATAATCTCGCGCGGAACCAAAGCCGAAGTCCCGGTCGTAGTAATTATCGCAGGAATCGCAATCGCAGTAATTCCCGATCAAAAACGTATGGAAGTTGCTGGTACCATTTCAAATTCGGCGATAAAGCAAATAAATGTACCCCCCCCCCCATGTAATTATTCAAAAAACGATGCAAGCGAGGCGTAGTGGCGACGGCCGCCTTGTCACAGAATTCCCGTCGCCTGTTTGTCCGCGATCGCCGTACGAACTTAACGTTTTTAATTGACACAGGATCGGACGTTTGTATTATCCCGGCATCATCGCTCCAAAGACGAAATTTGGTACAAATGACCCTATCAGCAGCTAATTCTTCTCCTATTAAAGTATTTACTACCCAAAACCTTTCTTTAGATCTCGGTTTGAGGCGAATTTTTACATGGACATTTTTAGTGGGAAATGTTTCTATACCAATCATAGGGCTGATTTTCTGTACAATTTTAAGCTAATGCCCAACCTTGCAACAAAAAAGTTAATTGATGGGGAAACAAATTTAAGCTCCCAGTGTAAAGTAGATGAGAGTGAAATCCATTCTATTAAGGTTGTATCAGGAGATAGCATTTACCATAAATTGTTATCAGATTTTCCTGAAATTACCAGGCCACCCCGTGCAGATCAGGAAGTTAAGCATTCTGTAGTTCATCACATCATAACCAAAGGCCCTCCCGTTATGGCAAAGCCACGACGCTTAGCCCCAGATAGATTAAAAGTTGCAAAGTCTGAATTCGAGGATATGATGAGATTAGGCCACCTGAGACCTTCGCGCAGCAATTATGCATCTCCACTTCATTTGGTACCTAAGAAAGGAACCATGGAATGGAGACCAGTAGGCGACTATCGTGCTTTAAATGCACAGACAGTAAAGGATAAATATCCTATTCCCTGCATAGCGGATTTTAACGCTGCATTGCATGGAACAAAAATCTTTAGTCACGTCGATCTAATAAAAGCCTATCATCAAATACCAATAAATCCCGATGACATTCACAAGAGCGCCATTTGCACACCCTTTGGTCTGTTCGAGAGTACCCGTATGCAGTTCGGACTCTGCAACACGTCCGCAACATTTCAGCGATTCATAGATGAGGTTACTAGAGGTTTAGAAGGCGTATTTGCATTTGTCGATGACATATTAATTGCCTCAAAATCACCAGAAGAGCATATCACACATCTTAAAAACTTATTTGAACGATTACAAAAGTATGGTCTCAGCGTAAAACCTTCAAAATGTACATTCGGAGTTTCGTCCATAAATTTCTTAGGATTTAATGTTTCGCAACATGGCATTGAACCCTTGAAAGACAGAGTAGAGTGCATCATTAACTTCCCCAAACCCACTACGATCACTCAACTAAGGCGTTTCTTAGGACTTTTCAATTTTTATCGCCGGTTTGTGCCAAAAGCAGCCCACTTATTAGCACCCTTAAATAAATTTCTTGAGGGAATTAAAAATAATAAGAAATCAAGGCGATCCACACTGAAAAATCCACAGGAAATACTTCAATGGACTGAGGTTGCTGAGCAGGCATTTGCGGATGCCAAAAATGCTTTGGCTAATGCTACACTACTTCGTCATCCAATTCCAGGAGCCAAACTTAGCGTTTGGGTAGATGCCAGTGATGTCGCTGTCGGTGGTTCTCTGATGCAACTTAGCACGTCCAATTGGGAACCTATTGCCTTCTTTTCTATCAAGCTTACAAATAGCCAACGGAAATACTCCACGTATGATCGAGAGTTATTGGCCATATACACAGCAGTGAAACGATTCCGGCACATGCTGGAAGGTCGAGATTTCGTAATCTTTACTGACCCAAAACCTCTCATCTATGCCTTCAAGCAAAAAACAGATAAGTGCAGTCCGCGGCAGTGGAGACAACTGGACTTCATTTCCCAATTCAGCACAGATATCCGACACACCAGTGGTGCAAAGAACACAGTGGCGGATGCATTATCAAGAATTGAAGTCCACAACATTTCAAATTCTTCATTTCTTGACTTCGAAGCCTTCAGCGAGGCTCAGAGAACAGATCCTGATCTGCAAGACCAGCAAAACAGGAGTCATTCCCTAGACTTAAAGCAAGTGCCTAGTCCAGTGACCACACAAGAACTGATATGTGATGTATCCACCGGTAACCCTCGACCATTTGTTCCCCAAAACTTTCGCAGAACAGTCTTCAATCACTTTCATAACCTCGCACATCCAGGCATCAGAGCTACAATTGAATTAATTGCAAGCAGGTATGTGTGGCCCAACATGAACCGTGAAATTAAATCATGGGTGCAGTCCTGCGATGCCTGTCAGTGTTCGAAAGTTCACAGGCATACCAAAACTCCTTTAGGTACCTTCGCATTGCCAAATGCACGGTTTTCCCATGTGCATATTGATGTGGTAGGACCCTTGCCCCCCTCGGAAGGTAAGATGTATTGTCTCACTGTCATCGACAGATTTACCAAATGGCAGAAGCCATGCCCATTGCGGACATGACAGCAGCAACAATAGCTAGAGCCTTTTTCGAGGGATGGATATCCCGTTTTGGATGCCCTTCAACCATCACAACTGATCAGGGACGCCAATTTGAATCATCCCTGTTCAGGGAACTCACGAAGATGTTGGGAACGAATAGAGTTCGCACAACAGCCTACCACCCACAATCGAACGGTATCGTAGAACGCCTGCACAGAATTCTGAAGAACTCTTTAACACTAGAAGCGCCGCACTTTCTTCCTACCTAGAAGCGCCAGCAGCAGTCAAATTGACTGCTTAAAGGATTTTGTAGATTTATTTTAAGTACAAAAAGTTTATGGTATTTTAAAAAGCTTTTTTAAAGAATAAAATGTTAATTTTTGCTAAAATACATGCTACAAAAAATATTTTTACTTACTTTTTATTAAAACTCATTTTAATGCTATTCGCAATTTTTACATATTAGAATTTTTTCAATGCTGGAAGTGCATTTACCACATATGAAATGTGAATATTTCTGGCACATAAAACTTGTTTTGTTGTTCTTACAAAATCCAATTTGGCACTGACGTCTCTTTTTTGAGAGTTTGTTAGTAGTGTTCGAAATTCCTGAGGGCAGTTGTGCACTTGCATTTTTCTTCAAATGACTCGCTCTCAATTCTTCTCCCAATTGAAAAAGAAAGTTCTGTCTTGTTATAGACTTACCACTCATTTTTCGGTAGATAATGCAGGCATTAGTTCCTGCCAAATCCAGCATATTATAGAAAATATGCACGGGGCATCTACGGGAAGCAGTCCGCACAGAATATTTACGTGTCATTTGGTCAATAATGTCAACTCCGCATTTGGTTTTGTTGTAGAATTCTACTGTTTCTGGAAGTTTTTTCACAGTTTGTAACTCTACACTTACATCTGTATGTAAGGTACTTAGAAGCAGGACATTTTTATTCTTTTTACCCTGATAGACTGTCAGTGTAGTGTCTCCATTTTTCAGTAAAACTGTTTCGTGAAGCTGAGTTTTTGATTTCCCGATCTCATGCGGAATTTCTTTTCTATGTCTTCTTACTGTTCCCACAAAACTTGCATTCTTCATTTTAAGTTTTTTAGCTAATGAAAACGAGGAAATATAGTTGTTCGCTGTCACATTTCTACCTGCATTCAGATAAGGGCTCATAAGGCGCATTACTATATTTTCAGGAAGGCTTTCATTTTCATTTCTTGCATTATCCTTTCCAAGGTATGGAAAAGCTTTGCACATAAACTTTGAGTCAACATCAACTACCATCCAAAATTTTATACCAAATTTATCTGGCTTATTCGGAATACATTGAATTAACTTGCACCTAACTTTGGATGGAAATAATTGTTCATCAACCACCAGATTTTCTCCTGGCTTATAAGGAAGAGCGCAGTTTTCTATAAATTTGTTCCAGATGTCTGAAAACATAGCAATCATACATTTTTAGAAAGTGATTCCATCAACCTTTCAAGTTATTAGGCAAGTTGGAGTGTATAGGCTGATTAATTTTATTTTTCACCAACTATGCTAGCGAACTATGTAACGGAGTTGTCGCGAATTAATTGTTTCATCTGTTCCATTTGTGGTTTGCAGAAGATGATAAATTCCAACGGTTCTAATGCGAGAAATTTCGTCTGGGAGTCGTCCCAGAGAAGCTCAGTGGTAGAGCACCCGCACGTTATGCGGCAGTCCTGGGTTAGAATCCCAGCTCTGTAATTTTTCGCATAGTTGGTGAAAAATAAAATTAGTCAGCCTATACACTCCAACTTGCTTAATAACATAGCAATCTTATCAGTTTCTAAACGTTGACTCCTGTTTGACTTCAAATCAAATCTTAGATTTTTCATGATATCCCGAAAACGATTATGGGACATTGTTTCTTTTTTAAAAAAAAGGAGGACCCCAAGTATTGTTCCAAAGAAAATCGTGTTCCATATTATTGCAACCATATGCTCCTCTAGCATAAATAATAGCAATAAAAGCATCAAGCTCTTCTAAAGCTATTGACCAGTTCGCTTCATTATTCAAAGCTGCCTCTGCTTCTGTATATTTTTACTTTCCGAACATGTACCATGCAAGGAAAGTATTGTAATCATGAAAAAATTCAACTTCGAGATTTTGGTGTATTTACACGTTTTGAGGTCTTCTGAATTCATTTATTCTATTTTTACGAGATGTATGTATGTATGTATGTGTGTGTATGTGAATGAACATGATAGCTCCTAAAAGGGGCATTTGATTGTGCCTAAAATAGGGTATATATGTTATAAACAACCATCGTAAGACCGGTATTGATTTTGATGTGTATAGGACTTATAGTTTTTCTACAGGGCTACGACAAAGATTTCTTTTACATTATAGCATGTGGGGAGAAATTCTTGAAAGTGAAGCCCACGAAAACCCCAGATGGACTGAATCACTCCCAGTAGTTCTCCATGGTATCCGAGCAGTCAAATCTGACATACAAGCATCGAGTGCTGATCTTGTATACGGCACGTCACTCAGATTACCAGCAGATTTGTGCTCAGAGAACACTAAAGACGTAACTCCTTCCTACGAGTATGTGCAGAGACTACAAAAACAAATGCAGTGTTTGAAACCAGCTCCAACCCACAGTGCAAACACAAAAAGTTTTGTGCATCCAGACCTAGCTCATTGTACGCATGTCTTCCTTCGGGTTGACAAAGTCATTCCACCCCTTACTCAACCTTATACTGGTCCCCACAGAGTAATCAGTCGCAGTGACAAAATCATTAAAATTGATATAAATGGCAGAATTGACCGTGTGTCCGTAGACAGAGTCAAGCCAGCATTTGTTTGCAATGATGTGACTGAACCGAACACTGTTGATCATCCAATTGAAAGTTTAAAACCCACTACTAATGAGAGTTCCATCAACGTTCCTAAAACAACTAGATCTGGGCGAGTTGTAAAATTTAGTAAAAGACTAATAACTGAAATGAATTAACACTTCTGCACTATTTTGTCATATTTTCAATTTTCACATTCTAGATTTTCCAATTTCAATTATTATTATTCATGCTTTATTTGTTTTCAATTATAATATACCTTAATTTTAAACCTTCCTCTATTTATGTATTTGTAAAGCAACTTCTGTGACTGACAAACAATCTTTTCAGTTTAATGATTAAAAATGCTAACTTTCATTAAGGCAAATGATCCATAAGTACAATAGATTAATGCCAGTAGGAATTACAATTCATAGAAACTGAATTCATATGTATTACTGCTCAAATGTTGTTCGCACAATTTTGTTTAGGACTTTTAACATTTATAAATCTCATACTTGGAATTATTAATATTTTGAATTCTCTCTTCAGCTCTAAATGCTTGGTGCAGCCAGTTATTGCATATTGTCGTTCTTTCGCATTGCTCTTTCACTGGGGGGATACTACTGTTGTGATTATACAATTAGATTTGTTTACTACTCAAATATTTCTCAATACTAACGAGAGATGGCGCTGCCTGACTGTAGCAGGCTCATAGGAAAATTACCTTCATCCAGGAAATATTCATAGTTTATGTTTTGGCAGCACTGGAATTTTTAACACCTAGATATTGGCAACAGCTTACCTCCCAGATATTCCCTTTCTTCACGACCTCCAAGTCAGTCAGTAGTCAGTCAGTCACTGAGCCGCGCGCTAACTATTTGTATGTTTGTATGAAAATGCTAAAATAAATTGTTAAGTTTTAATCTAACTGCATCTACTTTCTTTAACGATGAATTGCCACAACATTATAAAGGAATAATCTGTAAAAAATGAAATATGAAATTAGTTATTTATCTAGGGCGAATTGACAGCGAGATCAACGTCAGTTTTATGTAACAAGTGTGATACTGCATTATGAGTTCAGTAAGGGAAATAAGCTTTTTCTCAGAAGTTACATTACGAACGTTTTCATTTAGAAAAGCGACATGATTTTCACCGGAGCAGGGTGCATTTTTGGCTTTTAAACGTAAATGGTGCATCCATTGTTTCATGTAGGTTTTGTTAATTTAGGTGAAATTCAATTAAGTCCTCTGCAAAATAACTGCGCTAATGCATTGTCCACGCTTTGCGAAATGCAAAATAAAATTGTTGCCAACATCATGCAGGCCCGGATATGCCCACCGGGAAGCCGGGAAATTTCCCGGTGGGCCGGCGATGACCGATTCTCTCCCTTTCTTTTTCTTTCTTTCTTTCTTTTTTTTTTTTTTTTTTTTAACAGAAAGAACGAAAATTTTCCTTCTCCCATTCTCGTCAACTTCCTATTTTCTTTCTCCACAGATGTCCAGCTGAGCCAATTTCACCCAGGTTGAAAATGAGAGGATTTATTTACGACCTTTCCTTTGATAAGGGGTGCATAGAAAAGGGAAGCCGAACCATGGCTCATTTGTTTCTTCCTTTGGCACGTTCAATAATGTTCTGACCTTGAATGCTGATACCACCGACTGCCTTTGCCTTTGGCCGGGGGCAAAACGTATCTCCCCATTCCCTTTTTATATCAAAGACTTTTGATCCTGTATCTCTCTCACACACAGAAAAACCCGGAAGAAAAAAAAATTAACTGGATTTTTTTTTTTTTTTTTTAAATAGCAAAAATCAAAAACTTCTTTAGGGACACAGACACTTACGGGGAGAAAATATCAAGCATGAAAATTAAAACATCAGGATCTAAGTGTTGATGAGTATACCCTTTTGTTTAGTCTAACGTTTTCTAAACACAGTACTTGTATGCGAATGAAAGATTAAAATTCGAAACAATTTTTTATTCACTTAATATTAAGGACTATTTCGAGGCCTTTCTCAAGTGTCTATCGCCAACAGGAAATGCTCTGTAGAGACCTGCGCATGCCGGCCCGGCCCAGCCAGTCTTGTGGGCCGGGTACGGGCACTGGTACTGGATTTATAAATCTGTTGTTAACGGACCGGGCCACACCCGTGTCTAGTGTTTTTTTTTTTTTTTTCGCCTTCCTGCATTAAGAAAAAAGTTAATATTAATAACTTTGCATAATGTAAAATGCCTGAAAAATATTTACTTATCGACCTTACAGATCTGCACGGGCCCGGCCCTGGCCAGAGGCCCGTACCCGGCCCGGCCCGTGGAACGGGCTTGGGCCGGGGCCCGTCACCTTTCTAGAAGTCGGGCCGAACCGGACCAGCCTATGGCCTTTCTTCTGGCCAAACTGAGCCTTGAGCGAAAAAATGATGGTGGCGTAGATTTTCTAATGGTAAGTGTATCTATATAAATAAAGCAATGTGTAAACTGTCCGTTTGTCTGTCTGTGTCTCGCGTAACTCCGAAACGGGTGATCGTAGACCTACCAAATATTGTACAGAAATTCTCCAAGACTGGTCTCGACACACCGCGAAGCGATTTTTTCGAAATTCGAATTAGAAAATGTTTTATTTTATGTTTTGTCCGATTTTTAGGGATTTTTCTTGCGTAATACATAATAACGCCGGTAATTGCACTCGCAAGAAAACGATTTTTACATCATCGTATAGAGTAGAAAATTTTCTTTTAAAAACTGCTTGTTCGGACTGTGTAACATAATTTGCAGATTTTTGGGAATTTTTCAAATAAAATTAAATTTGACGCTGAGTTTCGTAAAATATTTTTAAAACTGCTGCATCTTGAATTCTATCAGTCATAACTTTTTTATAGTTCGGCAAAAGACGGAGCACACAATTCGCCCACTTTTAAAAGAAGAACGGAAGGAAAATATAAATTAGGAGAATTTTTACGAATTTTTAAGTAAAGAAGGATTTTCATTTCAGTAGCATCTGCTAACAAATTTCGGTTTGATATCTTGCGGTTTGGTTGTCCTGGATACAGTAACAATGATTAAAATTGCCAGTTGAAAAAAATAAATAAAAACGGGTCCCGTGCCATATCTCGAAGCGATTTTTTGCGAAATTCGAATTAAAACATCTGTTGTTTATTGCCTTAATGCGCCAAATACTACTGTTATTGTACAACTAAAAATCAAAGCCCGTTGTGAAGCAATTACAACAAGCGCTCTTCTGAAAACGTGAAAAAAGTTTCTCATTCCAAAGATTTCGTTTTGTGTACATAGTTATTCTTATGTCCAAGCAGTCGATTTCTTTGCTTGGCTCGATTTCCTTTTATAAATACTGGATTTATTTGTGAGAAGAAAAATTAAACTGCATAATCTAGAAAAACAATTTTAAAGCCTTTATAAATAGCGCAGTCTTATCTCTTTTCTTTTTGTAAAGGGTTGCAAGAGAGGGTGAAGTATTTTTAAAATTAAAAAAAAAATGTCCATTTCATGTAGTGTCTGAGGTATTTAACGCTAAAACGTGAACGTAAAAGACAGTATGTCTGCGAAAATAAGACATTTTGAAAGTGAGAAGTTCCCTGCAAACGGTCCATTTTCACTTTTTTGATACCGAATGACGCTGACATAGTTTTTTTTTTTTTTTTTTGTGTGTGTGTGTGTCATTATATTGCAATGATCTCAGGTTATTACATACCGTAAATGCTGGCGTATAACGCGCACCTATAATTTTAAACTTCATTTTTTAATTTTTATGTATATCCTCCGTATAACGCGCACCCTTTACTTTGCAATCACAGACTTGCCCTGTGGAATCCAGAAAGCCTTTTAGTTTGGGATATGTTCAGATCGCATTTAACGGATAATACATAGAAATTAATGAAAGAGTGTAACACAGACATGGCAGTTATCCAGGCGGATTAACGCCATTAGTTCATCCTTTAGATGTGTGTATTAATAAACCATTATAAGGAATCTTAAAATGATTTTGGAATACGTGGATGTTGGAAGGAGATAAAGCATTTACGGAAGGAGATGGAATGCGTCCTGCCAGTCTAGAAATAGTGTGTGAGCGGATAACAAAAACATGGAATGAAATTAAACCTGATATAATTAAAAAGTCATTAAAAAAATGTAGTATATCGAACAATCTAGATGGAACGCATGATAGCTATTTATTTATGGATCAGAGTAACAGTGATAGTGAAGATGAAACTGAATTTGATCATGTGCCTGAAAATATTAACGGAAGATGAATACGATGAACTTTTTATCTGTCCGATAATGAAAATTGTAGTTCATAAGGTATGTCATTTCTTTTAAATAAACAGCATTCAGGTACATGTAGAAATCTCATTTTTTATGCTCATCTTTTCCTTATTTTTAAATTTATCATTTTTATAACCGGCGTATAACGCGCACCCTTGAATTTCGACCTTATTTTTTGTATGAAAAGTGCGCGTTATACGCCGGGATTTACGGTATATGACGCAAATTTTAAGTCAAGAGTGAAATAATTTTGCTTTTTCTAGATTCCATATCACTGGAATTAATTCGAATTACACATGTGAGGAAATTTTTAGTTTCCTACCGTGCGAAGAATTGGCACGCAGCTAGTAAAATATAAAATCAAAACAGGAATTCAATTCAAGAACAGACGCTCGATTTCCTACGCAGCTGCAAAACTGTTTGGTCTACTCCCATACACACAGGAGCACTTTTTTTTTTTTTTTTTTTGTCTACAGATAACACTTTCAAACTTTATATCTTAAATTTCTCGAGGATGATTCCCTTTCCTCAAAACATTACATATCCCCAAAAATGAGAGGATTTTCTTAGTTTTATTTATTCTGACTACTCCCCCCCCCCCCTGTAGAATATAAATGTTTAAGAAGAAACAGCGGAGAAATCAAACTGTAGTCGAATGCTGGAGCGAGTGTCTATTATGTATATAATAAATAAATAAAATATAAAGAACATTACTGTAAAAATGATATATCAAGTGCATGAAAATCGAAATACAATGAATCATAAATTATATAGAATAAATGGAATGGAAATTACAACCACTGAGACTCTCGTCAGGAGCCATAACCAGAAGACTATAATTAAAGACAAACAAAATAGCAGAATTTCGGTTGTGTGACGTACCAAAAGATATATTAATTTAAATAGATTTGTTATTATTATTATTCCCGACTTTTACTGATTATTATTTCATTGTGGTTCTTAGTAAATTTATTTTAATATACTTCAGAGTTCCCTAATATTATATTTTAGTGTTATGTTGCAAATGAGTTTGCTAAATATTTATGAATTATTATTAGTCTTGTTTTCAGTTATGTATTTAGTATTAGTATTATCATAAGTGTCCACAAGCGAATTTAGGTAACCATTTGTGCAGTTATTGTACTCATGTGTCCACCCATAAAAAATATTTCTGCGTAAGATCAATTAAGGATTAATTTAAACTATCAAGTTAAATATTTGTGTGAAAGTTAAATTTCTGATTGATTTACATCATTGATAATTTAAATTGCTCTAGAATGATTCAGTAAACTTCCATCAAAACATTATATATATCAAGAAATAAGAGATTTTTTTTAATGCTGAATAATATTTTTTCCCCTGGTCAATATAAATGTTTACAAAGAAACGTGCAAAACGAACATCCACATCAATAAATGAACCAGATAAAAGTTCCGTTGTAAGATTAAAAATTTTTAAGTCTAATTATATGCATAAGGAAAATTAAGTAAATGAACTAAAAATTATTTTATTTATATGTATTGAATTTTTTTAAAACCTTTCTGTTAAAAAACATATTCATAGCGAAAAAATGAAATTAAAAACTCAAAATTCTATCCGTAACTTCCGTAACTCAAAATTCCATCACAGCTCTGCCTGCAAGCATAAGTAACGCGGACTTTTTCATAGCTTTCCCCATCATTTACATTTTTACTATTTTTATTTTTTCACCATGGACATGGGTGTGCATTATTTTGAATAAAATGTAAGTAGTGCTTGTAATATATTTGTATGTGTTTAGAAGATGCTTGTACGTGTGTTAAAATAAAATGCAAATAGTGCTTGTAATATGTGTTCACAATTGAATGATAGTGGGCAGTGGCGTAGACAGAAATTTTTCATGGGGGGGGGAGTATGACTACCCCAACTCATATAGTATGTATATGTGTTTGTGATAAGGGAATGAAGAATGTACATTTTGTATGGCAAATAATTCTCATGGAGGGGGGGGGTTGACCCCCTCTAACTCCCCCCCCCTCGTTACGCCACTGTTAGTGGGCCGCCGTTTACCTAAATTTCCCGGGCCGGTGTGGTCGGTTGTATCCGGCCCTGACATCATGTAATGTCATTTATGCGGTATATAATATATATTAATGCTATAAATTAAACCTCACAAAGAGAATTATATGATGTAGAAATCAGGCATTTTTCGAAAGAGAAAAGTTTTGCCTGCATACCGTAAAGGTCTTTCTTTTTTGATCGCCAGTCACATTGACGTAGTTTTTGTGTCATGTTGCAATAGTTTAAAATTTGCACTCATGACGTCAACTTTTAGTCACGATTCAAGTATTTTTTCACGTTTTGAGATTCCGCATTACTGGGTTTAATTCGAATTATATGTGTGTTAGGAAAGTATGCGTTTCCTACCGTGCGGAGAACGGGTACGCAGCTAGTCTATACTATTAAAATCTGTGCGCGTCTGTCTGTAACATCATCTTCTCCGAAACGGCTAGGACCTGAGTTTCGATCGAGGTGTCCCCGGATTCAAAAAATTCCGAGGAAGGTCTTCCGCTAATTTAAATTTCGAAATTCGAATTAGTTTAGGAGATATTGATTTTAAAAAAACCCGTCAAAAACGTAACTTTTTGCTCTCCGTAATTCCGCGATTGTAACCCCTGTAGTCAAAAAAGTGAGAAACAAGCATCGCGGTTGACATGTTTGGCGAATTTATTAAATGATTTAGACTCTTGAATTAAAAATAAAAGAATAATCACTTTTTTTCTGTTTAAAATATTTGCTAGGTTATTTTTTAATTAAAATATCGTCTGCGTGGGAAATCAGAGCAGGAATCCAATGTTTTTATGCGTAAAAGAATAAGGATTCGGAGATTTCCGAAACTAAACCGTATATTTTATAATTTGGCGAAAAATAAAATAGCTGATATGGCAATTTTGAGAAAGTAGGTTCTACCGATTTGCAGTTTTAAGCTTAGCGCAATTAATTTTCCATGCAGAAATAGTAGGGGAGAGTGGGGTAAAACCGGGAAGTCGGGAGCAAACCGGGTACCCCCTTCTAGCCTCTGTAAGCGCTGCGATCGCGTGGACAACGTAGGAACTACCTTCCACCTTGATGAAGAAGCAGCGGCCATTACCAGACCGCAATAGACTCGCTTCTTTTGTTCCTGTGAAGAAAGTTCCGTTTGTTTGGTTTTTGCTTAGGATTTTTGGAGAAAACTAGACGGATTACACTGCTTTCCTGTTTCTGCAAGAGTAAAGGCATTTAGCTCTCCTTGTACAACATTTAATTACCTTCATTATCATTCTAAGTAATTGTCTGTAGCGTTCTGTATAGTCATATGACGGCAGTTTTGATGAAAGCTGTACGTGCGGGGCAAAACCGGGTACTAACCGGTTTTGCCCTTGATTTTTAAAACATAGTAAGTCTATGAAACGGGCATCACTACAGTCCTGAACAAGCCGTCTAAAATGCTGGCCTTACGAGGAAAGAAACAAGTGGGTACCTTAACATCTGCTGAACGCGGAACTCTAGTAACTATTGAAACATGCATGAGTGCTGCAGGTAACTACATGCCTCCAATGTTTCTTTTCCCTAGGGCAAGAGAAAACCCACTCCTACTTGATGAGGCACCTCCAGGAAGCATAGCAGAGTATCATCTTAATGAGTGGATGCAAAGCGATATCTTCCTGTCGTGGTTTAAAAGTTTTGTTCAGTTTTCCAGACCAAGTGCTGAAACACCAGTTCTTTTAATACTATATGGCCACGCGACTCACACTAAGAGTCTTGAACTGATTGATATGGCCCGTGCAAACCATGTCAGTTTTTTGTGCTTGCCCCCCCCCCCCTCCATTGTTCGCACCATTTGCAGCCACTAGACGTAACTTTCATGGCACCTCTCAGTGCCTACTATCAACAAGAAGTTCGCCAGTGGCTGGTTATGCCTCCAGGCAGGCCAGTGACAATTCATCAAGTGGGCAAATTCTTTGGTAGTGCCTTTTTGAAAGCAGCTGTGATGAAAACAGCAACAAATGGATTCAGGAAGACAGGCATATAACCACTAAACAGAAACACATTTCCAGAAACCTCCTCGCGCCATCATTGACCACAGATAGCCCTACGCCTGAACCAAGACCTGAAGAAAACGCAGTGGAAGTTCCTCACAACCAGCATCAAGACTCTCCAAACAAAAAAATTTTCACAGTAAGAGTCTCTAAAGATCCTGCAGCAAGCGTTCCTGATGTGTCACCACCATCGAATCAAACACCTTCTGTACCCAAACAAATCAATTTACCCTGCAGTTCTAAGTCCTTGGCTCCTAACCGTAAACTTGTTCTCGAAGCATCGTTCAGTGTTTCACCCTCCGAATTGATGCCTCCCCCATACACTGAGAGAAAGACGCAGCCGAAGGAGGACAAGAGAAAAGGAAAGACTGTCATTTTGACGGGCTCCCCATACAAGCTTCATCTTCAGACAGCATTAGAAGAAAAGAAAAAAGGAAAATGAAGGAAAGAAGAACAGAGATGGACAGATGATAAAAAAGAACAGACAGAAAATAAGCGTCCAAAAAAAGAAAAACCGAAGGAGCAAATGTGGGATGAGTCCAGTGAAGAGGGTGACAATACTGCCTGCATTTACGGCAATGAGCTTTACTCGGACTCCAAGGGAGGTGAGGGATGGATCCAATGCATCCAATGTCGTCGTTGAGCCCATGAAAGCTGCTCTGGGGCCGAAGAGCAAGATGACTATTTTACTAGCGACTTGTGTCAATAGGCCTTATATTACAGCAAAAAATTTTAGGCAAAGACAGTTAAATTTACCAACAACTCATCAATATGTGCCCTTTTATACTTATTCCTATATTTTATGACAATAGTTAACTTATGTCACTAAAAAAAAAACTTGAATTTTGTGGAAACTTTTAAAATTTTTATTTTCCCATAACAATAACATGTCTACCCGGTTTTACCCCACTAGTGGGGCAAAACCGGGCAAAATGACTTTTTTTACAAAAAAATTAATAAAAATTAAAAAAAAAATAACTTATGTTTTTAAAACTGTGGTTGCATTAATAGATAAGTAGTGCATACTTTTGCAAAATTTTGTTCCTTTACAGTAAAAACTGTGATTTCTGCAAGCCTTCAAGCCTTAGGGTCCCGGTTTTACCCCACTCTCCCCTACAAGTATTAATGCGATTTTAAGCGACCAATCTTCGGAATTTTCACCAAACGAAGTAGATTGATTTAAGTTAGGGGAATCACGCCAAATTTTGAAAGAAATGAAATTCTTGCATTTGGTACATCGGAGTAAATAAAACACGTTACAGTTGATAATTTAAAATACTGCTATGCTACTTTTCAATTAGATGCCAGTGATTTTTGGCGATCGAACCATATACAAATAAAGATTTCCCATTTTGATTGCTGTTAAATAAGTGCTTTGAATGATTCTCTGAAAATAAAAATCTCGCAAAATAGTGTATGGTGGCGTTTTTTTAAGCTTGGTAAATATAGCTGGTATTGCCTCTAAATTATTGCATTTACTGTGAAGTTAAATTTAGGATTCATTTTGGTTATTTGCCATCGACTATCCGTGTTAATTACGCCAATATGGCAGTTCTAGCAAGCATAAATAAATTTAATTTCATGTTCTATTTTTAATATTGCTACAGTTTCCGTAGTAACGGAATCCGTTGTTGCCACGTAAGTTGTTAAATTTAACAATTAAGTGAAAACGCTCATTTCTACAGCTCTTAAGAGGCGAAAAATGAAAACGCATTGGATATGAAACAATTAGAACATTACCCCAATCACCACGTCAATAACGCGAACCGGTAATTTCGGTTATTTTTAACTAAATTCATTTTCAAGGTCTTTAAGAAATCCCTTGTACTATGTCAAAGCCTCATATCTTAATTCCGATTAGTTTGCAAGAATATTTATTAATCCAGCGTTTCTCAACCTGTGGGGCGCGACCCCCAAGGGGGGGCAGAACGTTTTCAGGGGTGGAGCGTGAGAAAAACCAAAGAGTAAGTAGTGATGCATGTTTTTAAAAAATCATCTTATTTATTCTCATTTTTACTCAAAAATATATCCATTTTCGCTTAAAATGTTCATTCAAACTTCACTGATAATATTATTTTGAAGAAAATTTGACTCAATGTTCATTATTAAAGATTAAAAAACTGAATGTATGCTGTAAAATGTGAGGGGGGGCGCCACCGTAAGTTAGCCTTTGTTGGGGGGCGCGACATTAAAAGGTTGAGAACCGCTGGATTAATCAGTATAAACTGAAGCAATGATCCTTTGTAAGCGTTTTTCTTGAAACGAGGAAAATGCAGATTGACGTTTTTAGTGTAGAAGTGGCGATAGGGAGAACTACTTAATTCAGTAACGTTAATGGGAAATAATAACTGATTATGCGCATGCAAGACCCAAAAACCAAGAGAGTATGAAAAGTCAGGAATATGAAATGAAAATCAAAAATAAATCACCTGAGTATTTATCGCGTACGAGAATGACATTGCAATCATGTGTACAACAAAGGTCCCAAGTGCTTATAATATTCTCCTGGCAATGACCTGGCGCCCGTGAGACCTGTGAACGAGCGCATAGCGTTCTGAACTGGGAGACCGAAGGTTTCTGGTTCGAAACAGGTCGCGTCCGCCAACCTGACAGTTCGGAGTTTACCTTGTATTCCGTTCGGCAAATAAAACTGTACTTGCAACATGCATATGTTGGGAAACATATATGGCTGGTTTGGTTTCTTCCAAAACGTAGGATAAATATGGGTTAGGCCCCTCAGAAAGACCCCCACGGAGGACACCCTCACCCCTTGACCTAGATCCCATGTGCGGAGACTAGAAGCATGATAGTCTCCAGATTTGCAGAGAGTTCAATTTAACGCCTAGCGTCTTGTGCAACTTATTGAAGCAGTTCCACGATAACGGATCCATCGGGAAAAAGCCTGGGCAAGGTCATCCAAGAAAAGTTGCTTCTTTTTTGATCGCCAGCGACACTGACATAGTTTTTGAGCCATCACGTTGGAGTCATCTCAGATCTGCACTCGTGATGTCAACGTTTCATCACGATTTATATAATTTTTCACATTTTTAGATTCCACATCACTGGAATTAATTCGAATTGCACATGTAAGGAAAATTTTCGTTTCCTAGCGTGCGAAGAACGGGTACGCAGCTAGTTTATAAATATTTTATGAGGCACTAATTAATTAGTAACTATCTTCTCGAGGAATTGATAATCTGTGTAAAATACTATCTTCAAATTCTTCAGGAGTCATACTTCCTAATGCAACGATTTCAAATAAATCCCGCATGTTTGTTTATTTCTGACGGATTTTCCTTTTAAGTGCAAGAACGACCTTGAGAACGTACACCATATGAAAAAAAGAACACCGTAAGTTGTCTTGGGAGCGCTTCAGCCCCCCCCCCACACCTCACACAGGACGAAAGGGGGGAAATTTGCTGTTTCTTCAATCACGGAAGGGAATTTTAACCTGTGATGTTTTCAGAAAAAAAAATCATATAAAAAAATCTAATAAACATTTCTGCACGGTTTAAAATTTAAAAGAGGGAGAAATAAATGTTTAATCAGCTGTAAAAAGATGGAAAATTTTTGCCCATTAGGTGTTTCGATGCGACAGTTTAAAAATAGCATATTTTTAAAAGCAGTACATTTTCTTCGAAACAGGATTTCCTTTAAAAAATTCCCCAAAATCGGGAAATGTAAGTACGATTTTGTAACAAATTGTATTTGAAAAAGAAAACTCTGCAGTTTCCGATGATATAAAAAATATAATATTCGGACAGAAATTTAGCTCGCGATAACGTAAAATGAGAGAAAAATGGGCAAAAACCTTACAAAACATAAAATAACTCAAAAACTATTAATCCGATTAATTTCATTTTTACGGCATTAGCTTTCTCTTGTCATATTTAGTCAGTGTGCCAAATACGGTCCAGATCCATCGAAGGGTCTGGACGCATTTCTCTTCCATTGCACGGGCAACGCCGCGCCATCGTTTCCCGTGCAATGGAAGAGAAATGCGCATTGACATTAAATATAGATATAAAAAGGGAAAGAATGTGAGTCCTCCCGCTGCAATGATAAAAAGAATATTGGACTTCCCGCTGCAACGGAAAAAAATTGAACGGCACCTGATAGCGTACAGAGGTTACCGGGAATGGGACATGGCTAGGCTGGAATGTGAATCCCCCAGCTGCAATCATAAAAAAAGGACATGGAACTTCCCGCTGCAACAACAACAAAAAAATGAACACGGCACCTGATAGCGTATAGAGGTTACTGGGAATTGGGCATAGCTAGGCTTCTCCCCTTCTAGTTGTCTGTATTCAGTCATTTATCGCTAATACCTACGCAACTACTAAAAACAAATAGAGTCCAGTCGTCAGTATGAGATTGTACAGGGAAGGTATGTAAATCCTCCCGCTGCAATGATATAAAAAGGACCTGGGACTTCCCGCTGCAACGAAATAAAGAAAGAAACTGGGGACCTGCACCAGCTTACAGAGGTTACACTTTATTTCTGTTGTTAATTATCTTTAATAACAGAGGCTTTAATTTCTGTTGTTCATTATCTAATAATGAGGAGAGTAGCAAATATTAGCAACTACAGACATTAAGCTACGATGAATTTTGTTATAACCTTCATAACGTAGTTCTAATGAATTTATAACTTTATAGCTCACTAAAGTCAATTCTTCAGCAGTTTCACGCTGCCTTCGAGCAACACTCCTTTTGGCTTACACACACTTTTAATTTTTTAAAAAGTGCAGCCCAGACAGCACAGAAAGTTTGCATCAAACTTGCAGCAAGCTTGATTTATCAAGTCAATAAACTTGCTTTAAGCTTGATTATTTCAAGCGTGTAAGCTTAATGCAAGTTTGAATCAAGTGTTCAAGTTTACACTTGCCCAACTTGCATTAAGCTTGGCAGAAAGCCTGAATCAAGCTTGACGTCGCCGTCCCATCTTTCTTTCAACCTCCACCTCTTTTCACTCCCCCCCCCTCCCGTCTCTCTTTCGCTATGCCTGACATTGAGAAGAAAATTCCGACCTTGAAAATGAACAACGGAGTGGGGAAATTTGTTATCTTGGTTCTGGAACTTGCATTCTGGAGAGAATTTTAATATGTGATCTTTTCAGAAAAAAAAATCTAATAAACATTTCCGCATGGTTCAAAATTTAAAAGAGGGAGAAATAAATTTTCAATCAGCGGTAAAAAGATAGAAAATTTTTGCCCATTAGGTTTTTCGATGCGACAGTTTTAAAATAGCATATTTTTAAAAGCAGTACATTTTCTTCGAAACAGGATTTCCTTTAAAAAGTTCCCAAAAATCGGCAAATGTAAGTACGATTTTGTAACAAATGTTATTTGAAAAAGAAAACTCTGTAGTTTCCGATGATACAAAAAATATAGTGTTCGGACAGAAATTTAGCTCGTGATAACGTAAAATGCAAGAAAAATGGCCCAAAACCTTACAAAACATAAAATAACTCTTACTATTAATCCGATTAATTTCATTTTTACGGCATTAGCTTTTTCTTGTCCTATTTAGTCAGCGTGCCAGATTTGGTCCAGATCCGTCGAAATATCTGGACGCGAATAGCGAACAAACAAACTTTCCTCTTTTATATATATAGACTAGGAGCCAAAGCTCCTAGACTCGTTACGTTCACTTTTCGTATGAGGCTTTCGGGCCCCCAATAAGGTTTATTCATAAAAATAGGCATAATTTCAACAAACAAAACCCAGTGGTTGGATCAGATAGAATGTTACCGAGCTACATATTGCTTGGTTCTTGCATGTATCTTGGAACATAAAAATTTAAACTTTACGCTATTTTTAATTATGTGAAACCCATGGAGCACTTTGCGTATTCGTATTAGCCAATTATGACGAATTTTCATATTTTGGCGACTTGCGTATATGTATAGTTAATAATTAGCTCTAAGAAAACAGTACTTTATATGTTTTCATTACTGCTCATTTCAGGTTCCCGGAAAAACGTTATCCATATTTTCATATACATAATCCTTTGCAGATTGGTGTATTTAGCACCATGAATTATATCAGGCGCGTAGCCAGGAAAATTTTTCGGGGGGGGATATCCCCCCCCTGGCTACGCCCCTGAATTATATCATCTCGCCGCGCTGGCAAACAGAGGCGGCGCACAGTTGAGTATTCGTATCAAAATCCTGGCCAAAAGTCGAAAATTTTAAATTTGTTTAAAAACAGTAATATATATGTTTTTGGATAGCCTAGTAACTGATGCATCATCTAACGCATGTTTTTCGACCATAATTCATATCCAAAAGATGCAACACTCGGTTTAAAAGCAAGTTTCTTCATTTACGGCAAGGGATTTCAGCGTTTCCTATTACTTCGTCTTGCATTTTTTACGGGCTCTTTAAATTAATTTACTGATTTGATACTAAGTATAATTGTAGTAAAATATATTTATTTTAATTATATGTATCTATTAGCTTGAAAAAATTAATATGACTTTATTGAAAAAAATTGTAAACTTTATTTTTCTAATTTTTTTTCAAAGATCCACATTTCAAAAAGCTTTTTGAAGGGGTGTCGCGGCTTGTCGCGCCTAATTTCAACTATAATCGTAATTATTACAGTATTGAGTGTCTATTCCAAGAAAAAAATTTTCCCCCAACATCCACCATTTTTATAAAAAAAATTATTTTTATAGCGCCATTTTTATTTTTTCGATAATTTTTCGACGGGTGATCGCAAAAGGAATACAAACATACGCGCTTGTATTTCTCATAAACTATAAATTATGTGCAAGTGTTTGGATAAAGGTATATAAAATTTCATTTCAGTTAAGATTTAACATCGGTATTTTAAATTCAGTATGTCATTTCTTATTTTTCTGATGTAAATTTGCTATAAGATGAAAATTTCTACATATTCCAAAATTGCCCTTTCTTAGTCCTGTAAATAGTCCCATCTATTTACAGCTTAGTTTTCCATTTATGCCGTAAATTGTGTCCAAAGCAAAAGCTCCCCATTTTTGGATCTCAAAGGTTGGCAACTGTGACTTCGGGTCATTGGACTGTGAGTTTGTAAACAGAAACACGTGCTAGCTCTTTAAGTCATTTTGATGTGCTGGCTTGAAATAAATTACTTTCTCCTCCAGCTTGGAATGAGATTTTATGGGTTTCAAGTAGGCTTCTTTTAAGCAGTGTCCTTTTAGCTGCTCTAGACAAAGGCCAATGAAAAAGAGCAAGCCTTATTACAGTGAGACCCTACAACTTCTCTGCCAGAGGGGCCCGATGGTGGTCCCCCCCCCCCTCTCTCTCAAAAAAAAAAAAAAAAAAAAAAAAAAAGTGATTCTGAGTGAAGACGAATATCAGAGTTCAAAAGAATCAGAATGAAAAAGTTAATCTTCAGAAGTCATTAGAAAACTAAGATCCCTATAGTAACTACATTTAGATAAGTAAAAAATCTAAAAAAAATTTATGATAAAAATTGATTTATAGATAAGTAGTATTATATTTATAAGTATTATTAAAGTATTACATTTATATATTTTTATTAAGGTTAAGGCACAGCTACACGGCTATTTGCCTAACGGGAAGTTTGCCTTGGGCGGAGGTCTTTTTAAGGGGTTCTAATGCGTATTCATGTGGCATCTGGAGAAAATCGCCCAAAACTCCAGACCGTTAGATCGACAGCCGTGTGGTATTACATTTATAAGTGGTATTATACAATAGCAGTACTTCCCAGTAAGGGACACAAGTGTATTATAACTGCTGTGATGGCATGGTTAACGCCACCAAATATTTCTACTGGTAGCAAGTACTCCAGCTGGACCGAACCGGCTTTAAAATAATCTGCATTTTAATTATTTTTCATTTTTAGGATATTGGGGTCTAACATTTTTGAACTCGCGGTGTAGATTTACCCTGCTGAGAAAGATAGCATTTAGCCAGATCGTACCTAATGCCAAGATGGCGCTTTTAAAATCAGTTACATTACAATTAGTTATTCTGTTTGGAAAAAAGAATAATCGCTAATTCTAAACTCCTGTTGTCTAAGCGAACTTACTATTTGAAAATTGTCAACTTTGTGTAACACACTTTGAGTTATTTATTTTTCATTTGGCGTAATTCTATTTCATGCTTGTCAATTTCATGCGATTCTTCATACTTAGAATTGCTTTGTTGCAAAGGAATGAATGATTTAATGCCAAATCTGGCAACCATTATGTTTTATTTTTTCAGTTTTTTATTAATATCTTCTAAAATAGTTCGATTTTCGAAATTTAAGTCAGCTTATCAGGTTCCTTGTAATTTTCCGAATCCGTGGATATGTTTCTCGAAATTCAAATCCCCACGGTTTAGGAGAAGATAGTCGAACAAGCTCTCGACAGCGGCCGTTACTTTTTTTTTAGAATAGAGAGAAACAGGACATGGGGCTAAAATGTGCTTTAGCCCGTGGCGACCGTGGTTTTTTTTTTCTTTTTGATGTGCGATAAACGCGCCAAGTACTGTGCATTCGATATTTTTAAATCTGCGAAAAGATCTGAAAGATTTTGCATTTTCGCGTGTGCATTATTGTTAATTTGTAATCCAGCTACTGCGTGACATAGGTAATTAAAAATAACCAGTAACGTATACGCTTGCTCCATTTAACGTCATTGAAAAATTAATAGGGATTTTTGCGCATGTGTTATTGTTATCACACTTATGCTTACATCTTATTGTTGTAGCCGTTCGCAGGGTAGAAATATCGTCGATTTTGGTACTGCATACGTTAGCGTATTATAGAAGTAGATACCTCGCAATTCCATATTCAGATTTATGCAGTGGTGTAGTCGCGGGGGGACGCCGTCCCCCCACTTTTTTTTCATGGGGGATGCTGATTTTTAGTGTTTTTTTTTTTAAAAAACCTCTAACTTAATTTAAATTTTCCTTTTGTCATTCTACATCGGCATGAAAACCAAAAAGGACGATTTGGATCACCTAAGTAGATCTTAAGATTGCTCACTTACAAATCTTTTGTAAATACTACACAATGTAAATATATCCATCATCATACAATGCACTTTTGGTCAAAGAGAGTAAAAGGGGGAAGATAGATTTAAATGAAACAGTAATCAAGCATGTAAATTCAAATTATAACTTTTTAAATCCTGCCTAGAAATTGCATGCTTTAAAATCACAACATATAATTTGCGAGAAAAGTCAGATTGATTTTCAGGCAATTTATTTCTAAAAACTTGAGCATGAGCAAGGTAGTACAGCTAGTTTAAAATTCAATTTCAAAGCTTCAGTGCTCCACATATTATCCTCACCCCCCCTAAATATATATATACTGTTTTAGAAAAGGATGCGTACATTTGGGTTGAATTTCTTCTAAAAATGAGCGTCCCCCCACTTTTTTTTTTAGGACTACACCACTGGATTTATGATTTTAGCGGTAAGATTAGTGAGGAAATTAATTGACAAAAGTTCACAGACGTATTCAAGCTGGACACTATATAACCCACTCACACGCTTTTTAAGAAGTTGTTTTTACTGTGTGCATGGGTGCAGTAAATAAAAGGCAAAAATTGAAAAATATTGCAAATCTCTTGAAAGTTATGATGTTTAAAGAGATTGCAACGTGCAGACTAGTGAAACTCCATTTTTGACAGCAGAAAGTGTTCATTTTTATACATAGGGATAGATACTGTAAAAACTTATTTTTTAAAAAAGTATTCCTGGTGCCTGTTAATTGCTCTAGGGGGGTGGGGGTGGGGGCTGAGCCATCCATAGCGCCCCCAGGGCTACGGCCCTGCATGCTCCTGGCATGTCCTACACCTGAGGTTTGCTTTTGCCTTCTGTTTGGCTGAAACAGACAAAAAAGTGGTGACCTGTTATGGCTTCATGTTAACAGGATTATTGGTTAAACCCACATGCAAAAGAACCTTGGTGTCTGTCTGTATGTTAGCCATAGGCACCTACAAAGTTCATTGTAGTTGGACTGAATTCAGCACACCGATCAAATAGCATGAGATAGCTATTGCTGAAGTGTAATAAGAGGCATGACATCCCCATGCCAAAGAGGAGATATTGGACAAAAAGGAACATCCTGGTCTTCCAAATTGGAGACTGGGCTAACAACGCCACTCTAGAAATTTTTTTTTGTTTTGAAGCCTGAACTAGAAAATACCTGGTGCCTTTCTCATAGGTGAACACAAAAAGCATGATGAAAGATTTGATCTTTTGCTCATGGAATGTTCGTACCCTTCATCATTCTAGAACCCTGAAGGAACTTACACTGAAGAGCAACTGAATTGGGGATATCCATCTAGTAGCATCTAGCACCACCTTTCGCCTTGAATCCTCTTGGAATGGAATCTACATCTACAAGAGATTGGAAGTGATAGAAATTCATGTTTATCCATGACTCCTGAACAACCTCCCATAGTTCATTAAGTTTAAATAGAAGGTGGAGGGGAGTGTTGAACATCACTCTCAACTGCATCTCAGATGTGCTCGATGGGATTGAGGTCAGGTGACCTTGATAGCCAAGAAAGGTCTGTATGTTCATCCAACCAACTGAATACAATTTGGAAGCAGTGGCATAGTGCATTGTCTTGTTGAAAGACAATCTTTGTCATGGGCTGTTGAAAATGCTTGAATGGGAGCAAATGGTCATCAAGGATGCCCTGCAAATGTTCACCTGTGACAGACAATTTTGTAAATGCCAGGGGTCCTACTTCAGTTCATGTGAACACTCCCAAAACAAGAATTCCATCTCCACCAGCTTGAAAAGTCACCTGATGTTACAAAAGATAAATCTTTTTATGTGGTTTACACTGTATACATAAACTGTGCCATAGTACCAAAGTAAATATCGACTCATCACTCCAGGCAACATTTTTCTACATTTAGATGATCCATTGTTGATGTTCTTATACCCATGTTAATTGTTGCACCCTGTTTTGTGCAGATAGCAGAGACTCTTGTAGGAAGATGACCCCATTACCATTTATTGATGATTTTGTATGGTGTGCAGCTTACATGATGCTGTGAATGGGTGATCTGTTGCATTGTGGCCTATTTATCCACTGTTACAATGCAGGATAGCTGATGATGACTTTGGTCATCCAATTGCTGCTGTCCAAGGCAGTTGGCCCTGGCTTGGGTGGTTTCCCATACTCATGGTACATCCTTGATGTAGTGGTGTGTAAAACTGAGTCTGCACTAATTTCGGAATGAAGTGACCCATTCTTAGGGACCTGACAATTTGACCACAATCAAATGCACTAAGAAGTCTTAACCATTATGCCTTTGACTATTACTGATACTGAGAGTAGCACTCTTAATCTCTTCAAAATGATGTTTACGTGATTTGAAGTCACTTAAGGGCTGATGCACAGCTCAAAATTTGCATAACATCAACTATACCTAATTCAATTGCTCTTCAATGTTTATATCAACTAACAACTTGATTTGTAGTGAAGGACAGTAGAGTAATAAAATTAATTTTTTCAGCTAGACTAAGAAGCACAAGAGGAAGACCTAAATGTTGATAGATAGATGCAGCAAGTATAGGAAAACAGTTTAGTCCTCAATATTAAGAATTGAAGGAGATTGGCAGCTAGTTGAAGTGATTGGAAACATCTAGTTCAGAAGGCCTTGGACCATTGTGAGTTGTCGTGCCACGAATAATGATGATGGTATGCATTTTTTACAAAATATGTTAATCTGCAGACCACTTGGGTGGTTTCCCATACTCACGGTACATCCTTGATACAGTGGTGTGTGAAACTCTGAGTCTCTGCACTAATTTTGGAACAAAGTGACCCATTCTTTGGGACCCGAAAATTTGACCACTATCAAATGCACTTGGTAGTCTTAACCATTATGCCAGAAAAATAGAAATCTGATTTAATTAATCTATTACATACTGTTTTTTTTTCTTCTTCTTAGTCATTTCTTGTTTTAAATTATCATTTATTTTGTACTACTTTTGATATTTTTGCAAACCAATTCTTCCAATAACAATTTCCAAATATAAAACTTTTCAGATTTGACTTAATAAGGAATTAATTATTTTTCAAATTTAACTTAATAGGGAATTAGTAAGCACAAGACATGACATCAGACTTACAGAAAGTCTCAATTGGTCCTCTTGATAACACTACTCACCAGACTTCTTTTGCTTGGGGGTGGGGTACAGTATTTTAACAGGGTTTCTATAGATTTCACAGTTTTTGCTTCCCTGACTTTATCTAGCATGCTTTCCTGAATTTTGCATTTCTATTTTTAACATTACATCCTTTCATTAATAACTTTATATATATTTTGCCCCTTTTTTCACAAATAATAATCATAATAAAATTAATATATACAAGAATCTTATTTGACATCACTGGATTCCAACAAAAACCATGTTTGATAATAATTTAGGATAAAATTAAGCATATTTCAACTTCACAAGATATGCTCATAAAGAACACATTTTAAAATTATTTATAAGGTTAAATGAGAAAATGAAAATAAAACAATTTCTATACTTAGGTTCAAACAACAAAAAACGTTTATATTTTCTTGATTTTACTGCAAAATTCAATTTTTCTTGCATTTCCCTGACCTTTCTTCATTTTCTGCTAATTTCCTGGACTTTTTTCCCAAATCCCTGACCAAAACTCATTTCCCTGACTTTCCAGGTCTGTAGAAACCCTGTATAAAATAATGTGAGGATTTACAAGTAAAAACTTTTTTTCTTCATCCTGACTTTATCTTGATTTTAATTAATTTTTTTTTTTTTTGCTATCGCTTTGCTGCATTGACAAGATGGCTTAGTTACAGTCAAATCCTATCTTCAGTGCAGACATCACACACTCATATTTAGATTGTCAATGTAAGTATTTGGAGGAACTAACACATTCCATGACACTTGCAGAAGCTAAGGGAGTATACTCCTCTAATAAAAATTATTTTCATTGCGTTTTTCCAAACGCATCTGTAATTGTCCTTATCTGTAGTAAAGTTTTAGCAGTAATCTTCACTGCTAAACTTTTACTACAGGTATAGACATCAAATATTTATTGCAGTAATGTAACACATTACATATATAGTGCAAGGGCTATTCAAATGAAAAGGTACTAAGTGTCGTAACAACTTAACAAATTTACCTATGCCATTATGGGAGAACTTAGTGAGACATCTAGGGATGCAATTGGAGTCTCTGGTGTGAATAGGAGCATGTGGGGGTCCACAGGAGAGAGCAGAAGCTCTTATAAAAAGCACCTTCCTACATCCAATTGATGCGGCAGTGCATGTGAGGACAGAATGCCATTCACTTTGCAAAATTTGATGATTTAGGAGCAGCGATGCATTATCCGATTTCTGGCAGTGGAAGTTGTTAAACTGGCCACTATTCATCGCTGGATGATGACCGTATACAGGGAAGACTGTACTGTGTTCCACAAGCCAGTGAGAAAATGGAGTGTTAATTTTTGCCAAGGAACTAGCAAAGTTCAAGTGGGAGCAGCTTGATCATTAACCCTACAGTCCGGGTGTGTCGCCCTTTTATTTTCATGTGATTGGACCCTGAAAAAACATCTGAAAGGCAAGTGCTTCAACTCAGATGACAAACTCAAGGATGCTGTGAAGGACTGGGTCTCATCACGGCCACAGGAATTCTGGGAGCAAGGAATACTTTGGCTAATTCATCAATGGGATTGTTGTGCTCAGGCCTATGATGCACACTAGGGTTATGACAAAAAAATTTTTTTTTTAACCTGTAGTGGAAATTAATGAGCTTTTCAATACTGATTCAGAAAATAACTCATTTCATTCAATTCATAAAAAAATGTTCTACACCAATGACATTGAAATTTTCAAACTTAAGTACTTTCAGCACAGTCAAAAGCTATTGGTTGAAATGAACTTTAAATTTAAATAGTTATCTGTTTTACATTTCTGGTACAGTTCTTCCATTTCTTTCACTCCACGTTCTGCACAAATATTTGTGCGGGTACATCTATGGCATATTTATTAATATTCCAGTGAGTGACAAAGCACTTCCAGGTTATAAGGCAATTCAATTTAGAAATAACATCCATCAGTTTCTGGCGAATCTCTTCGATGAACATTTGGTTTGAAAACATAGCTTCCAGTCACATTGTGGCAGTGAAAGCAAAAGGTATTTCTAGTGATATTCTCCATTTAGGTATGAGGAAGTATGAAATAAGAGCATATATAGCACGAGAGTTTGATCTCGCATTGTGAAGCGACGGTAATGCTCTCCATTTTATTATGGGGTACAGAGCAGTTTCCTTAAGGAAACGAAATGCTCTACATAATTCATGCAGAAAGCAAAAATCCTCTCACCAGCCTGGATTTTGAACAGCTATCATTTCTCTTTCTGGATGGTAGAACTGCTGCGAAACATCATATTATTTTATCAATTCATCTACAAATTCATAATTGAGAGTTGGTTTGGTAGAGGACTTCGGAATTCTAACAAATGCTTTATATGATTCTAGCAAGAATATGATGTTGACAGCCAATATACTGTGCCTGATCAAAACCTCTTGTGACCATTGCAGCTTTTAATTTTTGAACAATTCCACTGACTCATCCAGTATTCACTGCTGTTGTGTCACATACGATCATTTGAAATTCTTCCTTGCATAATTTTCATTCAGCAAATTCTGTGATGCATCAAAAATGCCCTGTGATGATCCACTTTCACATTTTACACTTAATTTAATTCGTCTGACAGAACTTTTCAAGATTACCACTTGATATTTGTGATTTGTAAGTCACTCACCGTCAAAGTGAAGACAGAAATCTTTCTCTTCTTGAGAAATAGATTTTATTTTACGCCTCGCATCTTCACCAGTTCTTATCACAGCTCGCCAAACACCTGACTGCAATAGTGTTGGAATACTGATTCCATTTTCGTCTAGACTAGCGCACACCACTACAGCCTTATTACTCGAAAGAGATTGTTTAGTTACCAACTTAGCTGCATGTGATGTTGAAGATCGTGAGACTGGTTTCTTTTTGTCATTTTCACTTGCATCTGATTGAGAAGCAGATGTTTCGGAAAAGATTTTATCACTGCTTTCTGATGATACGTCATTTACATCAGTGGCTGAGATGATGGTTGGTTATGATTGGGATGTAGATTTTCGCACATGTTTAGAGGGATTATGGATGATAACAGAGTACCCGTGCTTGTTACATATCCCATTTCCATCCATTTTCATTATATCAGATATGTTTTCTGTTTCATTTTTAAATGCATCCTGTTTCCTCTTTCTGTTTTTTTTTTGGTTCTGTGCAATCAATATGATTATTTTTGACTTAATTGCTTGTTCTGATAAAATGGGAAAGCTAAATTTCCCCCAGAGAATGATAAGTTTACCAGTTATCATACTCATTCTTTCTTAGTTGTCTTTTGTTATTTCCAGATGTGTATGGTATTGACCAATAATGCCTTTTTTTCTTGGCAATTGATTAAAAGAGCTAAGAGTTTCAATAACTGAAATATCTCGTCTTTTGGTTGTATTCGTAGATAGGTTCTCCTTCCACAATTCTGTATTTTCTTAATTGTTTCATTTGATTTATAATATGCCATATTAAAATGCTGATCTTGAACTATACAATCTGAAAATACAGAAACAGCAAAACATACTGTGTAATTAGCATGCTTGACTAAAAATATCAACACAGTTTTTTAATCATGTTATCACGAGCATCATATGGGCCTCGTGACACACCCTATATTACAAAATCTTAAAAAATTGAAGGCAAAGCATCTCTTACCCTTTTCAAAGATTTCCGACATGTTCATCTAAACTCCAAAAGAAAACATATCCTTAAAATCAGGTTACTCTTCTGCAAATTAAACTAAAAGTTTGAATTTCTAATAACACTGTTATACAAATACATAAGAACAAATGCAATGACTAACATCAAAAATAGATAGCAAGAAAATACAGAGGGGGGTAGGGGGATTCAGTCACACGACAACTCTATCTGAAAACCATAACTCTTTCTTGGAATGGGGAGACGCCAGGGTATTCTCGACATCCTGACAGTGAAACCGTTTGGTGTGGGAGGTTATTTTTAGAACTACCTTAGATAATAATTGTTCAATAATCTGGATACAAAAATTCATCATTTGCAAAAACAGGAGAAACAAAATTAAAAAA
This sequence comes from Cheiracanthium punctorium, assembly GCA_038373885.1. NCBI lineage: Eukaryota > Metazoa > Arthropoda > Arachnida > Araneae > Cheiracanthiidae > Cheiracanthium > Cheiracanthium punctorium. Next base: position 200,941 of record JAWZYV010000651.1, on the reverse strand, counting down.
AAAAATTTTAGTCATAACCCTAGTGCAGGGATGGCGAACCAATGGCACTTAACACAATATTTTGGGCACGCCACCGATCAAAACAGTTTGCATTTTAATTAAAACTAAAAAGTTAACAAATGGCATGTTGATCTATTAAGGTTCACCACCCCTGCCCTAGTGCATACTTTGACTAAAGTCTTCATTTATACCCACATTGTCATTTTGTACCTTTTCATTTGAACACCCCTTGTATATACACACACATTTTGATTTATATTAGTGTTATGTTAGAAATATAAAATGTACAAAATTAAAAATGAAGTTTTAATTACAAAAATATACATACATCAATTATAAAATCATAGTAATCTGGTGATATAAATTATGATTAGGTGCTAATTTACAATTTTTACACACTTTTTTGATGTAAGACAAAATTTTCCTCCATAAATGTGATGTATTCTCTTTTGTTTCTGAACCCAATTGTAGACAATTTTTTACATCTATAGTACATTCTTGAATCCTTAATGAGTCTTCATAAAATTCTAAAATCAGTTTTAAACATGATTCACCCCTTGAAGATAAAAATAATTTCACAAGTTCATGGCTCTTATCTTTCTTAAAACATTTATATAGCCATTTTGGTAAATCTGATAAATAAATTAAATGAATGTTCTGAGGTTGTAGCATTAATTGAACTGACTTTAATACACATAAATTTTGACTAGCACAATATTCTTCATTACATTCTTTTTCACTAGGAGACCAGAGAAGAATGATCTTAGTAGCAAGTTCAGATATTTTTTTATAGTCAGATGTGCTACAGGAAGTACTGTTTTGTGAACACTGTTTCTTTTCAATTTCTTTTTCTGATATTGACTGCCACCATTGTAAAATATTATAAATATGATTCACTGACAGATTACAAAAGGTTCTATCACCCACTTCAGAACTTCTTAAAAAAGACAAAATATCATGCAAGGTGAGGAGGTAAAACTTCATAAATCTAGTATCAAGAATTCTGCAAAGAAATAAAAAAGTAAATAAATAAACAGAAAATTTAAGAATAGGACAAAGTAAAATGCATCATAATATAAATTGTATAAAATTACATTAAAACTTGATTATCAGATGTTTGGCTATATGATTTTTTTTCCCTAGAAAAAAAGGGGTAATGGAGAGACTGTAATACTTAACTATTATGAAACAGGCTCTAGAAACAATGAGTAAGTTCTAAAAATTACTAAGGCATTTTCAACTAACAATATGACCTAATTTTGTTTTCTTAAAAACTAAATTTCATCACTGAATGTATACAAAATGTAACAGTAAAACAAACTTGATGCTTTCCAACAATACTTATCCAAACACTGCACCCCAAAAAGTTTCTGATTTTCGCATAAAATGTTTCATGACACCAATGAAATTATTAAAACTCCATAGCCTGGCATTGCACTTAAGTATAAGAATTAAGGCATAACTTGCTTAAAAAAAAAAAAGTCACTGATATTTTCCAATTTAGTTAATTCAGCTAGTTCTGTTCTTCACACAGAAATGAGGTTTATCTTCACAATCACCACCCATGCAAAAAATGTTATACCTACCTATAGTTTAATTCTGTTTTTTTCTATATATATGTGCAATTTTTCAAAAATAGTATGGGATGCAACTTTAAAAGAAATGTTTAATCCTCATGGAAAAAATGGTTTCATTTCATTTCAAAACAGTTACTTTTTCTTCTGATGGCCATTGTCAACAATTTGCTACTACAGTACAAAGTCCAAAATCTGGAAATATCTAGACCCTGGTGATTTTATCCTTAAATTTTGGATAATTTGCAATTTTTTCTTAAAGTGGTAGAAGGAGAGGAAAACCAACTTACACTGTAAACAAAGCAACAGCTTTATCTGCATATTGTACTTCACTCAGTTAACAAAATGTCCCAAATAAGAAAGAGAGAGAAAGTTTACAATAAGGGAGGGGGGGCAAACCCTTTCTGCAACCAAGGTCAAGAATGAAGAAGAAAAGGGGAAAAGATTAAGGGTTAGTTTCTTCTCAACAAATGGTTGATACTAGCTGACTACAGCCATTGATTAAAGAAATTCAATCAACTTTAAATTCTAGATTCTATGTATATACTGGTTTTGTCCTGGAATTTTTCCCCTTTCAGTTCAATGAGACAAAGATAGTATGTTAGAAGAAAATGGAAATAGTGATTTTATTAATAAAGAATGAAACAGCATGATCCAATACGATTCTTTTACCTTTCAAAGTTTTATGGATTAAATATCTACTGAATTAAGAGATTAAGACACTGACTGTTTTTGATGATGTTTTCAATAAGAAATGATCCACCTGATACTACTACCCATATTATGCTACTACTTTTAGAAGCCCTAGAAACATAAAAACATCAGAAAATTTCAGATGTAACATCAAATACAACAACATACTTTAATGAATTGGAAAAGAATTATAAGCATTAGGCTTATAAGAAGAATTATAAGCATTCTTACTTTATATTTAATGTTTATTTACTCTTATTTGTTATTGTTTAAAATTTATAAATGCAAAATAATACAAATATAATATTTTAAAATATATTTTCTAAATTTGCATAATCATTAAAAAGGTATGAAACTGAAAATTTTCAATGGTATTGAGAGGTCTGTTAATATTATTGCCTGAAATTTTCAGTACAAGCTTAAGTCTTTATATATATATATATATTTCCAATGAATTCATTATTATATCATTCTCTAATTAAAAAAAAAAAAAAAATCCTCTTTTGGGAAACAATCTACATGAATAAAATGTGAGGAAACAAAATTTTATTTCAGAAAATCAATGATTTTCCACTGAAAAAGTTTCCTGTCGTACATGAGGGCAATGCCAGATCCAGAGAAAGGGTAAGAGGTCTCAGTCTTCTTTTTGGATATTTCTGGAATTTTTCATATACCCCCCTTTTTAAAGCAACTTTCTAATTTATCACATAAGTCTAACATCAATATTTAAGGAATAAAAGTTGAAGTTAGTGTTTTAGACTCCTGTATATACAAACTAGATTTTAGGATTCACTTTCACTATTATATTGAATTACTTAAAAAACATTGCTTGCATTTATTCAAAATCCTGAAAATCTTTTGTAAGCAATTTATTAAAGCACATTTTTCTTCTAAAGAGTGAGGAATTCTCTGTATATACTTTTCATTTTTCTTAGTTTTTGTGCTAAGTTAGAAAAAATGGATTAATAACAGACACTAGACATTTAAATTCATACAGTCTGTAATTAAAAAAAAAAAAAAAAAAAAAAAAAAACGCTTCTGTATAGAAAGAAACAATTACAATCTAATAACTGTTTCAAATCATACTTACATTGCCTTTTTAAAGAGATCTAATGTTATAACTGGAAATTCACTATGCATTGATAAGTACACACTTTTTATTTTGTCATCCTTATCATCAGAGAAAACTTTGCAAGTTTCTTTACAACTGAACCAAAAATTTTTCAACAAGTAGCATAAACTCTGTAAAACAGCAACATCGGTTGAATCACTAGAAAATAAATAAACATAATAAGGCATAGACATAAAAAAGACCACATATATACAAGGTGTCCTAAAAACATTGACCTAGGCTTTTATTCTTTAAATATTGATCATAGACCCATTTACAATGTTATGTAAAAAAAAAGTATGGAATTTTATGGTATCGATTAACATTTTCCTGAGATTAAATCTAAATAAAAACAAAATTTTAGTTTTTAAATGGCTCCAGTACAAAAGAGTTCTCAATCATTAAAATGAGCCCCATACATTAATTAGGTTGCTTACAAAGTCTCAGCCTTTCATGATAAAATGGCTCAGACATATGTTCAAACAAAGTTGGTGAGGGCTTATACATGACTAACAATAGCAAATGCATCACATATTTATGCAATCATTCTTTTCTTTTATATTTTGGGTACGACACCAGAAAAGAGAGCATCCGATGTGATTCTTTCGTTAAAATTTTTTATTTGGGAATACCTTATTCCCCCGTACACGATATATATTTCGGTTACACACATAACCATCTTCAGTCGTTTCTGGAGCTCTCACTAATGGCGCTCCATACAATCGACCAATCATGGGACGACGTCATGCATCGAACTTTCAAGAAGAAGAACGACGAAGATATAAAAAGAAGCCGCCATTAGTGAGAGCTCCAGAAACGACTGAAGATGGTTATGTGTGTAACCGAAATATATATCGTGTACGGGGGAATAAGGTATTCCCAAATAAAAAATTTTAACTAATTAATCTGCCGTATTAAATAATGTTTTATGTGTCTTTATTATGTGATTCTTTCCCTCTGAGAGCTATTGAAAAATGATTTAAATCAGTATGTATTTATTTTTATGCCTCCAACAACTTTTAAGATAAAATGGCTAAATTTAATTTTGTACCTTGCCTAATTAATGTAAAGGGCACATTTCACTAAGTGAAAATTCTTTTGTATGGGGTTCATGTAAATTTGGGTCTGAACAAAAATTGAATTTTCATTCTCCTGAAAATTAAAAGTGATACCACAAAATTCTGTACCTTTTATTTACATAGCTTTGCCTAGATCACATTTTCAGGACACCATATGTATGAAGGGCATTTAGAAAGTAGCTGTTCATAAAAAAAAAAAAAAAAGAAACACGGTTACCTGAAAATTTTTAAAAAAATAGATACAGGAATCTTTCAGGCATTTCTAAATGTAAGACCAATTGAAATTGATACTGTGGCAATTGTCATACTGTGTGGTAAATTTATGTGGCCTTTATTCCATAAAAGTTTACCACATGAGATTGGAGCCAGCATGTGATAGCCATCTGCAGGTCTTCATCATTGAAGAAATGCTGTTAAGAAAATTGTTATGTACAAAAACAGCTGGAAATTGATTGGAATAACATTAGGACTATAAGGCAGAAGATCAAACACATTAAACTGGAACTATTCAGGAAACGGTTTGTTTGATGACCATTTGTGGAAGAGTGCTGACATGGGTTAACACAAAATTAGAACAAGCAACCCTCAATAACATTCAGTATTGAATTTAGCACATTGGAAAGGAAGTCAATGAGCAAAATGTTTTTCCGGTTTCAGAAAACCATGTACATCAATTTCCTTGCTGACTTGATTTGCTTGCATTTGAGTACTTCATGGAGATCCACTGTGATAATACATTGACTGCTGCTTGGTCAACAAGGTGAAATGAGCAACCAATTGGCTATAAAGATCCTGCTGGAAAACTCATTGCCTTCATTGTGAAGTGAATCTAAATAAGTTAGCAACTTATTTCTTTAATGAACTAAACAATTCATCTATCAATTTTGAGCATTTCAGCACCTCTCTAAATATAGATTATCAAATCAAATTTTTTTTCATGAAATCTTAAATAAAAGTTCTACAAATTTTTAAAGAAAAGGAACTCCTACCACACTCCTTGATTAACCCCTTAGCTGCTTACTTTTTTTCACAAATATGTTTCAAAAAATGTCAATTTTTTTTATTGTTCAAAATGAAAGTTTTTGAATCTATAAGGATGTAACTTAAAGTAAAATTTGTATAAAACGAAATTTAAAGTGTGTGGAACAATTTTTTATGAGATAAAATAAGGGCATTTTCCCTGAAAATCGGCTATTTTTGAAGCAGAAGAGCAACGCAGGTTAACCTGTTTTACAGGCAAGTTCTTGAAAGTTGGCTTTTTCTATGGAGAAAATCAACACAGAGAAATGTGTTTTAGAGGTAAGAAAACAATCGCAACTGTCAGTATCGATCATTGACGTATCAGATTCAGAATCTGCTTCCATATCAGAGTCAGAATTCAAAATCTGCCATTTCACAGAATATGAATAAACATATATTCGATAAAAACTATAACTGTAAGTGCATAATTTAAATTATTAGGTAAAAGTCTAAAAGAAACAGATATTTTAGACTAAAAATTAGCGATAAACTCAAGTCGTTGAAATACACATGCAAACTGGCTGAAACCCGCCAAAAGAATCTTGAACCATGGGAAAAAAACTCGATAAAACTGGTTTTTCATATATATAGTTCCTGGACAACTATTGACATCTATTAGAAAAAACTAAAATTAAGAATTAAATGAAAAAATACGGGCAAAACAGTTGAAGTATCGAAGAAGAGAAACTGCACATGTGAGGCAAATCAAAATGGGGGAAAAACGCTGCCCGTACGGGACACGGGCAAAACAGCTAAGGGGTTAAGATGGTGGGATAGTGCTGGCAGAACAAAGAAATAAAGTAAAAATATCATAATGTAGGTAGATTCTTCAAATCAAAACCTTAAAATGACTAACCAAAAGGAAAAAGCAGAATACAAAAATCTGATTACTGAAGCAAAAGCCAAAGCCTTGCATTCCTGCGTGAATACACGTAACTTGTACAGTCACCCATGTAAAATAGCAGTCAATAAGTTTTTAGAAACAGTATTAGAAGTTGCAATTACTTCTCCTCATGATGAATCCATAAATCAGTATAACGTAGTAAAACACATTCACAACATAAATCTTTGGTCTGTCCTCCCTGTCCATGATTACACAAGTTCATGATTTTCTTCCAGTTCACTCTCCATTCATCTTATGATAATGAATTAAAATTAGCATTATACTTTTTTTAAACCCAGCTAAAGCATCCTCTTCATCCTAGCTGATTCCTTTCTTCTTTGCTTCTGTAACATTATTTTTGGACACAGTATAACTGGTGACATGAATCTAAATGGATCAAACACCTTATGCAATGAAGACAGCATTCCAGGTTTAGTCACCTTCTCGATGTTAAAATCATCCATCCATCTCATATTCATTTTCAAGACATCAAATTCTTTGTTCCAAATTAAACCTAGAATGTGTGCCAGGTCGTAACCACCAGAATCTTCCATTGCCTTAATTCAAAACATCCTTTACACATTAATGAAGTGGAATAATGGATGAATTTTCTTAATTTCTCTCTTTCACAAAATCAGAGCTCTAGGGCATTTACATGGGCGTCAAAATCGCTAATCTTAGCCTTTGCAGAGTTGTCCCAACCATTAGCTTTGGCGACAATTAAATTGGTCTTGTAAGATTCCCATACAGTTTCCTATCATAAGTCATTCATGATTGAGGAGGAAGAGCTATAAAATATGCCATCTCAAATTCCAAACCAGAGACTGGTAGCTATCTTTCCCGGCAACAAAATCAGTTGGAGGAAACAAAACGCAGTATTTGCAATAAGCAACATATTCAGTTTTTGAATAGACTAGCCAAAAAATTTTGAGCCATGATATTTGAAATCGCCACTTTTTAGATCCAAATTTTTGTTCAGGAAAAGTGTAATTTGCAGAGGGAATCCAAATTTTTCGTAATGCTTGTACTCTGCCAGAGTCAGACATGCATTTCTTTGTGGCAGTAGCAAAGAGTGAAATATATCATGGCCAAACGTCTCAGAAATTTTTGTTGTATGGGTGTCAGGCACTCCAAATGTCGATGTTTCAACATGAGACTTGACTTTCATTGTCGAACAAGCAGGCGATGTCACAAGTACTGATGAATCTCTAATCGGGTATATTAATTCTTGAAGCGTACAAGGAGTATTCTCAGTATTCGCACGTTTTCATTTTTTTTCTGTTTTAGGGGAACTTGCAACAAAAAAATCTTTTTAGAGCTTAATTTTTTTTTTCTTTTTTCAAATAATTGCAAACAGATTACAATTATTACTGCTATATATTCAAGACAGATTTAAGGCTATCCTATTGTTCTAAAGAAGGGGGAAGCCTGAAGACAAGACCGTTCACAATAGTACACTTATAGCTTTTAAGAAGTTTCGGACATTAAAATAGAGTCCAATATCCACAAATGGTCTGCGAAAAATGATTGCTAAATTTGAAGAGACCAATTCATTTGACGTGAAACAAGGTAGAGGAAGGAAACCATTTTCGGCTGTGGAAGATGTGGCTACAGTATTACAAGAACAGACTAACAGTGATGCTGGAAGCAGCAGTGCATGGGGAATTGCCCGAATGCTGGATATGCCGAACAGCACGGTGCCTAAAGTCCTACAGAACATCTTAAGCTGTTATCCTCACAAGATAACTCATGTGCAGCAGTGTTGCCTGCAGTTGCTCCTGCTGACCTGGAAACCTGATTCTTTTGCACTATGATTTCTTGTCCATATGGAAGAGGACAACAGATGGCCATGGAACATTCTGTGGTCTAACGAAGCCTACTTCCATTTGCACAGTTCTGTAAATATACAAAATTGCAAGATATGGGAGATCGAGAATCCGTTCCAGCAACAGCCATTACCACTTCAGTCTGAAAAGGACACTGTGTGGTGCGGAATAACAGCAGCATTCATCATCGGTCTGTTTTTCTTCAAGGAGATAACAACTGTGGGTCCCGTTACCTGCTCCATTACTGGCAAGCGGTATGAAGCACTTTTGCATAACCATGTCCTTCCAGCACTTCAGCAGCGTCAGTGTGTGGATCGCACAATATTCATGCAAGATGGCACTCCTCTGCACATTGCTACTCCTGTGTAGGGTATACTGAGTGCTCATTTCGGAAATGATAGGATCATAAGCCGCCATTTCCCAACAACGGCCGCCACGTTTCCCTGATTTAAACTCGTGTGATTTCTGGCTTTGTGGTTAACCGATGAATGTTGTTTACAGAGGGTGGATTGTAAATCTAGCTGACTTGAAGGCATGCATCACATACCACATCCATTGCATCAGTAAAGATATCCTTCAATCTGCTATGGAGCATGCCATTTTGCACTTCCAGTTAGTAGCAGAACTCGTCTGAGGGCATATTGAACAATTTATGCCTTAATCAGCAGGAAGGTGTTTGTCCCATGAAGCTCTTTTTTTTTTTTTGGTTTTTGTCATTGTCACTGTTGTTGCTGTACACACACATTCTTGTCTTTTCGCTAATTATTTTGTAGAAAAACCATGAACTCTACTGTTTCCTTTTGGCTAATAACATTCCCGTGTTTAACAAATTCATTTTTGGACAAGACCAAAAATGACGGGGGAATAACTGCATCTTCCTGACAGTGCCATCTATCAGCACATATTGGCACTATTTTTTTTCCTTCGCCATACAAAATTCCATTGCTTCATGATTGATCTGCTAAAATATCATGTCATTTTGACTAGAAGTTTTAAAATTTTTGATTTCTGAAATCGTAACTTTTAAATCACCCTGTATACACGTACGAATATACTATAATGCATATGTATGCACGCAAGCGTGTCTCACTTTCACATTTTGCCCCCCTAGCAAAAGATCCTGGCGATGCCACGCTATTAGCATCTACTATATCAAATATATTTTGCCAATACATATCTATTCGTAAATTTGAAAAAGACTCAAGTTTGTTTTGCAAAAGAATGTCACACTTCAATACTTTCCACCCATCTCTGATTTTATCAACTGAATCATCATCAAATTTTTAAAATCTTGCAATTCTTGTAATAGCATTCATCCCTTCTGTAACAGCATAAGATTCAGTAGATTGTACAGATAAAGGCTGTAGCACTTCCATGTCTTTTAAAACTTGGCTATCATAAGGTAATTTCTTTTTTAAATATGCAGTGGTTTCTATTAGAGTCCTTCTAATATTTAAGATTTTTTTTTTTTTTTTTTTTTAGGAGGCTTTTAGTTTTTTCACCAATGTTCATTTCAGCTAATTTTTTCCAGCTGTTTTTATCTTCTAGGTTGTTACTTTTCATAACTGCACCTTCTTTCAAAACTAAATCATCCTTGATGAATATCATTAAGATATTTCGCATAAGTTTGTTTATCTCACAATACAATACACATATTTTTTGCAGATTCAGCCTGAAACACTAAAGAAAAATTTTCAAAATATTTATGAGAGAAAACAATAAAATTCAGGTAGCATGCCAAGAATGGATTTTTTAAGAAGTGTCTAATTCGCAAATATCTTTCTAATGCATTTAACTGCCTTTGTTGTTCTTTTTGGTGCAGGCAAAAACTTCAAAAAGTATTCCTTCATATTAGACAGCTGATCCAAAAACCTCTGACTGATAGGTCCAGTGGATTGCCATCGACTACTAACATGTCTCAGAAAAAATTGAGCTGTATCCTGAGTTATATTTTCAATAGATTTATAATCTTCCCGCCTTGCTGCACTACATTTCAGAAAATAATAAACATCAGTAGCAAATTCTTCAAAATTCATGTCAAGCTCATTTAGTAAGCACTTAAAGCCCTTATTTACAACATGGAGATTGCACTTTCCTAAAGTTTCTTTGCCAGTTTCTGCTTTTAGTTTTACAAAGAATTTTTTAAAAACACTTTTGTTGACAATTTCTTCAAACCAGTCTCGCACAGTTCTGGCAATGACATGGCGCAATGTCATCCATAAAAACTACATCGTTGTTTGGGTACATGAAGCGCATGAATGGGTGTAAATGGTCTCCAAGTAGCTCAACATAGTCATTTCCGGTCAATGATCAGTTTGACCAGAGAACCCAGTCCACTCCATGTAAAAACAACCCACATCATTATGGAAAACATAGACAAACAAATTAATTTATTTAATAATAAAATTAAATTAATTTAAAACGCCAACTAAACTTGCAAGCAAAATGTCGGCTGTTACATGTCCTAAAAACACACTAGTTAGATATCTGCAGGATACTTTATTGAACTCATCCGATCAGCATCTGGCATAAATATTTAACTGCCGTTTGACTTAGGCATTTGTTGTCTCATCAAAAACGAGTGACATCGAAGAGCAAGAAGAAAGATCATCTTTTAGCAGACTTTCAAAATGCTTTGCAATCCCGTGCGATATTACATAGGAAACTTTTTTCTCTTTTAGTTGCATTCGAGCTGCAATAACAGAAACCAGGAACATTTCTTTGAATAATTCCACAGTCTCTGTGCAAGATTTAATGGACATATTAGCATCCGCAATCCCAAGAAGCCCATAAAATTTTGGCTTTCGCAATCATTAAATCTTCACTCATATCATTGTTCTTCATCAGCGATCCAAAATTCGATCATGTATTTTTAAATCTAAAATACTAAATTTAAACTTGTGCTTTTTTCCTTTATGATGTGACCGCAGTTAGGCGAAACCACTGCTCGATATATCGAAGTTTCCAGCACAAAATGTAAAACATGCCAAACTGCAATTACTGTCTACAGAAGAAAGCGATTCTTTTAATTTCACATCATCAAGTTCCTTTTCTTTCCAAGATTCCTGGAACTTAGTTTTTTCTCTGGGGATTTTAGGATATCATTCAATTAAATCACTATTCTGACAGCAAGCAGGTAAAAAGGTAGACTGTCATACGCACGGACATGCACGCGTTGGTAAACAATTTCGTGTGAAAATAACTGAAATGGTGTAAACTAGAATGAATCACGTTAACCTATTGATGCGAATAAGCCCGAAGAAAAGGAGCTAGGCAACCTGAAAACAGTTAAGGAAAAGCATACAACACATCCACACAATGTTTCACATATGTCACAAATTACAACTCTTATGGCAGAAAAGTAGGAGGAGTAAGCGGAAGGTTGCATTTCTTTCGACCAATCCAACGGCTTTACTGATAAGCCTTTGGCGATTTTTATACCTTCGGCAGGAAACTGCCAATGCGTACTAACTCATTCAACAGAAAATGAAAAATCCTACAGCTGCAGACTTTTTTAGGAATACAAAAAAAAAAAAAAAAAAAAAATATATAGGGTAATTTTAGGGAATTTAAGGAGCATGTAAAATATTAAAGAATTTAAGGAATTTTTTAGGAGGTCTCTGATCTCTGTATTTTAAATAACAATACTAAAAGGCACTCTTTATTGAAGTGATACACAGAGGTAAATTTCATATGCACTAAAAGGATCCCACTTCCAATTTAATATCCATTTGAATTATTTTATCCTCTGAATAAGTTGAATACATACACTGACACAAAATAATCAAATCTTCTTTATTTATAAAATGATACTTACACTGCCTTAATAACACTATGCATCCAAGACAAGAGAGACTTTTGACAGAATATTTTAGCACAGGTGTCAATTTTTACAGCAGCAGATAATATATCCAAGATAGCACTCTGAAAAAAAAGAAGTAGAAAAAAATCTTTTCAAACTTTCTTTAAATAAATAACAAACACACACCAGCTCAATGTTATCCACACAATCAGCAAAATTTCATGAAAAAATGAATTGGGGAGAGTGGTAATAAATGGGCCAATAGTAGTAGCTGAAGTATTTACATTAAATGATTTTAGGTGATGTCAAAGAGAAAGCCCTGTGTTCACCACTGGCTGTTTTTATGAAACTTTGGAGCTTTTTAATTTTTAATGTATGAAACAAGGCTGTAGATGTGTATTGGTATAATTTTATTACAATTATATATGTGTGTGTGTGTGTAACATTTGCTAATCTGCCTTTTTGTGTTAATAATAAAAAGGATAAGTTATATTTTTTTCTCAGATTTCATTTAGTGACCCATTTATTACCTGCAATGGCTCATTCAATCCTACAGGTGGGGTTGAATGGGCCAAAGTTTTTTTTTTTTTATTATAACTTTTCTGTAAACAATTTTTATTCAAATTATTACTTTTGTTTTATGTGACCAAATAACTGAGACATACATCATGAAATTCTGAGCCCATGAAAATAATTAGGAAAAATTAGAAAAAAAAAAAAAAAAACCCCGCCCATTCATTACCACTCTCCACTAAATCAAGTTCAAGATTTAAAAACAAACAGAAACAAAATAACTTTTTATTTTTTTTTAAATATACTAACATTAAACCATGAAACACATCGGGACTATATAAACTGAAGCAAATGTTATATAACAAAATATGAGAGTAATGTTTGTAGTTGGCTGGCTGTCAAAGTTTGTAACTTCAAAAAAAATCTGGAGCAATTCCACGCGACTTTCCGAATACTTACGATTAAGATCATTACCAAGTATTTAAATAAATTTTAATTGATGAATAATTCAAATATATATACCAATTGAAGCTCAATCGAATGCACCATTTAAACGCAAGCGCACTTTCAAGAATTTCTCCATATATGCCATAATGTAAAAGAAATCTTTGTCATAGCCCTGTAGAAAAACTATAAGTTCTACACACATCAAAATCAACACCGGTCTCACAATGGTGTTTTATAATATATATACCCAATTTGAGCTCAATTGAATGTACCATTTAAACGCTAGCACACTTTCAAGAATTTCCCCCCATACGCCGTAATGTGTAAAAAAAAAAAAAATCTTTGTTGTAGCCCTGTAAAAAAACTATTAAGTCCTATACACACCAAATTCAATAACGGTTTTGGGACAGTGGTTTATAACACATATACCCAAACGGAGCATTCGATTTGAGCTCAATCGAATGCCCCGTTTAAGAGCAATCGCATTCACTCATATACACACAAATACATACATACAAACATCTCGTAAAAATAGCATAAATGAATTCAGGGGACCTCAAAACGTGTAAATACAACAAAATCTTGAAGTCGAATTTTTTCATGATTACAATAGTTTCTTTACATGGTACATTTTCAGAAAGTAACAAGCATTTTCATTATTTAGTGCAGAACCAAACAAACCACCTGATAACACATGACAGGTCTAAAAAAATTGGCAAAAACTCAGGGATGTCATTACACTAACCTAGATTATGAAATTATTTATTGATGCGCAGGAACACAAAAATTATCTTTAATCTTTTCTGGTCTGTTGGTGGTGGCCAAACAATACAAGCAAACCACCAATAGGCCAAAAAAGATCGTAGATAATTATATGTCTGTGTTATCAATAATAAATGATTTTATAATCTAAGTTAGTCAACGTCATCCCTGAGTTTTTGATAATTTTTTTAGACCTGTCATGTGTTATCAGATGGTTTGGTTCTGCACTAAATAATGAAAATGCTTGTTTGGACCAAACAAAATTAATACAGTCAAGTTTAGTTATAGTGAACCTCTGGGGACAAGCAAATTTTGTGTGCTATATCTGAAGTTCACTAAAACCAATGTTTCCCCATGTTGAACCATAAAACTGAATGCAAAAGTAGGAAATAGTATTTTATACTAATACTGAATATTAAGTAAATCAAATATAATTAATCCATTTATGGAAATAATGTACATTCAATTCAGTTGGAAGAAGGTGCTGTCATTTTTAATCTGCGATAATGCATTGGGAATGGAAAATGAAATCATCCAAGCTCAAGAGTGAAATTTCCGCTTTTGGTTCACCTTCATTAGTACCCTGCTTTTGCTAATGAATACTTTTACAGATTAGAATGCATTACAGAACTGAAAATATCATACACCCCTCCCCCCTTGTTTAATCATCATGTTAGCCTAGACACTGGTGATTCACCTATAGTTCGGAACAGGGGCGCTTGATAATTTCTTTCTCTCTCTAAATGAACACAAAAAAGACACTCTTCATAAGAATTGAAAACATCACCTCTGCTGTCTAGAATTTTTTAGTTCACTATAACCAAAGTCATGGTTCACTAAAAGCGAAAAATGCTATGAACATTTCAAACGTATGTGAATCGGAACTAATGAAATTCATTCACTATAACTTGAGTTGACTGTATTTATTATTGAAGTGCATAATTACATGTTACCCACTGAAAATGGTAAGCATAATATTAATAGACAGGGATACACAAAATATTTTTATCTTTTACAGTCTACATGCAGTAGTAGGACAAAACAAAATTAATATTTATAATTGAAGTGTATAACTCAGTGGTGCTACAGAGGTTTAGGTCTATCGTATCAGAAAAAAATCTAATTTGTATCAATTTTACAGACTTTCGTATCAAACAAAAACTACTTTTGTAGACTTTTTCATCCAAAATATCTGCTTATGCATCAGTTTTGCAAATTTTCGTGTTTAAAAAGAAAATTCTGTACTTATTTTGAAACTTTTGCATTGCTTACATATTATGTATAATTTCCCTCCCTCAAAAAAAAAAAAAAAAAAAAGATAAAAAGAAAAATATTGTTATTAGTAAAACTGATTATTACTTATATATATTTTTAAATGGACAATTACAAATCAGTGTTATGCTGGTGTTTCAATTTGTTTGATTAATGGGCTCTATTCATTCTACATTGCATTCTAGCAAATATCAGCAGAGTTTGTATATACGTGATAACAGTATTACACAATCTAACTTTGTGCACAGTACACAACACAAAGAATAGCCCCTCCAACTCAAATGAGAAAAGGGATCAATCACAAATGCTCAGAACTGCAGAGACAAAATGAGAAGCAAGTGTGCTATTCGTCCTAAGCAGTAAGTGATAGATGATTAATCTTGCATAATCCATTTCCAATTGTATGAGTGCTTCATTAGCGAAGTAGTTGACCATTGAATAGGGTGAAAGCCATAGAAATAAAGAGAGGGGGTAAATTTTCTTAAAATTCCAGGGTTGAAGCTGGATTTTCCAGGTTTTTAAAGCAAAATTACATTTTTCCATGAAATTTCCCCCAAGTTTTAAGAGCTAATTTTCAATTCCCTGTTTTCCAGGTTTCCCTGAGGACATACGAACCCTGTATGGAGAGGCACAAGGCTATTGGTAAAAATTTCCAAATTCTTTAGAGCAAAGTAAAATCCACCAATCCTATGCATAAACAATGAAATATTTAACATTATAGGAACACACATTCTACATTGTATTCTAGCAAATATCAGCAGAGTTTGTATATACATGATAATAATATTACACAATCTATGTGCACAGTACACAACACAAAGAATAGCCCCTTCTTAATTCAACCAAATCAAATGAGAAATGGGAGCAATCACAAATGCTCGGTACAGCAGAGACAAAATGAGAAGCAAGTGTGCTATTTGTCCTAAACAGTCTTAAGTGATGATTAATCTTGTATAATCCATTTCCAATTGCATGAGTGCTTCATTAGCGAAGTAGTTGGCCATTGAATAGAGTGAAAGCCATAAAAATGAAGAGGAGGGGAAATTTTCTTAAAATTCTAGGGTTGAAGCTAGATTTTCCAGGTTTTTAATGCAAAATTACATTTTCCCATGAGATTTCCCTGAGTTTTAAGAGCTAATTTTCAATTCCCTGAGTTTTCCCTGTTTTCCAGGTTTCCCTGAGGGCGTATGAACCCTATTTATTATTGTGATGATAACCAACCCCCATCCTCGGGGGGAAAAAAAGAAAAAGAAACTTTTGCTTGTGCCACTATCCCGGAATCGCAAAGTCTGGATGACTCCCCTCTCCCTTATCACTTGTCATGTGATGTGATGCATACTCGCATAACACATGCCCGTGTCAGCCATTGGTCTATACACTCCCAAGATCTCTCAAATAAATAAAATTACATGAGTTTTTTATCACATGGAAACAAAATAAATACTTTCTACAAACTCTACATCCAAAATTAGCAAATGGTAAAGTCCTTAAAAAAGAAAAATCCTATTCAAACCCTTTTAAATTGTGTAGTAGCATGTGAATGTCATGTTGGACAATTCAATATCATAATCTAGTTTTCGAGTTAGTATTGGAATGATTTTAATATATTAAATGTTAATATTGAATTTTAATATTAACTTTATAAAATAAGTTTTAAGACTAGGTTTTTCGATGCGACGGTTAAATATGGTTTAAAATGTCATGTGTCGAAAATCTGCCAACCATGCCTCTAACCAACATCACACTGAATCCGCATCAAAGATTTTAAATTTTGAAAAGGAAAACTATTTTTTAACTATGCAATTTTTTGTTTCCTACAAAGACTTTGAACATGTGACATAATGAACACAGTGATGACGAATGTGCGTCATAGGTTCACTATCACTAGGTCAATTTAAGTTTATGGGGATTGCTGGTTTTTGAATAGCTGTGAAATCTTTTCTTAGTTAACTGCATAAGACCCCCCCCCCCTCCATAAAATTACTTTCACTGGGCTTTCATTGTTTCCTTTCAGTTGATTAACTGTAAAAAGCCTTTTCGTGGTAGTAACCGGGTTTTTCAGTATTATATTGAAGGTGCCAAGGCAAAAACTGCAAATTCATAACTTGTTTAAAATATAAAAAACTTTGTAAAATAACACCATAAATTTTACTTCAATGACCATACAGCTAGGGGCCGATTAGCCAAATTGGGGGTTCCCTCGTTCGAAAACTCTTTTCAAAATTTACAAATTTTTAAGCTGAAAGAACAATCTGGGGCCTCTTTTGTTGGAGTTGCGGGCATTTGCCCCGAATGACCTCCCGGAAATCAGGCCCTGCATACAGCAGAGGCGGCTCGTGGGATACAGCAAGTATAGCCGGGCTGCACTTGAAATTATCAGCACATACTTTAAAATAATTTATTCTACTAACTTTCTTAAATTCAGATTAGAATTATCGAATTCCTATCGTAAATTAAAAAAAAAAAAAAAAAAAACCTATTGTAGTAACGGCCGGATCTCTCATTCAGAAAAAAAGCCCCTTTAATCTTCCCGCAATTCAACTGCGAAAGTCGTTGGTACAGCCGAGGCCTCCGTGCTGATTAAGGAATTGGCAGCACCGTTGCCATGGTAACGAGTACGTAAGCAGTTTCTCCGGCTTAGGATAGCATAGGGTGTTTTAGCTGAGACACAGCCGAAGAAAGGGTTTCTGTCTTTTGCAGCACTCGTGAATTCGACGAACTGATTGGCTCAGACGATAAGTGAGGGAGAGAATAAAGACACAGAATATATGTTCTAGCCCAGCGTTTCCCCCGCAGAACTTTTGCAGGGGGGGGGGGAACGAGAAAAACTATAGAGCAGTAGGGCAAACTATATAGCAGGATGCATTTTTTTAAAAAAATCATCGTATTTATTCGCATTTTTACTCAAAAAATATCCATTTTCGCTTAAAATGTTCATTATTAAAGATTAAAAATCTCAATGTATGCTGAAAAATGTGAGGGGGGGGGGGATGACGTTAAAAGGTTGAGAACCGCTGTTCTAGCCCATTCTAACAGAAACAATAGTTGTTTTTTGTTGTCTGGGAAGGTTAAAAGTTTTTAGTCTTATTTGTTACTGTGTCCATGTGTTATTGGAATCTATGATTTAACCGTTTTGAAACAAGGAGCCCCGTTATTATCCAGTTTGCGTCTTGCTTGAAACTCCATTTAACACATGGAAAGAAGATAATAAACGACAACCACTAAAAGAAAATAGACCGACACCAAAATTGTCCATTCATAAGAAAAAAGAAGGTTCGTCTCAGCATGGTCGTAGCTTCCATTTCTCATGATATGCACTATTCTCGTGGCTATGGGGCAGTTTTTATTTACAAAAAAATGTTTTGTTGGCCGTGTTTAATCGTTTGGAATGGTACTGGATAGGATGGATTAACCACCATCACACGAGCACGTAAAACACACGAAAGCTCAATCGAGCATTTAAAAAATTCTTTAAAATTTAAGGAGTTGATAAGAAGTGGGAGCTAAATTGCTGACGCATTAAAGGAAAACTCTCGACTTTATATTGCTGAATTTATCAAGAAGGTAAGCCTGAATAGACGCTTCATGCAATTACCCATCAAAGCAGTATTGTTTTTAAGTAAGCAAGAACTGGCATTAAGAGGACATGGCGAGCGAGAAAATTCTTTAAACATGGGGAATTTTAAAGAGCTTTTAAAATTAATGATATCTGAATTAAAACAACGCCCTTTTATGAGGACATCACTGACTGATTCGCAAGTTTAAAAGAAAAGAGGATTCATTTGACTTATAAAAAATAAGTAAGTTTTCTTTTTTTTTTCTTCTTTCTTTTCTTCTCAAGTTATCATTACAAAAGGAAATTCTCAGGAAACTTAATGCAATTTGGAGGATAGGAGCGGTTGGTTGAAATTTATGTCCATTTTATGGAAGTAAAATAGGATCTCTCACATTTTTTATGTAATTTCTTTTTTTTTTCCTTGATGAGAGCTAATCCACCAGCTTTCGAATTCAGTAACAAAGATTTTCCATTCCAGGGGGGGGGGTCATATGTTTCCGGCTGCACTAACATTTTTGACCACGGGCCGCCACTGGCATACAGCTGTTTTGATCAAAAAGGTTTTGCCCAAAAAGGGCAAAAAGTTTTTGCTCAAAGCAGCTGTATGGCCGTTGAAATGAACTTTATGCTGTTATTTTACAAAGTTTTTTATTATTTTATGTTTCAAACAGCAATTATTTTGAGTAATTTTATTAGTTTAAAATAGTTCATTTAATGATTTTTTTACCTTATTAGAGCTTTAATTTAGTTTCTACTTTGCGTATAGTGGATTAATTTTCGAAGTTATTCAAAATACAACGAGCTAGAAACAAAATTACTTCTTTCTTGTTTTTAAAAAGGAGGAGGACTTTATTTTGAAAACCATTCCACCCATTTGAAACCATTCAAAAATTTTCTTTTAAACCTTGAAAAAAATTCCTAATTTAACTATTAAATATATTATATTGCCCCCCCCCTCTCCCAATTTCTCTTTTGCACTATGCTTGTTGTCCCACAAAAAATGCGTAATAAGAAAAAAAAAAAAAAAATCATGTTTTAAAAGCATATATAGCATTTAGAGCTATTCAGAAATATAGGCAGTGTTTAGATACATTAGCGATTTTATTATTGTTGTTTGATTTATATCAGCTCTAAACTATGTTTACTTTAACATGTTTTCTCTGTCTATTCTTTTTATGGATCATCTACCTCATTCTGAATGCATATCATTTACCAAACAGGTTAAAGAGGCAGGATGCTTTGACGGCCTTTGGAACCTTATTTACACAAATCTATTAAATAAAGTGCTTTGGTGAGGAAAAAAATTCTAAAACCATCATCTTTTTTTTTTGTTAATTGCTTTTATTTTACTATTATTAACTTTAATCTTGCTTTTAAAGCAATGGAATATATAGTTTGGATTTGCTGATTTTAGGGAAAATCAGTTTCAGACTGTACATGCTTTCTGATATAAAAAAGAGAACAGTGTTCAGATGAAAATGGGAAATTGATTTATTAGTATGTAATTTTTAGTTTTATTTACTTTTTTGGACCCTGGGACAGCACGGATTTGGTGTAGAATTTGTTTAAAATTATACTTTTTGTATTGGAAAATACCAAAAGTTTCTTTAGGTGCAGAGACCTTCAAAAATATGCTTTCTGTATAAGGATGTATCAAGAGATTCCATTTGGTGCAGCCGTAGCACCCCTGGTATAACTACATAATCCCCACAGAAAATAGTAAATGTTGCATTAATATGCAGGGACACGAAAAGTGTTTCGACTGGATCTTTCCCAATCTATTGCTGGTGGTAAGTAAGGAACAAAATTAATATTTGTTATTGAAGTATAAATTGGGTTGATGCATAATCATCAGACGTTTGTAAATTTTTATTAAAATATAGCACATCAAAGAATCACCTAATATTTATGCCCCAACCCAATATCTACATACTCCCCACTGAAAATGGCAAAGGTAGGATTAATATACAGGGACACATAAAACATTTCTGATCTATTATGGTTCCATTGGTCGTAGCTGCACAGAATAAAATATTTTATTTATTATATAAGTGTATTACTACATAGTTCCCATTGAAAATGATAAACATAACATTAGTAATTTTAAGGCAAAGTTTATGTCATGAGTTAAAAAAATTTTTGCAACTTTTGAGATTCCACAAAAATGGAATTAAATTCAATCATATGAATGAGAAAAATATTGTTTCCATGTTAAAAAATGGTATGCAGCTAGTACATATAATAAAAGCAGTCAATTACCACATGCTACCTTTTAAGATTTAACAAAATACAGATTTGTTATAACTAATTAATTAATGTACACAAGCCCAGATTCACTATTTGAAACCAACTAGGCACTAACCATCATTGCACACCTTTCCCTTTTCCGCTACTGCAATTCAGAATTGTAAACAGAATATGTGTAACACACTTAACCTCTCGAAGAGCCTGATAAGCATAATAAATGAATAGCAATAAGGAGATGAGTTTTAGTGTTGGAAAAGGGGGAGGTGTGCAGGATATTCATATAAACCCCCCCGCACACACACCACAAAAAAAAAAAAAAAAAAAAAAAAAAAAAAAAACCTGAAGATAAACAAATATTCTAGAATTATCATAGAAATAAGATGTTAAGATGTATGTTTAAGCTTTAATATTTTCTATCCTCTATATAAATTCTTAAAAATGTACACTATCATAGAATATTCCATTAAAATATGTTCAGTATGAGCAATAAACAAAGAACAGACTGAGCATGGGGAACACAGACATAAGGAAAAGAAACTGTGGAATGACTTAAACCAGTAGTCATTGTAGTTAACCATCCACATACACTCTCTACATACAGAATCTTTTACCAAGTGTAGGTCAAAAGCTCCGTGGTTGAAAGTGCAAGCCCAAAAGTGTCTTTTTGATCAGTGATTAGAAGTATGTTTATACATAAATGAATAACACTACATGGATTTGAATATAAAATCCAAAAAAAAAAGTAAATTTTATAATTTTTTAGTTTAAGGAAAGTAGTAAATCAGCAGCTGAAAATCAACCTACGTACAGCAGTTATGTTTTATATTAAATTTTCACACTAAAAAAATTACCTTTTCTTGAGGTGATGATATTGAACTCCAATAATGAGATAATATCAAACTAAAGATGTGTCGTTTTTCACAAATATGAAAATCCAAGTTTGAGCGAAGGCCATCAGCTAGTAACTTCAACATCCACATTCTTTGCACTCTATGCTGCAAAGTACAAGTCACTATCAGTAAGAGTAATAAAACACATTATTTGAAAAAGCTATACAATGAAACTTCTAGGGAACGGCCACCCTCCATTCCGTTCAGCGAAAAATTAGTCATTAAGAAAGGTGGTCACTCAAAGAAGTATAAACATTTGATAACCAAGGAAAAAGAAAACCTAAAAAATTTTGTTTGTTTTATTATTTATGAAATTGCATACTAATACATAAGTAATTACAAAAAGATATTCTTAAAATTTAAATTTTAATAAAATGCTTAGAAATTATTTCACTGTTTTTACTCTATGAGAGTACTTCTCTGTCAGCTAATTTATTTTTTACATCAGACAAAAGAACATTTATCCTCATATTCTTTATGCATTCTGAATTTGCCGTAATAAAACCTATTTGTTTTAAATGCTTTTTGGATTTTCCCGCAACCAAAACTATCTGCCAGCTCCTTCTTTGAATTTCCTTTTTCACTTGACGCAATTACATTATCTCATTGCTCCAATGGTAAAATCACCTGTTAGATATATATCTTCTCTATCCTGCAGGATTTGTATGTGATGTGTATGTGCACTTGCACCTGCTGTCAATTTACACTGGAGCGATTGGTTTTGAATGTGGTTTTTGTTTACTTTACTTCCAGAAAAATGCTAGAGAGTTCTCAGACAGAGAATCAGTCGCTTATAGAGGGTTGTGTGGTCTCTTCCCGAGATCATTTAACATTAAGCATATAGGGTAAAAAATTGCTGTCTTAAAAAATTGGTCGCTGACAGTGGGGGTCGCTCATAGAAGTTCACTTTATACTACTTTTATAACCCTTAGTATTTCAAACAGAATGATTCATATTCTGAAATTAATTTGTCATTAAAACGATTTGAAATAATGTATGATTATTTATTTGTCACTTAATTATTACCAGTGACTTTTTTAAAAGAATTAACAAGGATGCAATATTTCTAAAATAATAAAAATGCAAAAAAGAAAAAAAAAGTTTCTCTCTCCCCCCCCAGTTTTTAGAATAAAATTTTACTTTTCTTTATTTTTCATAATTTATTAAAATTGTATTTCACTAACTT
This sequence comes from Cheiracanthium punctorium, assembly GCA_038373885.1. NCBI lineage: Eukaryota > Metazoa > Arthropoda > Arachnida > Araneae > Cheiracanthiidae > Cheiracanthium > Cheiracanthium punctorium. The sequence goes on along the minus strand of JAWZYV010000651.1, from coordinate 178,080 downwards.
TTTATAACTCCCCCCTATCATATCAATCCTGAAGTACAATAATTAAAACTAATATTTAACTAAACTACAAAGGGCACTCAAAGGAAGGAAACAAAAAGGAATAAAACATTGTTTCAAAACACTTAAATATAAAATAATTTAATTCTCAAATTTTATGATTATTCACTCAACATATACAACAGTTACATTTTTTTTTTTTTAGAACACAGTTATGCTGCTAGGTCTTTTAAATAAATCAAGCAAAGTAACATAAAGATAAGAAAATAGTTTAGTCACAAGAAATAAAAAATGTTCTAAAAACTATCCCAGTTAGATCTGTAAATATATAAGATTTTTTTTTTTTTTTGAGATGCTTAAAAGGGTGGAGAATTCTTGTACTTTACAAAAATAAACAAGTAAGTAAAAATGTAGTTGATGAATTTTAATATTTAAAATAAGATGTTGATTAAAAAATAATTAATTTTAAAGTAATAATAATAATAGGGAATTGGACTCCTGATAATAAGATGACAGTAATTCTAAGCTCATCAAAAACTCATGGGACAATCAGAGTTGGCATTACAAACTTTGATGAAATGTTGATGGGTTTTAGAGGAATAGTCGAGCAAAATGTGAAAACAATACAGTGAAACTCTAGAAAACTTTTAAACATTCATTTAAAAATTAGATACATATTTATATATATCAGTAATTTGTCAAGGAAGTGCTGCTAACAACTATTATTTCTAAGTTCAATTTGAGAATCCTATAATATTGGGTTTGATTCTGTATTTTACTCCTCCTCCCCTAATAAAAATTATTGCTGTTAGATTGCTATTTAACTCAATCAGTCATATTAGTGACTGATTGAGTAAAAAAGCTATTTTTATAAATCAAATCTAAATAAACTTGAAAAATAAATGTGACAGAAATAATGAGTTAATTATTAAATATTTTTGAAAATTGTCAATCTTTATTTTTTTAGTTATCAACATTGTCAAATAAAAGTACAGTACATGATGCAAGGTGAGATAAATCATAAAACTTATTGGCAAGTGAGATAAATCATAAAAACTTAGCATACGTTTTAAAATTATTTATTTATTTAATTATTTATTTGTGTCAGTGAGACTTTTATTATTAAAATTATTAAACTTAAATAAACATTTTTTAAGTTACTTTTTAAAGAATGAATCAACTCAAAATTTCAGGAAATTTTATTTATCAAATGAGCAATTTTTAAAAATGGAAACAAAATTGGTTTCTTTTTTAGTAAGAGTTTAAAAAAAAAAACCCATCCAAATGTAGTAATGTTTATTTCGTGTTTTTCAGAAGATGGTGATATAATTTGCATTTCATATGCTTTTATAATATATATTACACTGTGTAATGTACATCATCTGCAAAAGTTTCTAATTAGGAAAGTAAGACTGAATCTTTTGCAAAATATGATTAATAATTCATGTGCTATTTCTGACACTTTTTGTTTTTTGTAATTGGCTTGATTGTCCTTGGTATAATTTTATTTTAATTATGATTAATAAAAACAGTTCTAATACAATCTGTCACATTAATATTAAAGCTTATGATTTTTTAAGGGGAAAAAATACAAAAAGAGAGTTACTGGTGTAGATTCCAAGACTAAAAGATTAACAATTTACAGCAAACCCTTAGTGCTGCTATTGATGGCGAAAAAAAAAATCACTGATATTAAGCATGTACCAAATTTATAATTGTGATTTCATGGGTAATACTTGAGAGTTGCACTTTATTTCTTTTCTATTTTACTCCACTAGGGATCTTCTAAAACATACCAACATTTTATAAAAATCTGTGATGCCAAAGTCTGAACTTTCCCCTAGTAAAGCCTGATGAATAATTTTTAAAAAAGTACAAAACTAAGTACATTTACCAAACTTTCCAAATAATAACAGAAGGATGCATTTAAAAATTTGATACTGTAAGTATTGTATTCAATTGCATATTCAGACAAAACTACTGGAGCACTATCTGCCTAAGGAGGGGTGCCTTGAGTGGAGGGCTGTTTAAGAGATTCTAAAACTTATTCACGATACATCTGGAAAAAATTGCCCACAACACCAGACTGTTAGCTCGATTGCCATGCGATGGACCCAATCCCCGAGACCGTCACACATGAGCCATTTACCATGTTCAGTGTTTTTATACATTCAGCCGATTTCTGACTGCAAGAACTTGCATACTTAAACAAGCAGAATTCAATGCTTTTTTGACAAAAGTAAAAAAAAAATAATTGAATAAGTACAATAGAAAAATGAAACAAATTAGTTTTAATAAACCTGTTTTATTCTTTGTTCTGCACTTTTATAAATGAAAATATTTCATAAATAATACAAATTTATTTAGATCACTTAAAGACTTCCTTAGAGTGCTTCTTCCACTAAGATGACTAGAATAACACTGCGAATAAGAATTCATATAATTCATACTTACTTCAATATCAAGACTGTTGAAGAGCACATAAAACTCAGGAACCTGACTGATATCAAGAATTGGTTTTACCATAATAAACTTGTATAAGGCAGAAAACAAAGGATGATCTACCACAAAAAAAAAAAAAAAAAACAAATATCAAAATAAAACTGTTAAAAGACATGGAAAAGCACAGTACTATTATTAGTAGTACAGTAGACTCTCGTTTAACTGGGATTGGATTATCTGGGACGGATTATCCAAATTATTATGTTAATGATACATTGAAATTAGCATAAAATACCACAGTTAAAAAATCATGGAGGGGAATTTTATCAAATGAAGAAAATGAAATTTAAACATAAGACTACAATAGTACTGAACTGCAGAGAAAAATCTTAGAAGATTTGAAGACTTTGTTCTGAAAACTTCAGTGCAACAATGGATTAACGAAGATTTGAAATTGAAATGTTACAAAGCTTGTGGTTCAAAAGAAACAAGGAATGTCATACAATATAAATAAAGTGATAAAGTATTGTGTTTTAAGGCAAACTTACTGGAGGGCCCTCTGTCTGAGGAGGGGGTGCCTTGGGTGTGAAGGACTTTTCAAAAGATTCTAAAGTATATTTATGTTACATTAGCAGAAATTTGTTCACAACTCTAGATCATTGGATTGATTGCCATTTAGTAGGCCAGAACCCTGGACCTTTACACTTCAGCCATCAACCATGTTCAGGGTCTTATACAATTGGCTATGGTGGTAACGGTTCAGCAAATAAAGTGTTTCTTAATTATTTGGAATAAGATGAAAGCCTGCTGAAAAAATGATGCTTGAAATATTTGTGCAGTGAAATTCGTTGAAGAGCAAATGAAGAACAAAAATAGATTTCTATCATTGGAAACAAACTTTTTTTTTTTTTTGGGGGGGGGGGGGGGGAGAGGGGGGCAGCAGGGGTATCGTAAATCTATTCATCGTAAATCTAAATAACATTAACTATGTATATATATATATATATGTGTGTGAGGAATGGCCTTACGCCATCCCTTGTTGAAATGATCGACACAAATCCATTGGGGTTATAGGTTGAATAGTTTATTTCAAAGTTCAGACAGAGGGCAGGAGTCAGGCCGGCGACCTTTTAGCTCCGGGGCTATCTTATGTGATCTCGAACAGCTCCTAAAAAGATTCAAGTTCCAAACTCCTAAAAAAGCTTACAGCTCCCACCTAAGGCTCTAAACTCCCGAAATTTCCATGCTTTTGCTTTAATACTCCCCTAGTTACTACACCTGCTGGCAGGGCTCAGCATGATCGCGAACGTGTTACTCTAAAACGTAATTAGTTAACTAGATTGTCAATCAAGACATGAGAAACACCTGCTTACCCAGGAGTTCTAAAAGCGTTTAGCAACGAAACCACAGAAAACTGCAAATACTGCTAAATCAACAAAATTTACTCCATATCTAACTTCAAAAATTGTCTCCGAGCATAATATTTGTATGGCCGAGAAACAAACTTTACAGTAAGAGTAACAGAGAAAGAAGGTTTTTCAGATGACATTAAATTAAATCAGAAAAGTTAATTTTATTATTACATATATATACTTACATTCATTATCTTTGTTTCTTATTAATTAAATTATTAATGCCCTAATGTACGGGGTGCACAATCTTTGTAAGTGAAGCGCCATTTATAGAAATGACAAGACTGCCATGGGCCAAACCCCGCAGTTTAGTTTGAAAGTGAAGCAGCTCTACTATAAACTTGTAGTGACATTATTTTATGCCGCAAATAGTCGTTTTGAAACCAGAATTTTTATATGAAAGGCAAAATAGTGAAATAAAAATAAATTAATAGTAAAATGAATTAAAATTTTTTTAAGTTCTTCTAATCAGTAGTTTTGTATAGAATGCACATATCATACATAAAAAATAGTGCAACAGGTACATTCGGAGTGGCACGAAGATTCATCCTTCTTCTGTTGCTCAAAGATCAAACCTTCATATAGGCTGGAGAGTGAGAACATACACTCAAAACATAACTATTGCACTGTTTTTAAGTACACAGGTTCTATTAAGGGGGCGGGGACAAAAAGTAACATTTTTCTGTATATCAATATCTCGCCACCCTAAACTATGGAAGCTAATAATACAAAATTGGGCAAGCATGCGACATTTTTAACATAGGTTATAGATCAGGCAGAATTTTAAAAAATCCGTAACCAGTCTGGGGTAGCAGGACAAAATGTTCTTTCCACATATCTCTTTCTACTTAAAAGCGGAAAAAAAATCATAAATTTCTGGCTGTAAAATACAACACTCACAAATACGTAAAATTCAATTTTAAGATATTTTTTAATTCATTCTTTCCTTTTTTATTCACCTCACAGAAAAAAAAATTATCAATAAATTCCTGCTTTAAAATTTAACAAAAATGGATTTTATGTTTAGGCTCAACTCGCTTGTAATTAAAAACTGTTAAAATTTAATATAAGAAAACCACACTACACTTTCCGGTAAATTAATATACAAATTTTTTTTACACTATTTTAATTTAAGAAAATCATAATTTCTCAACCAAGTAAAAGTTAAACATAGACTAGTTTAAAAGTAATATGAACTAATAAAAAAAATAAACAAATAAATAGAAATAGTTTTTTGGTTTAAAATTGCATTATTACTCAACTTTTCAGACTGTGGTTCTTTTATCAATACAAATGTTAATGTTATGGATGAAACTAAATTATACTGACAGATTTTGAACTATTTCTTCAATTACTGGTATGTGAACAAGCCTAATAGTTTCAGAGACTTCTATACTTATCTCAAAAATTCTTCCTCAGATAGGGATAGAAGTATATGTGAGAAAGAAATAGAAAAAAATCACTGTTTTTTAATTTCCCTTAAAAACAATGATTCCTAAAATTGCGGCAGCAAAAGTGTTAAGATGTATTGGTGGGCCAAAATTACACGCTGTGCGAGCCACATTTTGTGCACCTCTACCCTAATTTATAAAAATTTTACTTTTTCTATAATTTTTTCAAACATCATCAGTGAAATTTAAATAAATTTGGTTATCTGGGACATTCGCTTATCGGGATAAGGAATTTCTTGACCATCACAGTTAATCAAAAGTCTACTACAGTAGTAAAATGCAACAAAATACAACATTTCAATTCATTGGGTAGTGAATTAAAAAAAAAATAAATAAATAGCAAAATTTATCTTTAATAACAAAGTATAGGATGACACTGATTCCAAGTCAACTTAGGATACATATAAAATTTGGTAAATGTTTTTTTAAGGAATAAAACACCTCAAAGTGCTGGTTTGTAAATACATTAACCCCTTGTTATATCACACCTTTTCTATGGCTCCATATTATTATTTTCTCTCTCTACTCTCTATTTCCTAAACCGTTAGTCAGAGACACATAGTTCCAATTGCAAAAATGCTTTAAATTGAATAATCTATTATATGAGAAGCAATCAAAGTCAATAAATCAAATCCTATAAACATTACAAAATTTAAATTTTTAACACGGTCCTCCGGTCCTATCAGTTATATTTAGAAACATTTTCTTTATCCAATTTCATGCACAAAAAAAAAAAAAAAAAAAAAAATCGTCCTTCTACGACCAAAATTTTACCAAGTTACAGCTGCTTAAAGTTAGAGCACTTTATGAGCTGCGAAATAGGGGTTGTATACAAAATGAATTTGAGAAAAATTAATGTACATGGTTTTGAGCCTTGTAATATTTATTAGCAATTTCATTAAGTATTTTATGATTGTAGATTGCAATAAAAAAGATTAATGTTTAACTATGTGTATCCAATAAATTAACATAAAAATATAGCCTATACTGAAAATATAACTTTAAAGAGTTTTTTAAATGACCTTGTGTTAAATAACATAAAATACAAGAAGGGAATTAAACTTTTCAATAAACATTAAATTAGAATATCAAAAATTTTAAAATACAAATATATGCCATTTTAGAAACTTAAAATAATTTTACAAATTCTATTAGCGTAACATTTGCTCAAAGTAGCTTCCTTTGGCTGCAATGCAAACATGCAGTCGTGTCGAAAACCCTTCCTGTACTTTGCGTAGCATACTCAGTGTTACACATCTGCATGCTACACATATACGATTTAGTAAGTCTGATGGACTTGTTGATTCTTTTTCATATACTTTATTTTTTAAGAAACCCCAGAGAAAGTAATCTAACGAATTCAAGTCCGGTGATCTTGAAGGCCATTCAACAGGACTGCCGTACCCAATTATATTATTTCCAAATGTTTCTGTTAGAACAGTATGAGGCTTTGGTGATTTATGTGCTGGAGCACCATCATGATGAAACCACATTTGTGACAAATCTCGTAGTGAAACACACTTGTCTAAGAAGTCAGTCACTGAGCCCGCTAAAATCTGTGCATATCTTTCCGATGTTAAAGCACCATCGAAAAAAAATGGCCCAATTAAGGTCTCTTTCCATATGCTGCACCAAACATTTATGGACCAATGCACTTGATGTCTGTTCAGGCGAATGATTTGCGGGTTTTGCAGAGACCAATAGTGACTATTTTGTGTATGTATAACACCCTGCTTTGTAAACTGACACTCATCGGTAAACAAAATGTTACTATCGAATGACATATTATCATTTTGCTTCAAAATGAAATTGCAGAAATCAAATCTGCGTTCTTTGTCTCCAGGCAATAAATTTTGTACCAAAATAGGGCGATATGGATATGCACAATATGTACTTAAAATATTCCATATTTGTGATTTAGAATAACCACATGCTTCGCTAATGCTTCTTACACTAGATTGTGGATAAGCGAGAACATATCCTAGGACATCTTCCACATGCACGTGCTTTGTTAAATCATGATGATTCTTGATTTTTTACGATTTAGAATGCTACCGATTTCTCTTAAACGCGTCACTACGTTTGATGGGTGATTATCATTCGGAAATTTTATAGTATACTGCTTCCCAGCCTCTCGCTTCTTCCGGTGAAATTCTCTGTAAAGTAACACCATTTCAGTGTATTCATTAGTATTAAACATCATCTTTCATTTTTTATACTAAATAATCTACGAATTCAAATATCATGAACTTTAGACAAACACGAACAAAGCAACTTAAACAACAGTTTTTCAACTCCAGTAAAATATTAAAATTTAATGTTTAACATTTATTGCCATATCAGCAGGAAAACTGAATCTCAAGCAATTATCTTCTGCCTATCATTTTACCTGAAACATAATATTTCATTTCAATTTATTCAAATAAAAATTTGTTAAAAGTTTAGATGTTCTATTTTTTTTAATAAATTCCTCATTGTTTCGACAAGATTTTTTTTTTTATTTACACAACTTATTAAAATTATGTTACTTCATTTAGAGAAAAGTTTTCAAAAGACCCCTGATAAATTTTTTCTAGAGCCTCGCTATAACCTTCAGCTTATAGGTTAGTATTCTAAAATTAGTTTTTCTTCTTTCTCTGCATTATGCCAGAAAATTAAATTAAAACCTATAATTTAAAATTTCAATATTTATACAGTCCCCTAATGGTTCACATAACGGGACATTTTTGAACGTGGAAAAGTGTCTTAAGTCAAAAGTTTGTTGCTTCATAACTCGTATAAGGACGATTTTTTTAAAATTGTGCATGAAATTGTATAAAGAAAAATTTTCCAAATATAACTGATTGGACCGGGGGACTGTATAAAAATTTAAATTTTGTAAATTTCATAGGAATTTATTGATTGACTTCTGATATAATAGATTATACAATTTAAAGCATTTTTGCAATTGGAACTATGTGTTTCTGACTAGCAGTTTAGGAAATAGCCATTGGACAGCGTTAGCACTGGACACCCTGTATATATATACAGTTATTAAGTTAAAATACACACATGGAAATATTCTTATTCATTAGTTAAAAGCCTTAAAATCTGTTAAAAATCCGTTTTTAATGGATTTTAAGGTTTTTAACTAATGATTATATATATACTTTTTTGTTGTCACTTTACTTGAGAACGCAAACAGTACATTTAACTAGCGGTACCTGTGCAAATAATTAGCACTAAATAAGTGTGATATCACTTTGCAAAATTACAAAAATTATTTTATTTATTCTTTACAAGCTGGCTGGATTCTTGTGTAACGAAATCAATCACAAATCGCAACAAACAAAACTCTTGCACCCATCTAGCGGGCGGTTCTACATTCATGAGCGATTTCACTTGTAAAGCTTAACACACGAATCCCGCAATGACGTCATTTTTCATATGCGCGTTGGCCTTGCACTAACTGCGAATTTCACTGGTAAACTAATGCTAAATGTCCAAAAACCACTACTTCGTAACTCCTAGTATATTACCTCTTCACGCAAGTTTTTTCGCAATACTCAACAGCTATGACGTTTCTCTTCATTACGAAGAAAAACGATAACGGCTGCTGGAAATTGTGCGTTATCACCGTCATTTGGCATGGGCACCACTTCTGCATTCCACCCATTAATTTACAAAAATAAAAGCAATAACAAATTTTTTAGTTGTTGATGCCAGTAGAGGAAGCAATTCTCTATAAAATAATATAAAATTTATGTGGAGTAATTGTGAGGTTTTTACTAAAAAGGGGGGCAAACATCTTAACCTTAGCATATTAATATTTATGATAAATACAGCTCCAATCACATAAGTGAATTACAATTAATTAATTTTTGCTCACTGACCTTTCCTAAAAAGCAAGTTATGAGAGAAAAATCAAATTAGATGACTTTGGATAATTTCTTCTGTAAGAAATGAAGTGTGTATTTGTACATGAATTAAAAAAAGTAAATTAAACTTCTGTGTTTATTGTTTAACTGATTATTTTGTTACAGCACTTAATAATATTTATTTTATTGTGTTATATTTTGAGTGCACGTGCTAATAAAAATAAAATTTCATCATCCCCCCCCCCATCTTTCGGATATATCATACATTTTTCTTGTGTCCTGACAAATGTAATATTACGAGGGGCTACTGTATTAAAATAAAATAAATAAATGATAAAACAGTATTACACACTTGGAAGCTAGTCCAATAATATTGAATAGCAAGAATGGCATCAGAATTCTACATAACTAGTTAAAAAGCATTTTATATTGATAGTGAACACACTCTCTCAAAGCATTTTTTACACATAAAAAATTACCTGGTTTAGTAAAAATGATAACAACTCTTGCAATAAACAAGGAAACAATGCTGGGAATTCTTGGGTTTGTTTCTGTAATGGAGTTGCGCAGTGAATCTAAAAGGGATAGCCAAATTTCCTTTTCACCATAATTTGCACCTTCTAAATGAAAATATAACTGCGACAGACAGTAATATCCTATGGCTCTGGTGTTCTTATCAAAACTACTCAGCGAGACAATAAACAAGCTCAAAACTCTAGAGTCCATAAAATTTCTACAATGCACAAAAGAACCTGAAAAAAAAAAAAAAAATTATTTTAATAAAACAGTTACTATATGTCAACTAGCTAAGTTCCCACTCTCTGGATGGGGAAGTTAAATTTCTCATAAAATAATAATAATAAACACTAAAAAGACACAAAAGCTTGCACAAGTTATGGAAACAAAAAAAAAAAAAAAACTACAGAGAAGCGCTTGTATTTTATTGCAGAAATGGTACTGCACAATTACTAGAAGGAAATAAAGAAACATTTTAGATCAATACCATAATTAATAGATTTGGGTATAATTTAAAGGAAGATACGAGTTTTTTCAGGGGCATACATTGAATGTTAATGCAATGTTTTAGTAATACCTGGAGATAACACATTGGCAAATAATGGTAGAAAGAATCGTAGGTCATATATTTTACTAAGATCTGGATTGCTTTTGATTTCTTCACAAGAATCTTCAATAGAGGGCTAAAAAAATAAAAATAAATATTATTAATTAAGTGCTTGTAAAAAGTTTTTAAAAGCTTAATACAGTCAACTCACGATTTTGCGACCCTTCTGATTTAACAACCCTCAAATGAAGTTCTGGGATTTCCAATACCTTTTATTAATTTTCGATGTAATGACCATTTGATTTAACGCCTTACTTGCCGAGGTCTTGTGAAGGTTGTTAAATAGAGAGTCGACAGTAGAAGTTTTTAAAAAGAAATTTTTTACGTACTTCCAACTTTAAGTTTAGAGGATACTTTTCTATAGTAGTTTCAAGCATGTCTAATGAAATAATACTTAATAAATCTTGCAATTTTGGCTTTTTCCATAGAGCCATAGATCCAGCATTCATGACAGCATAATGAACAACAGCTGTTTTACCCCAAAGAAAAGGACTATAAAAAAGCAAATAAAATTACAAATTTGCTAAAAATTCAATAGTAAAAGTATATTTTAGTTTTTCATCATAATTAATGCAGAATTTATTACATTGCATCATACCTTAACTTAGATTAAAAAAGGAAAGAAAAAATAAATACCTGAATTTTATCATGTCAACATTGCTTTCTGAGTATAATTTTATTAGATATAGCAGCTTCCTATCTAAAACAATTACATAAACACAAAAATAAATTATTATAAGATAAAATAAGTACAGAAAAAATTACATTTAAATTCAAATTTTAACTGCATCCAATTAAGAAGAATTATATTACATAACATGAAAGCATTTTTAAAGGCACCCACCCTGTTTATAGCTAACAGTCAAAATCATCATGATAAAATAGATTATTACTTCCAACATAGCCAGCTTACAGTTCTCCCTTATTTAATCATACACTGATAATTTTTGACAGCATTTTAAAATATTTGCATTTGAAAAGAATACAAAAGTTAGCTGAATGTCTCCTAATCAACATGAAGTGTAGTATGAAAGTTTCCATGCTTTCCTTTGGTCCTTTTGCTGACAGCCAATATAAATTTATAGAAGCAGTTTATACAGATTAGATGCTTTTTCTACATCAGCGGAGAAAGAAATCTAGAACTAATAAACCTGTATGATCAATATGTGTTCTCAATATTTAAATGGCATTTATTTACATTTTCAAAAGAAATTCACTGGACTTCAAATTCTGATACTTCATAAACAATTAAATAAAGAGGAAAATTGTATGTATATAAACTACTCAGATTTAATGCTCTTTTTAACAATGTAATATTTATTTATAAAAATAAAATTTTCATGTTTAAAACAATTAATATATACCTCAGATAAAAGTGGTAACTTTATAAACACTTCAAAGCTTGCGATGCATCATTTTACTTTATAGCTATGAATTCTAAATATGAGTCAAAAGTAATGATATCAAATTTTGAGTGATGCCCTGGCTCTGGACTTTGTAAGATTTATTTTTAAATTCGATTATAATTACTTTTCTTTTATTTCCTAAAGAAGATTTACACATTCAAGTGATGCTTTTAATTATCAATTACACTGTCAAATATATCACACTTGCACTGAGCCTAATGTATTCAAATGAATTTTTGTTTCAATAACTGAATTTATCTTTTGCATACAGCTATCAAAAAGGCCAAGTAAAATTTACATAAATGTTTTCTTTGTAATACACAATGTATTTTAATACATTTCATTTAGTCTGGATACTATGGCAGAAAGTAAACATTTACATAAATTTTACTTGCCCTTTTAGATAGCGTAATGAAAAAGATAAATTAAATTGTTGAAATAAATTCATTTGAATACATAATATAGGCTCGCTGAAAAAAGCGATACATTTGACAGTATAATTGATAATTAAAATCATCATTTGAATGTGTAAATCTTCTTAAGAAAATAATATAAGTAACTGTAATCAAATTGAAAAACAAATCTTAAATCACACCAGGGCATCACTCAAAATTTGATGTAATTATTCATAAGACCCATATTTAGAATTCATAGCTATAAAGTAAAATGCTGTGTCACAAACTTTTAACCTGTTAAGAGTTCTATTTGCTTGATGCTTGTAGAATCTTGAGGCTTTCCTCCTCCGAAGAGAAAATTTCTGTGCAATTGCAGCACTACTGAGTAAGTATGTTTTCACTTCAGATAGTGTCCAGATGTAATGAAAGACAGGCATGTTTGCCTGAATGGCTTAACTTCTAAAACATCTGTCTTAAATGTATATGTAAATCAAAGTATAATAAATTAATCCAGAATGAATGCTTATGAACATTTATAGACAAATCACAGCTACCAAAAGAAGTTTAGAAGGCATTATCCCAACAACGCTGAGTTATGTAAATAAATATACAAATCTGTTTTCATGCAGAGTCAGAGTATTTGATTAAAAGTCACAATAAGCTCTTTGTAACAGATGTTTAACAGAAGATTAACATGGTTTTGTTAGAATTTATTTCCAGGAGAATCAAACAAAAAAAATGAGATTAAAACTTAAGTAATATTACTCAATTTTTGGCTTTTTTAACTTAATAATGCTGATTTGAAGAAAAAAAGAATGTCAATGCTACTTGAATGTATTAATGTTAATGCTACTTCAATGTAATAATGTTATAAACAGGGTGTCCACCAATGGAGGTAAAAATAGTATCATTAACTGCCTGACCAACATAAAAAGTTCCCAGTTTAGTAGCCATTTTCTTAATTTTAGTTAAAAAGTAGCATTTTTGCATAATTTTGTAGTTAAAAAATAAACATAAGCCACTTAACTTCAGTTAAGAAGGAATGAATTAAATAAGAAATTAAAAAACTTCATTTATTATATAACAGAGCATATAGTACATTCATTTTTATAGTGTGAAAAACTCGTTTTTGAAACAAAATGACCAGGAAACGACACATGATGAGAAGAATTTTAGTTTTTAACCTGTAAATAAATGTTTTAAGCATAATTTTTATATTTTCTTATCCTACCATTTGATATAACTAATTTGATTTTTTTAATCCTAAAGGACATAAGATGAAGCGCGGCATATAACTCTTCTGCGAAACTAGTTGGCCGTGTTTTATCATCCACTGAATTGAAGTTATTTTCAGTATGATTATTCGAAAGTTAAATAGTTCAGTCTTTAAAGTGGATAACCCCCCCCCCCCCCCCCGCAAAAAAAAGTTTTCGTAAATAAATGGGCAACAACAATCTTTGATTTCAGCATCGGTTAAAATTATATATTAAACGATTATATATATAACGATTTATATTTAACTATATTATATATATAACGATTTGTAAAAAATCGTTAAAGCGGATTCGGAGAAATAAAAGGGTCACCAAAAAATCAAGGCCCGTATATAACAGAGTGCTGCAGTTTGTTATTGGTTGGCTCATTGGTGTAGGCTGCATCATTCGTAGAACTGTCATTCTCCATAATTCTTATAGCATAGTAAGTATAATATTTATTTGAAATACTTTAAGCTAACATAAATCTTATATTATCTTAAAATAAAAACATATAGGTACTGTTAGGTGATAATACTGAAGTAGAGCTGAAATGATATGTTCACAATCAGTTTGAAAACATTGTTTAATAACAGGTAGAAGGGTTCACCTATTCACACACACATCTGAATATACAATATATTAACAAAGTTGCTTCATAAGTAATTTATGTGAATCAAAATAACAAACAAATTGTAATTGTTATTGAACCAAAAATATGAAAACCATAAATACAGTAAATAATAAAAATTCATACCAACAGATTTCAGTGTGCCAGTATATGAAGAAAGAATTAAGCCCAAATGATTATCTTTACAAACCTCCTTGTCTCTACTCACAAGTATAATAAGAAGATCAACAATGCATTCTATAAAAAGAAAAAATATTAATTATATTAAATTTACTTTAAGAATTGTCTCTCTGTCTATACATATATATTACACACACAGCTGCAATAAATAATTTAGCTTACCTTTCCAGTTTTCATTCTCCTTTATCTGTGATAACATGATATTAAAAAAGTTTGAATGTCCAGTAACTAAATTAAAAATCAACTGAACTGGTGCATCAAAACTTTTAGATTTTTGACAAAGAGCACTTAAAATTTCAATTAATTCAACACCAATTTCCTTACACCTGAAATTCGAAGTAAAATAAATAAATAAATGAATAATATATATATATATATATCATAAAACTCATAAAAACACGGTCCTTCAATATTTAAAAAATCTGGAGTGACTCCACTCGACTTTCCGAACACTTACGATAAAGATCATTACCAAGCATTTAAATAAATTTTAATCGATGAATAATTCAAACATATACACCAAATTGAAACTCAATCGAATGCACCGTTTAAATGCTTGTGCACATTCAAGAATTTCTCCCCGTATGCCATGATGTAAAAGAAATATTTGCTGTAGTCCTGTAGAAAAACTGTAAGCCCTATACACATCAAAATCAATACCGGTAGTGCTGTAAAAGTAACGAAAATATTAATACCCGTATGTATTCTTTACTCTAAACTCACTACCAGTTATTAAGTATTCGTTACTCGTTACTAGTTCAAACGTGAGAAACAAGTCTTATAACGTGTATCTAGAGGAGGGGGCCTCTAGATACACGTTATAAGCAGCCTTCCTTTCCTAAATCTGACCCTTTATTTAGCTTACAATGTGATATTTATTTACAACTGATACTTAGTTAGTAATTTGATACATATACACACAGCCCTCCTGAAATAAAATCCTGGCTATTCCACTGTACATAGCATTAGGTACGATTACGAATGTTTCAAATACTATACAATTACATTTTTTTGGTTCAAAAACAAATAAAAATATCATACATTATTTTTGACTTTAAAGCATAAGAGTTGTATTTAGAGTTTATTTTCTCTGATTAATAGATGTTTTTATACAAATGTATTGTTTTATACAATGTTAAATTATCCGAATAACTCAGATAGTGCCCATAGAAATCTTCCAAAAACATGCTCCCCCTCCCCCCCTTTTTTAATTCTGAATGCTGGTTTAACCTGTTCATTCTCATCTTAAAAGGTATAAATGAAATCTTGTACCTAGTGTTGCTTCTGAGCACAGATTCTTGAAAGATGGGGGGTCAAGTCACCCCCTTACCCATTGGACATAAGCATTTTAAAAACATACTGAACTTTTTTGAATTATTTTAATACCAGTGGCGTACCCAGGGTGGGCATAGAAATCCCGGTTCCCTCTCGAAATCTTTGTTTAAAACAAAACGATAATTTAAAAAAAAATGTGTTGTAAGTTTACATGCCTAATATATATATACATTTTTCCAAATAATATTTTAAATAATAAAAATGCGTGAATTCATTTACTTTATAAAAATATTTTTTTAAGGCTTACTTAACTTGTTATTTATTACTCATATTTCGGTTCTAGCTCAAGCATTAAAAAAAAAAAAAAAAAAAAAAAAAACAAGTTCTCAATCCTTTGGGACAACCCTGAAAAATAATCCTGATTACACCACTATTTAGCACTAAAATGTCAGAAAGCAAGAGCACCCCCCCTTTCTAATGTGCTTCTATTCTTATGGATATCGCTCTACAATTGCAAGAACATCCCCTTTCTCCCCCCACGCCCAACCCCCCAAAAATCTGATATTGGCACCCACGCATAACATGCTATATACCGTACATCCCCGCATTGTATAAAACAGATGCCATGTCTAATCCCATATCATAATACAGCAGAAGATACTGTATCTATCCGATATTGCATCATCAGTAACAAAAACAAAATATACGGATCTTTAAAACCTCATTCAAATGAGACCATTTGGCACATGCGAAATGCAACCCCCTTAGTAGTCAGTAATGAAAGCGGAACATATTGCTACTGCTACTCAAATACCAAGACTGATTTCCCCCTTCAAATCGCGATCTGATATCCAGTAACAAATAACAGAAGATATTAGTACTCGATTACCAGAACTCGTTTTCCACCTTGTATTCGAAGTTTGAAGCTGCTCGATCCAAATGCGCGCAGTAACGATATCAACCGTAAAGTAGCAATTAGTTACTTTGAGTCTGAGTGATTATCCGCATCTCAGTAACAAATGCATGTGGTTTGTTACAGCTCTAAGTACCGGTCTTACGATGGTGGTTTATAACATATATACCCAATTTGAGCTCAATTGAATGTACCGTTTAAATGATAGCGCACATTCAAGAATTTCCCCCTACAGGCCATAATGTAAAAGAAATCTCTGTTGTAGCCCTGTAGGAAAACTATAAGTCCTATGCACACAAAAATCAATACTGGTCTTGCGATGGTGGTTTATAATATATATACACCCAATTTGAGCTCAATCGAATGCCCCGTTTAGGAGCTATCGTGTTTACTCACATGCACACAAACACACATACATCTCCTAAAAACAGCACAAATGAATTCAGAAGATCTCAAAATGTGTAAATACACCAAAATCTTGAAGTCGAATTTTTTCATGATTACAATACTTTCCTTACATGGTACATGTTCGGAAATTAATAACTACAAAAGTAAGGCTAATGCACAGAATATTTTATTCACTTATATATTCCTTAGTCTTTATAAAATAACCATATAATAATATGCAATTATGAAAATTGCCCGATAAAAAAAAGAAACAAAAAATTTACATTTTTTAGTTTGCCATAATTGTATAATTTTTGACAAAAATTCTGAGATTTACTAAGAACTATTAAAATTTACAATACTTTTAAGTGTTACAAACAATCAATACAAAATTGCACATATATTAAGTATATGGCATCAAAATCTGAAACACATAACTGCAACATTTGAAAAAGAAAATACAGAATAAAATTGCTTGTTTGTACCACAAAATACACCTCTTAACCTTGCATACAACATTAATTTACAGAACTTGTATACATTCAATGTGTTTTTTATTCTTTTGAATAAGTACTATATCAAATTATAATTTTTTGAATGAAAGATGCTTTTTAAAATATGTTTATAATTTAGATTTCACAAAGGGTTGTTAATAACTGTTAATTACAAAATTTGTGAAACCTTAGAAATGTTAAACATTGAAAAACATAAATTCTCAATATTTCTTTAGATACACATAATTGCTACCTTAACTATTCAAAATTCTTCATAAGGACTGCAAACCAGCATTAAGCTGAAAATTTTAAGATAAACAAAAATCCACAAGCATTCCAACTCAAGGATTTGGCATTCCATTTTGTAATTTTCAAGAAGCTTTTACTCTCTCTCCCCTTCTACTAAGGGCAGACACTGGCCTTACAGGCTGAAGTTTAGAGCATCTAAGGGTGGTTACTGATACCTATTATGAAGGGATGAATGAATTTACAACTAAGCCCATGCAGGGAATTGAACTCGGACCTTTAGTTGTAGTGTGTAGTGTGCTGTCATTATAGGATGGCTTTTACAAAAATATAATTTAAAAAAGTACCAATGACTTCAGTGGACAATAATTACAGTATTTTATAAGAATTAGGTATAAAAGTAATATCTGGATGATTAAAGCTTTAAAATGTCTGAAAACTTGGAGATTTTAATTTCTAAACAGAAGATCAGAAGGAACCATCGAAATACAAGAGTCTCTTGGAGATCAGTAGAGTTGGCAGATATGTAATCAGTGTTTCGTATTTGAAATTTAATTTTGAGTTTAGCCCCCAGATGGCACTGTACATTAAAAGAATAATAGTAAAATTATGTCTTGGGAGCTGGCAACATGCATGTGAAAGTTTAATTTTGTGTTCTATCTTTTGCTTGTACTTGCTTCGGTGTTTTTGCAGCATGTTGGCTGCTCGTATTGTGTCGAGCTTTATTAATTTTAGAAGTTTTAATTGTTTTTAACAACTGTTGAGTTTAGTGTTTTAATAAAGAATGTTTTTAGAATAACTGCATTTGTATTCTTGGAAGTTATCGACGTAACATGGTCCTTTGAACCGGAGCATTTTGAATTCTATTTACAAGTTTCTCTGAAAATGGCTAAAAGTGACAAGTTCGAAATTTCTGTTTTTAATCGAAAACAAGGATATATTAAGGGTCAAGTTACAAGATTGAATAATATTTTGATGAGTGATGCTGTACCTGAAGATAAGGTGGAAGTCGAACAAAAATTGTCTTCAATTGATAAATTGCATGTTAAATTGGAAGATTTGCGTTGTGAATGTTATGGAGTTCTTACAGATGAAGAGCTTCAGTCTTTCAAATTGAACTTGAATTCCTTACAAGAAGACCTCGAGGCATGTGAAGTGAGTTATAGACGGCTTCTTAATACAGTTTTGAACGTAACAAATGGTTCTAGTTCGTCCCCTGGGGGTTGTAAATTAAAATTACCGTCAATTAATCTTCCCGAATTTTCAGGATTATATGTGGAATGGTTGTCATTTAAGGCCCAATTTATATCACTGATTCATGAAAACAGTGAATTATTCGAACAACAGAAGTTCTTTTACCTTCAGTCGGCACTTAAGGGTAATGCTAGGCAGTTAATTACTGTAAACGATACATATAATAGTCTATTTGAAGCATTGAAAAAGAGATTTGAAAATACTAGGTTACTTATCATAAGTCATATTGGGGAAATTTTTAATTGTTCAAGGGTAAAATGTGAATCCGCGTCTTGTTTAAGGCAGATGCTGGATAGAATAGAAAATAATTTGAGGTCGCTAAAACAAATGAAGTTAGAGTCCAATCCGTTATGTGAAGCCATATTAATTTATATAATTAATCAAAAAGGTTGATAACGATACACGTAAATTAATTGAAATGGAATTGGGCTCTGGGGCCCCTATTTGGGATAAATTCACTGAGCTTTTGACTAAAAGATGTCAGGCTTTGGAAAATGTCAATAGGTATACACCTGGAATATTTGAAAACAGACGTGACCCACCCCCCAAATACAAAACTTTGGTTGTAAAAAATGATAAAAATAATTGTTTGTTAAGTTGTTTCGAATCTCATCCCATTTTCAGGTGTAAGAAGTTTATAGACTCTAATGCTGATGAACGACTTAAAATTGTCAAGAAATTTAACTTATGCTTTAACTGTCTGGGATTCCATTCAAAACTGAACTGAAAAAGATGCACTTAAAGTGTAGAACATGCAATCGGAACCATTCAACAATGTTACATGGAGCAAATTTTTCTTTTGAATCCAAAAATAAGCAAAGTGTAAGTGAGCAGAACTTACCCTCCCCACTGAATGAAAGAGGTGGAGAGGGGGGGGACGTCATTGAATCACAAATATTAGATAATTTGAGTGATAAAAATCAGAACTCTCCTTGTTTGTATTCATTTAATAATAATCGAAACGTATTATTGTCCACAGTAAAAGTTGGGTTAAGTAGATCCGATGGTTCGTGGGTGAAACTTACAGCTTTATGCGATTCAGGTTCAACAAAAAATCTTATCACTGAAGAGGCAGCAAATTTGTTAGCTTTTCAAAAACGAAATTGCTGAGCAAATTTAATTGGACTGAAAAATACTGTAGTTCCAATTGTTAATAAGATTCGCACCCGTATAGCTAATGATAATGAGTCATTTAGTAGGGAACTTGAATTTTTAATTTTGCCTGAAATTACAGGAAATGTTCCGTCTGAGAAGATTGACATTTCCTCTTTCAACCTACCCGAAAATTTAATATATGCAAACCCACAGTTTAATATGCCTCAAAAGATATCGCTTTTGCTGGGGGGTGAGGTATTTTATGAATTACTAAGGGAAAATAAAATTAAACTACCAGGCAACAATGTCATTTTAGTGGAGACGGTTTTCGGTTGGATGGTGACAGGCTCTATTCCAGTTCCATACCCACATGATTCTCAATGTTATTTTATACAGGATCGCGTGGAGGAGGGTTTGCAGAGATTTTGGGAATTGGAGTCAATCGGTGTTTCACAAGATGTTAACATGGATGAGGATAAGGCCATGACCCTTTTTAAAAGTTCTGTATGTTACAAAGAGGGAAGGTACGAGGTTGGGTTGCCATGGAAACGAGATTTCAAAGAGCTGGGAGACAACTATCAGGTAGCCAGGGGGCGACTGGACCATTTAATCAGAAAATTTCAGAGAAATCCTGCCAAGTATAATGAATACAGAGAAATTCTGGACGATTATGAAAAACTGGGAATAATTGAAAAAGTTTCGAATGACAAAGTGCAAGCAGATAAGCCTCTATTCTACTTGCCGTTTTCTATGGTATATAAGAATTCTGTTAGCTCAAGTAAGCGAATGGTATTCGATGCAAGTGCACATGCAGAGGGTAAATTGTCACTAAATGACTGCTTGTACACTGGACTAAATCTTAATCCACTCATATTTAACATACTTATATTTTTTTGCTTGAGCAAAGTCATCGTTCTTGCGGATATCGAGAAGGCATTTTTGCAGATATCATTGAATGTAAGTGACAGAAATGCAGTCAGGTTTTTGTTTCCGACTTCTAATCCTGCAGTGCACAATTCAAGGTATGAAATTCAAGTCCACCGATTTTGTCATGTGCTTTTCGGAGTCAATGCGAGCCCATTCTTGCTGTCTGCTACCATTAAAGAGCACATTAAAAAGTTTTGCGATGTATATCCTGCTACAGTAGAGATACTCGACACTCGTCTCTACGTGGATGATCTGGTAGGAGCACTCGATGATGTTTCGTCTGCCTTTCAGATGTCATTCAAGGCCCGGAAAATTATGGCTGAGGCAGGAATGAATTTATGCAAATGGAGCTCCAACAGCAAAGAGTTGGTGGCTAAATGGAGAAGTAACGGGTACAGAACTCATCCAATTCATGAGAATAACAACCCGGATGAGATGCATAAGGTCCTTGGCCTTCCGTGGAATGTCAATCAGGATTACATTACTTTGGAATTGGAGCACTTGATGAGGTTCAACCTAGAAGATTCCATCACGAAAAGAGTAGTGTTACAAACGGCGGGAAAGATGTTTGATGTGCTTGGGTTTCTGAACCCTTTCACCATCCGACTTAAATGTCTTTTGCAAGAATTGTGGATTAGAAAATGTATGTGGGATGTGGCGCTACCACCCGACCTTCTAAAGTTGTATACACAGTGGAGGTGTGAATTGAAGATGTTTGAGAGTCTGAAATTCCTAGAATGATCCTCAATTCAACATTGGAAGATCCAAGTGAGCTTGAAATCCATGCATTCTCGGACTCTAGCTTACGAGCGTTTGGAACGGCTATCTATTTGCGGGTGAAAAATAATGGTAATACGTCGGTGAACCTCGTTGCCTCAAAGAGTCGTGTTGCTCCATTAAAAAAGTTAACTTAGCCGAAACTTGAATTGATGGGTGCGTTATTGGCAGCCAGACTCGCAAAGGAAGTAGAACAAGTTATAAAACGAAAAGGAGTACAGAGAATTTATTTCTGGACAGACGCTCAGATTGTATTGTTTTGGATTAAAGGACCTCACCAAAAGTGGAAGCAGTTTGTCTCCAACTGGGTGAAGGAGATTCAGACCCTGAGCGATCCCGAAACTTGGTTTCACGTACCAGGAAAAATGAATATTGCTGATATTATTTCTAGAGGTGTGAGTGCAGAAACTCTTTTGACAAATGAATCCTGGTGGTCTGGACCTGAATTCCTGAGAAAAGACGAAATCTCCACATTCAAGTGTAACGATAGAGTTCCTGATGACGACTATAGATCGGAATTGAAAAAGGAGTGGTGCTCTGTGAATCGAGACACATGCCTTGCTCTGACGAATCGGGGGATTTTCTTCGACAGCCTTCTTAGTGTAACAAATAACTTTTTTAAACTTATTCGAATTGTTTCTTATGTATTTAGATTTATTTTTAACTGCAGAAATTCAGGAAAGAAGTTGACTGGTTATTTGAATGGTCAGGAACTGAAAAATGCAGAACTATTTCTTCTGAAGACAGCTCAAAGTGAGTATTCAGGGGAGATAGGTTCTCTTGTAAAGAATGAAAATGTAAAATCTAGAAGTAAATTGTCAACCTTGAATTGCTTTCTTGACAAAAATGGTATTATACGTGTTGGTGGGAGATTGGCAAACTCTTCTGTTAATGATGATGCCAAGCATCCTATTGTGCTCCCACAAAAGTGCCGTATAACAAAAATGATTATCAAGTATTTTCATCTAAAGCATTTGCATGTCGGAGCACAAACTTTGTTATACCTGATCCGTCAAAAATATTGGCCTTTAAACGGCCGGAATCTGTGTAGATCAGTAGTACACAGTTGTGTTACATGCTTAAAGAGTAGGCCGGTCTTGAGCCAACAGTTAATGGGTCAGCTCCCTAAGGAATGTGTTGAGCCATCTTCTTCATTTACCGTTACTGGTATTGATTTCTGTGGTCCCTTTTATGTAAAGTTTAAGGGACAAAGAAAAGGGGTACTTAATATATGTAGCAATTTACGTGTGCTTTAGCACTAAAGCAATATACCTGGATTTTGTCAGTGACTTGACATCAGCTGGATTCATTGCCAGCTTAAAAAGATTCATGTCTAGAAGAGGTAAACCTTCTAAAATTTTCACTGACAATGGGAGAAATTTTGTCGGGGCTCATTTCGAACTAAAGCAACTCTTAAAAATTGGGAATGCACCGAATGAACCTTTGGCTAAATTTTACACAGAGACCGGTATTGACTGGCGTTTTAGTCCACCAAGGTCCCCAAATTTCGGTGGGTTGTATGAAGCCGGTGTAAAATCATTTAAGTTTCATTTAAAACGCGTTGCGGGAAATTCCCATTTTACATTGGAAGAGTTTTTGACGATCTTGGCAGAAATTGAGGGAGTTTTGATCTCCAGGCCCTTGACCCCATTGTCAGCGGAATTCGATAACTTCGAAACCCTCACCCCAGGTCATTTTCTTATTGGAAGACCCATCGTTTCCATTCCAGAAACACAACTTTCCAATATTAATGACAATAGATTAAGTAAGTGGCAAAAAATTTCCAGAGCTTCTCAAACCATTTGGAAAGTGTGGAAATGAGACTATTTGAATAATCTACAAGAACGCCATAAATGGCAGTTTAGCAAAAATAACGTGAGTGTTGGGTCTTTGGTATTGGTCAAGGAAGATAACTTGCCGGGAACAAAATGGCTAACTGGGAGGATTAATGAGGTATTTAAAAGCAGTGATGGTAAAATACGGGTTGTTGATATACGATTACCAAAGGGAAGTATAATCAAAAGATCCGCTAGGGATGTATGTTTATTACCTGTGAATTAATCAATTGTGTATGCATACATGTAAAATAATATGGTTTGCTAAAGTGTCTAAAGTTAAAGGTATTGAATTTGTAAATTCAATCGGCGGGGTGTGTTTCGTATTTGAAATTTAATTTTGAGTTTAGCCCCCAGATGGCACTGTACGTTAAAAGAATAATAGTAAAATTATGTCTTGGGAGCTGGCAACATGCATGTGAAAGTTTAGATTTGTGTTCTATCTTTTGCTTGTACTTGCTTCGGTGTTTTTGCAGCATGTTGGCTGCTCGTATTGTGTCTAGCTTTATTAATTTTAGAAGTTTTAATTGTTTTTAACAACTGTTGAGTTTAGTGTTTTAATAAAGAATGTTTTTAGAATAACTGCATTTGTATTCTTGGAAGCTATCGACGTAACAATCAGAATTATTTAAAGAAAGAACAAAAATACAAAATTAAATTTAGCTTACTTCAAAGCAACTTTCAACAATTTTTGAAAAAAGCTTTCATTCTGAACAAGATTTGTCATGTTTACTTCCAAAGCATTCTATATAAAAAAAATATAATTAGAATAAACATAAATATATTTTTCAGTAAAAAATACCATTACTATTTATATGTTTAGCAAAATAATGTAAAATAATTGGTCCACTGGAACTTTGTGGTAGAAAAAGAATCATTACATAAAAAAAACAGTTTAACTCTTTCAATAAAAAAGTGGTGTTGACCCCATTGACCTTCAAATGTGCACACCATTACTTGATAATATAAAAACAATAAAATAAAATAATAATACTATGCCACCATTATAAACATTGAATGTGCGAAACGAGTGAATAATTATCAAATAATAATAATAACAACAGTAGTAGTAGGGATCATTTCACCTCAGATCAAACTGTGCAGTTCACCACACCAACTTAGATTTTCCTCAAATTTTATATAGACGATTTATAAGCTAAAAGAACCCCAAATCTCATTTTTATAGGCTCTATAATAATCAATTGCCAAGAAATTAATTATGCAAATTTTTAAGTTTTCTGCAAGATATGTCATTTTTTTTTCTGAATTGCTTAAATAACTCCTTACCTGTAGAAGTTACTGTGAAAATTTGTTTCTAGAGGTAACTTTTTAAGCTGATTCCAAAAATGTTATCAAAATTTGCATATTTTCTATAGTTTATGCTTGAGCTTTGCATTTGTTAAAAAACAACATGAATTTATTTCAGCATGTTTGATGAGAAACACACTAAAAATTTTTTTATATCTTGTTAAGATGGTATACCACTTCATCCCAAAAACATTTGTATGAATTGAAAGTAAAATAGAAATGGGAGACGTTCAAATAGATGTTCTTGACAGGAGGCAACAAAACTCCAAGATCGACTTTGGCATGAGTAAAGTTCCGTGGACATTATCAACGTATTATGTGATGATGAATTAATAAACGCACCAAACTCCATGGTAATAAAACCGAGAAATTTGACTCGAGCTGAAGTATAAAATATGTACTCGAGAATGAGGGCACGTTACAATAATGAGAGGTGCGAGGATTCTAAAGATTTAATTTAGTTTTATATAAAATTTTGTTGGGACTGTTTTTGTTTTGGACGCCTGATAAAACTGGCGGTGAAATTGTATGATTTATGTTAGAGTAATAAAGGTTTTTATGTAAGTCCCATAAATTGCTTTGCCTTTTGTTGAAAGGAAGCTAAAAAAAAACCCCGTACTGCATGCCAGAAGATGGGGTGGGGGGAGAGAGAGAGAGAGAGAGAGAGAGAGTGTAGGGCTGTATCATTAATAGGTGGTATTAGTGCCACTTGATCAATTAGCAATAGTTTTGGAAATTTGCAAATGGGGGTTATGACAACCATGTTATGTAACGCCTATTGCTAATTGATCAAGTTACGTTTGCAGTTTGAAGCAAACACCTGCACTTGTTTGTTTTTGCTGTTTCCTGCACCTGCAATATGCTCTCTTCCTGAGAACAAAAATCAGATAAGTGTCGAGCGTTCATTTATTAATTCTTTTCATGTGATCTATTGATACCAAAAAATTAAACATTTCAAGATTTATTCCTTATAAGGCTTTTGGGCATCAGAAAGATTAAGGTGATGACAGCTGTCAGTCACAGAAAATTAACAACATTCTTCATGAATAAAGACCAGTGTAGTATGTAAAAAAGGCAGCCGTGGAGGATTTAAAAAAAAGGAGTACTTCGTTCTCAAAGAACGACACTTTTGTGTATCATGTAGAAAATATTCAGAACTCATTTGGAGCAATCTCAAAATGATTAAAGTTTATTCCTAAACCTTCTTTTCATAAAGGCTGTGACATACATTCAGATCAATGCATGTCACAAAATCATGCAAATCTCCAACCTGTAAAAAATCATTTTTAATTTTTAAATGAATCCATAATGCTTGGATGAATCCATAATGCATCTCTAATGCTTGGTAAATATTTATAATAACAACAGACAATCTGCAGTAGGAAGGTGAGATAATGATTACCATTTAGAAAAAAATCTTCCAAGTGTGCAAAATAGCCAATTATACACAATAGAAGCTGCCATCATTTATACTAACGGTTTTCACTAAAGCAGCAGTCTAGAATTATGACTGTTTAGTAATTATCAAGTATAACACCCACATTAAAGGATCAACAGCAAAATAATTTTGGACCCCTTCCTTACCCCCCCCTCCCCAACTGAAAGTGTTATGTACCAGATAACAGTTTTCTATTCCTTCATTAGCTGAAAACAAACATCCCAGAGGTGCCCCTTTTTTGGGTTATGCGAGGAAAAGAAAATGTGAAATAAAAAATTGTCTGAAAAGCATCTCAATTAGGAAAAAAGTAATCATTTGTAAAAGGACATTTTATCGGGTTACATTTATGAGAAATGCTAATTGCATTACTTGGAATTTTGAGAAGGATTAGTTACACATTGTGTTTTGTAAAGGGGCCATAAAACAATAGATAATCTTGACGGCAATGATCCATGTGACTGAAGGAGCAGGGGGAATGACAAGTTTTGGCAAATAAGAGTGAAAACATGGACAACCAGGGCAAAGGGGCAAAAAAAGGACTGTCAAGAGTTGAAAGGTTGCCGGGCACGGCACAGTGCTTAATCGGTCTAGAGGAGGGAATGGATAAAAACAGCACAATTCTACTTGCACTCAAAAGTAAAACAGCATAAAGTATTCCAAATAAGAGAGCTGTCTTGCTTTTTTGTTTCTTTTTTTTTTATTCTTGAGAGTGAACTAAAAAGCATTGGGCTGCTTTATTGGGCTTTAATGACTTTTTAAAGAGTGATAGAAGGGGGACTGACACTACAAAGAAATACTTTTGACAAAAGCAAGGTTGTAGCCAAGAAAAAAGGATGGCAGACCGAAATTTTGTGCACTTTAATGTAAGGGGCACATTTTACTAACTGGGAATATTTTGTATGGTGTTCACGCTAAAATTTTATTTATTTTTTAAAATTTAGATTTAATGTTCTGCAAATGTTAAGCAACACCATCAAATCTGTCCCTTATATAACTTTGTGATTTATTGTACATATCTATGATCCATATTTAAGTAATAAAAGCCTAGAACAGTGTTTTGGGACACTGTTTATACTGGCAGGTAATTTTTTTTAATTGGCAGAAGATTTTTTTTTTTTTTTTTGAATGGCATGAGTAAATAACAAACTCTTATAAAATAACAAGAATCGTGAATAACATGAAAAGAAATATAATCAGAGAGAAAAGTCAATGTCTCATCAGCAGACGTCTGGCACTCCAATATCTCCTCACCCAGAAGTCCCCCCGCAGAACCGAGAATCCCAGAAAATGGTTCCTGTCAGCTTTCCCACACAGAGGACAACTTGGGCTTATAAAAATTCAAATATGATAAAGGTGGGCCGCCAGGCAGTCATGGCCCAACGCAAGTCTAAATTCAAAACCAGCTTTTTCGCGGGGTTTATCAGAAGCATCCCACTCCAAGTTGTTCTTCCAATTTCTTGAAGAAACACAAGAAGTGAGCAATGCCTTCCAGTTTTGTCTCATTATATTTTTTATGTAAAGTTTTGTGGAATGGAAGGACTTATAAGTATTTGTCTGCTGAATTACTTGGGTGTCTCAGCCAGCATATCAGCCTGTTTGTTGCCGTAAAGATAGCAATGTCCAGGAATCCATTGGAGTGTTATTTTTCACCCCCTGTATTTTCAGACACTCCAGGAGAGCATGGCTATCTAGCATACTCTTAAGAGATAATTAGGATTTGTAAGATTTGTATGTTAGATTAGGTAAGATTTGTATGTATATTTCTTAAAATATAAATGTAATAATAAAATAGCCTTTGACAATTTAATCTATTTTAATTTAAAGTCGTCTGAAAAATCATCTTTAATCTCTGTGAAACAAGAGTACTTTCACTGTAAGGTTTGTTTCTCGGCCAGGCAAATATTACTTTCAAAGACAATTTTTGAGAGCACTTAAGAATCAAAAGCGCAAATTAAGCTAAATTTGGCAGTGTTTGTGGTTGACTAACCTAAAATTCTTGGGTTAAGTAAGCAAATGACATAACTTTGGAGAACCAATTAGAGAAAGGGTGACGCACTTTGCATCTAGCGACAAGTTGAGAAACTAGGGGTTATGTAGGTCAGGAGTGAGAAATTTGTGAGCATTTTTTATATTTTTAACTGTCCAATTAACATACAACATGTGTGTGAGTCGCTGGCCAGTCTTTCTCCAACAAACTATGAAAAATAATACAGGTTAATCTCAAACAGCCTCGACTACCATTCTTTCGGAAACGACGAAGTCATTGCAGAGAGAGTGCCTGAAATTCATGACATACATATAAATATATAATTAGCAGAAGATTTATATATACATTTTAAGAAATCTTTCCTTATTATTTATATAATCTACGTGTGTTTATTAAACATGTATGTAAGTTGTGCAATATCCAAAAACTTTCAAAATTTCAAGCTCAATGGCCATTGGCCACCTGTAAATTTTCCGAATTGTGACCTCTAACACTTCCCACAGTGGACAAAGTACAAAAATCTACTGATGACTTCATTACATCAAAAGATGAATCCTATGCTGCTGGCATCCATGTGCTACATGACCAATGGGAGTTAAGCAGCTAAGGAAAAAAAACCTAATTAGCTACTCTTCAGTCTAATGCTCTGCAAAGTTTCCTATAATCTGAATGGTAATATGTGTATTATCATAAATCACACAATCCAGTGTACAAAGAACAAGTTAATTTATTAGACTAAAAACTATCCTTGTGAACAACATTAAAAAGCAGCATTAGTAAAAATCAACAATTGACAGATAACAAAATTAACATTTTAGAGAAAACACAACTACTGCTAAACCCTCTGACATAAAAACAAAGTAAAACCCTGACCCAACCATTACCAAAATATATCTATACTGGGAAGGAGGAGGAGGAGAGGCAAACTTCCATCTCCATACAGGACTCGCTCATCAATCTTCTACAGCAAGAAGAAAAGCCATTGCTTAATGTGGGAAATAAATCTAATAGTTCCTTTCGTATAAAGTGGGCACTTTAACATCAGCACACAAGCCTGTTACTCAATTTGTGTGGTGCTGCAAAGCACCAGCACACAAGCTTGACACATCAAACATATGGCATTGCTAGCCAAGATGGCTACCAAAACAAAATGTCAGAGGGTGTATGACTTTTCCAGCGATTAAATGCTGAATGGAAATAGATTAAATTATTTCAGGTATAATAAACTTTATCAAAACTTATTAAATATTTATGACTTTATTTTAATTAGAGAAAAACTGTTTGCTTGTCAAATTTAACTTATTGTACAAATGGATATGTATACATATGGAGGGTGACATGATGAAGCTGGAAAGAACTTTAGCTGTACTTCCAAAAGGCGGTAGATGGTGTAAAATAATGGAGATTACTTTGATGAATAAAGGTATTATTATAAGTTCTAAATTGCATATTCATTTCTTAGACATACTCTGTAAACTTATTAATAGATAAAATATATGAAAAGTCACATGAAAATTTAATAATTCTTTTACTCAGCTTCTTAGCAGAAAGCTAATATGAAATGTTTTTGGGATGTAGTGGTACACTATCTTAACAACATATAAAAATTAAAAATATGTGTTTCTGATCAAACATGCCGAAAATAATTCATGTTTTTTTAGCAAATGTAAGACTCATGCATAAACTATAGAAGATATGCAAATTTTGATAAAATATTTGGAACCAGCTTAAAAAGTTACCATTAGAAACAAAATTTTTACTTCAGTAACTTCTACAGATAAGGAGTTACTAAAGAAATTCAGGATCTGCATAATTAATTTCTCTGTAATTAATTATTGTAGAGCCTTTGAAATTGAGATTTGGAGAGTTCTTATTTTATAAATCATTTACTCAAAATTCGGGAAAAATCTGAAATGGTGTGGTGAGCTTTTTCCAATTTTGTGTTTGATTCGACGAGGAATAACCCAGTAGTAATTTTAAATAAAACAATTATGTAAACTCCCCCCCCCTCCCTCCACACTCAATGAGAAATAATGAGATAACTAAAAGTGATAACATAGAATTACCTGCAGTAAGTTAAGAGTAAAATGAATCAGAGGAAAGTAGCCAAACTCAGAAACATTTTTAAATGATGAAACAACAGATGTCAACCAATGCAGAGCCAATTTCAACACAAGTTGTATAGATTTGGATTCTGACTGATTTTTCAGTACTTCCATAAGCTGAAGGAAAATAATCATATTGGAAGAACTAGGAATAGCAGAAGTTAATTTGTCAGTGTGGACCTTGAAAAATTTACTCATTTTTTTCATAGCTAAAAAAAAAAAAAACAGAAAAATATAAATATAACAAGATAACACTAATTTATACAATATTCACTTACTGTAGTAATAAAATATTTTAATTGAATAATAAAATTTAATCTTAGGGATTTAGAATTTGGATTGAGTAGTAGATGACATTTTTTATATAATAGAAAACTAGAAACTTACAAAATTAGCTCTTAAATTTTCTTAATCAGTTAGCACACGAAAAAAGGTCTTCTTAAGGACTTTAAACAGCTAGTATGTTTAAAAAGTTAATAATACGCATATCCAGCACAGAAATAAATTTGATTGGGTCAATAAATAAATAAATAAAATAAAATTCAAAGTAAAAAAATAAAACTAACTATCAAAACAACAAAACTGAGATTCTTAGTTATGTTTGATTAACTACTTACTACCCTTCATTAATAAGTACTGCTAAATAGGTCACTTAATCATCTGAGTAGCAAAAAAAGGTAGTTCTATGAAAGTAGAAATGTTTTAAATTTGTACTTTCTGCTTATTTATAACTACACTGAGCAGACTAAATAAATAAATAAAAATGAAGAGCATTATGTCAGAAAATGATTTTGCAATTAAATTTGTCATGGAATGTGTAAATCATAATTTTGCTTAACTGCTAATAGGATAATTTGAACTTGTGTATTTTCTAAAAGTATAAGCTGGAAAATTTTCCCAAGAACTTTTTCTGTCTTTGTCAATAATATTTTGCTTAAGGGGCTTATATTGAAAAATCCCAGTACTTAACTTACAAGTGTAACTAATGCTGTATGATAATATCTGCACTCTATTTAAAAACTGCATTGCATGTTGGCCCAGGTAGATACAAAGTGGCATTACATGCAAAATAAGTAATTTAACAATATTTCAGATTCTACATCACTAGGAAACCCCTTTCTCTATAGAAAAAGAATAATAATTACAATTAAAAAAAAAAAAAAAAACCTCGGAGTTAATACTATAGTTCTAGAATAACAAAACAATTAAAACACAATACATTCAAACAACATTTTAAAAATAACAGGTGCATTTTTATAAATAGCTTCAAATATTATAAATTCAAAATAAGATTAACTTTTAATTAAAATGTGCTAGCAAACTTACTCAGCAGATTTTGGCTGAATAAAACCTGAATGGCTTTACCAGCATCACAGCTTTGAAGTAACAAGTCAGGTGCTGCTATATCAGTTAAGATATGATCACAGATTCTCTCCCAAAACAACTGTGCAACAGTTTCGAAAAAGTTTGTATCTTCATTTAAATCAGATTTGAGAATGCATTTTGAAACCAGATAAATAAAATCAGGAGTGCTTTTAAATTCCTCAATATTTTCAACAATTGCAGATTGAATACTTTGTCTTAGATTTATATTACAGTCAATTAAACAGCCTAATATATAAAAATTTTTACTTGCTGGATGCTTAAGCAAAAGATGACATGAATCTGC
The DNA here is from genome assembly GCA_038373885.1 of Cheiracanthium punctorium. Taxonomy (NCBI): domain Eukaryota; kingdom Metazoa; phylum Arthropoda; class Arachnida; order Araneae; family Cheiracanthiidae; genus Cheiracanthium; species Cheiracanthium punctorium. The sequence goes on along the minus strand of JAWZYV010000651.1, from coordinate 146,223 downwards.
AACCATAAAAAAAAACACACATATAAATACAGTAATTAGAACATTACATACATAGACATTTTTACTTATGTAGAGTAGAATCTTAACTTATGTAAGGGATGCATTCCAAGAATCTTCTCATAAGTGAAAATTTTTTTGATGTGAGATAGGGTGTGTACTAGAGATGAGTTCGGGCTCATTTTTTGAAGCCCGAGCCCGAGGACTTTCAATCCGAGCCCGCCCGAGCCCGGAATTTCAGTTAGAAAAAAAAGAAAGAAAAAAAAAAAATTCAATTACCTCATTGATAGAATACAATGAATTTTGCCGTTTGTGCAAGTTAAAGACAAATAGAGTTGCAAACTCTCAATGCACTTTCTATTTCTTTATTTATCCATATGTTTATCAAGTAATATCGGATCTCATGACTAACTAATGAATATAAGCCGCCGTTCTAAAATATCTAAAGAGCTTAACGCACCTTCTAGGCGTCAGTGCCGCTATTTTTTTTAAATAACTACAGTCAACTCCGGTTATAGGGAACCCAGATATAGTGAACGCAAACCATGAGTCCCGATTCACATACAGTATCTCTATCCATCATGAAGACACTTGGGTCTAGTGACACTTAGTGAACTTCGGATATAGTGGACGAAATTTGATGGTCCCCAGAGGTTCACTATAACCGGAGTTGACTGTACTTTTATTTTTCTCATGTATCACTTTTTAAAATCTGTTTCAAGGAGTATGTTCAACAAAGGAGAAATTTTTCACGAGCCCGAGCCCGCACGCAATTGTGAATTACAGAGCCCGAGCCCGGTTCGGGCCCGGGCTCGGGCTGAGCCCGTCTCATCTCTAGTGTGTACACCAGACTTCGTGCGATTACAGCATCATCTGTAATCGATTACAAGAAATGATATGGATTACGATTACGATTACGGACAATTTCCAAAAAGATTATGATTAATGAATGTTAATTTAGTAAAATAACAGTAATCTTGATGTTAAAGAAATCAAATATGAAAAGAATTCTATAATAATGCAATTTATCGTAGCATTTTTTAAAATAATTTTTTAGTCATCGATTACAGTCGATTGTAATCGGCACGAAGTCTGGTGTACACGACTTGTCAAAACACATACACAAATATTTTAAACATACTTCTAACTGTTTTAAATTGTTCTATAAAAACATTTCCCACACAAATCAATAAATAAATGAATACTGGCACTTTTTACTGCTAGAGAAAAATATGTGGGTGAAGAGTAATATTCATACATGTTATAGTGTTTAGAATTTGTTTCTCTATGCATGATTTAAAGGGTTTCTCCAGTCTTTTCAGGGAAATGATCACTGCAATGCTTTTCTATGGAGAAAAATGAGTTTAAAAATTCAAGGTTTTGGAACAAGCTATGGAATATTTTTCTGACATCCCCCCCCCCCCCCCTATTCTGAAGAGTATGTCATTATGATGCAAATTTCTCTAATCCAATTAGAAAATTAAAATAAATAAAAACTTTGGGTAAAAAACATGCATAAAATGGTATCCCACTAACAGTCATCTTTCTGAGATTAAACCCACTATGAAGTCCTCTGCAATCTTAAATAATCAAACTAAAAGTTATGTTATTCCTTCTATTGCTAACTGTGCTTGTTTCTATGCCCTTCCTAAAATTCATAAACTTTCTCTTGCCTTTTGCCCCATTGTTTCTAATATTGGTACTGCTTTTTATATTTTTGCACGTTTCCTCTCACATACACTTTCACCTTTGACTGCTAGTAATACTCACACTGTTAAAAAACTCTTATGATTTTGCTAACAAACTTGTTTCTCCTACTAATTGAAGAATGCTTTCGATTGATGTTAAATCTTTATTTACTAATGTTCCTATCCAACGTGAGATTAACTGTTAGGAAAAGCATTTATGAGAGTTTCATTATTCTTGTATTGAGATTATGGAGTTTAGATCTTTAATAAGCATTTGTGTTAAACAAACTGCTTTCATTTTTAATGATTCATTCAATAAACTAAACTAACCGGTGGTCTTGCTATGGGTAATCCTCTCACACCTCTTTTATGTGATACCTATATGCATTATTTTGAAGAGAACCTCTTCAGGGTCTTTAATTTTTCGTGCTGGGTCAGATATGTTGACAATACTTTCGCTCTAGTGGATTCCAATTGTGATATTTCTAATTTACTTTTGATTGTTAATTCTGTTGATCCAAGTATCCAGTTTACTCTAGAAGAAGAGTGCAACAATTCTTTACCTTTCCTGGATGTTCTTGTTTCTAGGAATCCTGATGGTTTCTCTAGTTCTGTTTTCTGCAAACCCTTTACTATTTCTTTACCTCCTCATGCTCTCTCTAACCATCCTTACCAGCAAAAACATTCTGCTTTTGACACTTTGCGTGTTTCGTGTTATCAAAATTTGCTCTGATTTTTCATCTCTTAATAATGAGATTAATTACTTAAAATCCTTGGCTGTCTCTCGCAGTTTTAGCCCCCCTATTATTGATAAAGCTTTTCCTAAATTTAATAAGCCTAATACTTCTACTACTATTAATTTTCATAATCAATTAATTGTACTACCTTTTTTTTCACCTTTATGCTACAAAATTTCTAAACTTCTCAAAAATTTCAATTTCAAAGTCATTTTTAAACTTGTGAATAAACATAAATTTTCTCCCCTTAAAGATCCTATTCCGACTGAGAACTGTTGGAGTGTTTATTGTATTCCTTTTGGATCTTGTGATTTGGGCTATATTGGTCAGACTAGAAGAGCTCTCAAATTTAGGCTCAAAGAGCATGAGAGATATGTTTCTAAGGATGAGCTTTTCTATAGCCTTACATTGTTGGAATTCTAATCATTGTTTTCAGTTTTCTAAAGCTAAGATCGTATGCACTCCTCAGTCTTTGTCCCATCTTGATTTTTTGGAAGATTTTTCCATTACACAGTACTTGGAATGTCTAGTGAATAATGGTTCTTCTGTTCCTTTTGTTCATTCTGCAAACAAGCTGTTGTTGTAAGGTTCTATTTACTTTCTTCCGCTACCCCCCCCCTTTCTACTTCTGCTAGTTTTCTTTTTCTTCTTTCTTTCTTTTTTTTAAAATTATTTTATTTTTATTTTCTTTCTTTTATTTAGTTTTTTCTGTCTTTCCTTTATGTTAGTATCTTATTATATTTTAAAAAAGTGTCGTCTTGTGTCTGTAAAAAAAAATTAATTACACTATTATTTGTGTTTTTATGTTTTGTTTGTTTTGTTTCCTATTATTTTGTTTTTTTGTATTTCTTTTTTGCTTTTTATTTATTTAATTACGTATTTTCGTTCCGTGATTTCTCGCTTTTTCTTTTTTCCAAGTGGCAACATTCTTATTTGTGTTTATCATTTTTGGTTTCCACTGTTTAGTGAGACGATGGGTTATGACTGATGAAGACTGAATAAATTTTCAGTCGAAATTGTTGTATCTTGTTATAAGTATAATTTTATGTGTTTTTTACACAAAGTTTTTATTTATTTTCTCTTTTAACACCAGTATTTTGAGTGTTTATTCTGCAATTAGAACATTACTTCCATTATGATAAAAAGTTTCTCTAATGCAGTTAGAACATTAGAGAAATTTTGCATTGTCATAACAATAGATGAATGTTTTCAAATAAGGAAAAAAGAAGAATGGTTGAAAAGCAAATTCAATAGTTTGTTCTAAAACCTTGAATTTGTAAAAACAGTTCCTGCTACAGAAAAACACTGCAGCGATCATTTTCCCAGAGAGTTGAGAAGTCCCTTAATGAATATAAATTGCAAAATTCACAAAAAATGTAATGTTGCTATAATTTATTTCCAATATTACAATTACGACACAACAAACAATAGCTGTTAATTAAAGTTAATGGCATAAAATTTTAATTCATGTGTTAGAAAAAAACCCTCAGTAATTAAAAGCATAGTTTATTAATTCCGTCTGTTGCAATGCAACTGTAGAGATGGGAAGTAATGCTTGGTTAAGGAAGAGATTTTAAGAGAAATTTAATTTAAACTATTGAAACAGGGATTTTCTAGTGTTATTTCAAATTACAAAAGAAAATATGTAATCTGTAATTCTGGGCATAACATGTTTTAGTTTGGAAAAGAAAGTATTAGTTTCACCACAACCAAATAAAGAAATCTTCCAGGTTAAGCTTCTAGGATTTTAAACTTTTTCATTGAATTTTAACAACGATAATATATATATATATATATATATATATATATATATATATATTAATCTGATTTTACCCAGTTTTTACTGACATGAATGAACCTTATATTTGTGCCAGTTGCCACTATATTTTTGAAAAGTTTTTACACGTAATGTAGTTTTTCATATTTATTCGAGAGACCAAGGTTGAAAATTACATAATGTAAACATAAATAATAAAACATAGGTTACTGACTTTGGTAAATTGTTACTACTGCCCTCTTAATAGAAAAGTACCAATCAAGTAATTACATTTTTTTGGTCTAAAAAGTAAATGATTTTCTATAATCTATTAATGATTATTATTTTTTAAAAAATTATGACGGAATGATGTGTATTGGGAAGTGAAAAACACCCTCACTTTTTTTTGAAGAGAGGAGGAGTGGACTATTACACCATGAGTAATTATAGAATAGACTTCATTATTGTTATTTAGCGATAGGATAAAAGATAAATTAGTAAAGGCATGTCAGTACTAATTAATTAAAAATTTGTAGTTACTACAAAACTGATATCTTTCTGGCACTTGGCATATTATCAATGACACATAACCAAGCAATAACTAAATAGAAAAGCAGAGAACCCCACAAATGGTGAGATAGTTAAAAAATAATAGTACAAAAAGGATTTGGCAACACTTGGTAAAGGTTCACTTGAAAATCAAAATTGCTTATTCAGAAACATTCCCATATGGGTGGTGCTTGCTTTCCCAATCAGCTTCATTATTACAAGAGATTTGGCTTTAAAAAAAATTGCTCCACTTTTTTTTTTTTTTTTTTTTTTTTTTTCCCTTTTTGATAAAAGATTCAGGTACAATGAGTTGAAAATAATAAAATAACTAAATTATCATCTATACACAGTATTGAAACTTACCACTGCTTACTGCTGCAGCTAAAGTTGGATGTTTCTGAAACAACTGCATAATATATTCTCTAGTTATTTTCATCTGTTTCTTAGACATTTCAGTATATTTAATAAACATTGAAGTGACAGCTTTCGGTGACAATAAGATAAAATCTTTTAGTTCAATATACATTTTGAACATAAGTGACAATGCCGAAAAATAATCCTCTGATTTTACATCCTGTTTTTCCAAGTTTAACAAATCTTCTAGCATGTAAGCAACATCATTACTTGAAAACACAGTTGAAAAAGAAGAGATCACATAAGAAATATCTACATCCTTAGATAAAATAACGTGTTGTGAATTTACTGTCTCAAAGTAATAAGAAATAAATTTAACTACTTTTTCTTTGAAAAGTACTAAATTAATGTTATCATGGGGAGTTGCATTTGCAATGATACTTAAAGCTATACTTGTAGTATTCATTATAAAATTTTCAACAATAGTCTTTTTAGATTTGGGTATTCCTTCTGCCCAAAGATAAAATTTCAAAATAGATGGTCGGCTCAAAATTTCTTCAAAGATTTTGTGTTTCACTTCATTCACTTCATTTAATTGAGAAACTCTTATGATTTCCTCATGCTCCATAGATGTTTCGTTAAGAAAACTTAAAATTTTTTTAAGGAGGTTGAGATAATTCAATACATCATTATTTTGAATTTTTTCTTTCTGAAAAATAACAGTAAGTAACTATTAATGCAATGATTTTCGAACACACACATATAATGTAAAATACTTACAAAAAGTAAAAAGGAGAATTTATTTATTCATACTTTCAAAATAAGAATTAATCTTAATAATGATATGGATTAAAACATGATATACAGTCAAAAATATATTGTGTCATAGTAAATTAAAAGTATTTGTTATATTCATCATTTTTCAGAGGATGTCTTTAACTAACTAAATCAAAAGTAATTCTATGCTAATATCTATCCTATGGTAGCTTCAACAGAAGAGACCATCTGATTTTTATTTATTTATTTATTTTTTATTAGCACTTAAGTGCTATTTTGCTCATGCCGGTATTTTCTATCAACATAACTTGTGGACAAATTTGCGTCAACAGGTGTCCATTGCATCTTCCAACAGTTCAACGCTGCATTTGATTGAGCTCAAATTTGGTATATATATTACAGACTTGCGCCACACGGTGAACATTGATTTTGGTATGTATAGGATTTATAGTTTTTTACAGGGCTACAATAAATATTTCTTATGCATTATGCCCTATGGAGAGATCTAATTAAAAGTATGCAAGCTCTTAAATGGTGCTTTCAACTGAGTTCAAATTTGGTATATGTATTAAAGACTATTGTCAGAAGGGGGGGGGGGGGAGAAAGAGAGCATAAAATGTTGAAAGTCACCAAGGTTTATGATTTATCGCAAAGTTTGGCGCAGAAAAATAAGTCTTCAAAACTGAACTTCTTATCATCTTCTGAATATGGCTAGAAACTGGCAAACGCGACAGTTTATTAAAAGGAGAAGTATAGTTAGAATATGCCTGGTGAAGATCATAAAATAGTCTTAGAAGGAGATTTTAATATAGATTTCAATTCTGAAGAAGTGTTTTGTAGAACAAGAAAGATAAACAGGGAACATTCATGGATTGTGATGCACATTCCAAACAGTATTTATAATGGTGAAGGGTTTTTAGAGTTTGGCAAATACAGTTAGAATATGTTTGACAAAGATTGTAAAACAGTTTTAGTAGGCGATTTTAATATAGATTTCAGTTCCAAAGAAGTGTTTGATGGAGTAAGAAAGAAAAATTCGGCACACTCATTAATAATCATACACTTTCCAACTTAATGGAATAAGGAAGAAAAATACAGATGACGTATGGATATGACACGTTTTAATACATATCACTTTAATGCGTATTTAAAATATGAAAGTGCTACAGATTTTTTCTTTTCTTATTTTGTTTTTAAGTTCAGTTATTTATCTATGATTTATCATAAAATGTCATCTTCAGTGGTATTAAATTAATTTTTGGTTTCACTTTATCTATAAAAATTATAAAAACATCCTCTTACTACAGAAAAGTTGTAATTTAGGCACTATAACTGTACTGTAAATGCTTTGCACTTCATTCATGGCTGACTATGACACTACATTCCATTTAACATCTACAACGAGCTTTATGTGGACTTGAGGAATACTTTCTAGCCAATTTGTCCACTACAGATTTTTAATTTTGTCACCAAAATGCAAAAGATATTTTAGAAGTGATTATATTAAGCAAAATTCCGAATAGTAGTAAATAATAAAAAAGAAATGTTTGATGATATGTCATAAACCAAAATTTTACATGATATTTTAGCAAGCATCAGTAGCATTAATATACACATTGTAAAAATATTGAAAAATCTGACTTTGTGTGCAGTACAACAAAAAGAGTAACTTTTTCCTAACCCAACCAACCCCACTAGAAAATGGGAACGACAACCTAATGCTCAGAACAGCAGAAACAAAACCAGAAGTGAGGGTGACAGTCGTGCTAAGTGACAGATGAAGCATCTTGCAAACATCCATTTCTAATAAAATGAGGTGCACAAGGCATTAGGGAAGTAGTTGGCCATTGGATGGAGTGACGAAGGCCATAAAAAGAAAAATATAAAAAGCATACATGGTGGTAATCTTATAAACTCAATTTTTTTCAATTTTCATAAAAACAGTTTGTTTCACAAGACAAAAAGATATATTTCAGACTGACTCAAAACAAATTTGAATAGACTATAGTTTATATTATTCATTAAAAAAAAGAAAAGAAAATGTTGAATATAAAATTTCCTTCTGTTTTTGACAAACCCTTTTTTTTTTGTTGGTTAAAAAACATAATATAGTGAAACAGGATGTCTACCAAGTTTCATAAACTGAATTTCATGACTTTTTCATGATCTTTGCGCACAAATTTCATGACCTTAATTAACTGTAAAAATTATTGTTGCATATGTCATTATAATGTCGAATTTCGTATAATTAACAAATACATATAGTAATGCTACTCAGCTTGGCAGCGTGAACGCTTTGTTTATCGCCTCGGAAAGATCAAATCTGTCATCGTGAACGACTTGGGTTTTTCTCGAGTTACTCAAAGGTGACAGTCTGAACGCACCCAAAAACAAAAGAAAAACAAACTAAGACAAGTTCTGTTTTGTTCACGATCATCCCACTTGGGGTTATGACAAAGACTTACAAATTTTCGATGATGTCAAGACCGTTGCACGCATCCATTTGATATAAAATGGTCTGGAAAGGGGATTTATTTTTTTTTAAGCGGAAAAATTCATGACTGAAAGGCAAAATTCATGACTTTTTCATGACTTTCGTGACCATTTTCTGAAATCGTGACTTTTTCATGACTTTCATGACTGGTAGACACCCTGTGAAACTACGAAATTCGAAGCATGATATTGTGAGGGATGACTGTACTGGATACAACTAGCTATGCTTTAAGGAGCTTAAGAGTTACTACAGATATGGAAAACACAAACAATAATGCAAATGGTAATAACATAATTTATGTATAATGCCATTCAAAACTATATCAAACATATCATACAGATAAACAACTACAACAAAAGACTTGTTTAAAATAAAAACATCAAATTGCATGCATTCACATGCCACATAAAATAAAAGAAATTAAACTTAACACGAAATAAACTGTAAAGTTATGCAGAATAAACTGTATATACCAGAAGCAAATTGATTTCCCATTCAAAGTATGCCAAGAGTTGCCAGACAACATTCTCCAGGATAGAATAGTTCAAGTGTTGCAGTTCTAACTGAATGTCACAGTGACAGCCTTCAGCAGGATTTTGCAAAGTGTGCAGAGTAACAAATTTACTTTTTAAATGTTCACATATGTCATCTTTACATGCCACAGATTCATTTTTAAGAAACTCCTAAAAATAAATTAAGAAAGAAAGGAAAATAATATACTTTACACACTAGATACTTAAAACATTGAGGCCATTATTAATGTTATTTTTTGATAGTATTTTCTAGTCTCATCAAAATGAATAAGAGAAGTATTACAGTAGGCTGACAGTGGGAACAAAATTCAAATGACCCTGGTTCTTCATATTTACACAATTATTACTTCCTTGTACAAAGTAAAGGAATGTATAGTGATGGATTTACGTATTATTACATTTATGGATTATTGTAAGTTTTTGATTTACAGATTTTGATGAAAAAATCTATTTTTACGAACTCTAAATTTACTTTGAAGAGTTTTTCACAGAAGTCTTAGTATGCGTATGTATGTTGAGATGTTTATGTACATATGTATGTCTATATAAACACATACAATCCATTCTGACTGACTGAAAGTCTTTCTAGCTTTTTCCTGACGTCTGTAGCTTGCATATCTGAAAAACTTTTAGTCGTAGAATGTTGAAATTTTATATTTAGGATTGTTGTAACATCTAGTTGTGCACACTTCCCCTTTTGGTTTCAATCTACTTGGTTTTGGTGCCAGCCAAAAGAATTTCAACACATTAATGTCTATGTACAACTCTAAAACTTTTAACTGTAGAATCTTGAGAGTTTGTATTCAGAACTATTGCAACTTCTCCTTTTTGATTGCAATTGAATGCGTAATTTATTTTGAGGGTCATCCAAAAGACTTTGAATGCACTGAAGTCTATGGTTATCTTCAATTCATTTCTAATATCTAGCTAGATTTAAGTACAATATATCGCCAAATTTAGTGCAAATTATTGTTGTGTTGGGAAGTGTTTTATAATGATGCGTTTTGCAAGATTTATCTTCCTTGTTTTCATTCCTAGTTGAATGGGTAATTTAGTTACAGGGTCACCCAAAAGATTTTCAATATATTAAGGTCTATGGATTTTATCTTCAATTCATTAAAAGTCTGTGGTCAGTCACTAATTTGGCTAGTCATCAAACCTTGTAAACTATCCAGAGCTTGTTGGCTTTTGGTAAAATATCACAAATTTAAGTGCAAAAAATAAATCTTTCAAACTGAACCCAGTTTGGCAATGTCCCAAATATTTGGCTAGAAATCGCTAAACCTTAGTATTATTGTGTATTGTATCTCTTTCAAATGAGATTAGTTTAGAAGTGTATCTAAAATATTTATGATTTAATAGATAAACAAGGAAGTCATGTGGTGCCCACATGAAACTTTATTTAATCCACGAGTATTTAAAAGTCATTTTACAAATAATACTCATAAAGAAACTCTCAAAATTCAGTAATGTAAATAAATTCTGCACAATTGCATGTGATATATTTAATTGATTACAAGTATAGCAGAATATCATTATAATGAACTTCACTTTTACAAATAATTCACATTAACTAATGAAATATTAAAAAAAAAAAAAATCATTTAGTACAAATTCAGTCAAAATGGAAGTTCACGTTTATGAATTTTTTAGAACTACCAATTTGATTGATGATCCCTAGAAATTAATTATACTGACATTTTACAACATAAAACTTACCTGACTAAAGTCATAGAAATGAGATCATTATATAATTCATACAGTGTCATACTAACTTACCTTTTGTTCATACTTTCCATGACATAACAATTCAAAATAATGAAATAAACTGCTACTGATATTGGTTTTATACTTTTGTACAATAGCAAACAGAGCTTCAGGTGAGTGCTGATGGTGCATTATATGGTACAAAGCTTTTTCTACAAACGATTGACAAGCTGCAAAACATAAAAAAATATAAAATATTTTTAAAAATTTGTATTACTATTATCATTATTGTTTTTATAAATATTACATTATCTGGATTTCAAGTATGATTACCTTTTCTTTTATGGTCATGCACTGAATTTAAGTTATAAAGAGCTGCAGGCACTAAAGAACTAAAGCACAATCTGTAAATAAATAAATATATATATAGAAATGAAAACAGAAATTGATTAATGACATTACTGTTTTAATAACTTACATTTATAATTAAAACAGACTCAGATACATTAGTTTTATTACACTGCAAAATACAGCACTGATTATTCAGACCTACCAGTCTAGATAATCAGTGCTTTAACCCAGGTTGATCTGGTTAATGAAAAATCTGAATGATTGAACAACAATCAAACTGTTTTTTTTTTAATTATTATTATTTGATACGATTGAAGTGCTAGTGTACATTCAAGAGTTATGTTTTAACCCTTTTTGCTTTTCTTCAATTTTTTAACAATTTAATTTTTTTTAATGCAAAGATAACATGACTCTTGCATTTTTCAGAGATGCTTGAAAACACCACTTGCACCAACAAAACTTATTAGAAAAGTAGCGTGTGTACTCTAGAATATGTGTTCCATAAGCAAATGTGAAACAGTATATGTATTCCTTCCCTCTCTAATTCTAGGAAAAAGAATCTTAAACCTTTAAAATGCAGCCATTCCTACTCCTGAACCACACTGAAACTAAGCAAATATGAGAAGTAAGGGGTTCCTCTTTAAAAGGACACAAAAGAAAATGATGAAATTTTTTGACTCCCTTCAGAAAATCTCAAAATAAAGATAAATTTCCAGAAGGAAAGGATTTTTTTTTTTTTTTTACAAGAAGTCAGGGGGAATGTATGGTTCTTGATTGATCTGGTTAATTGGTACTCTACTACATTTAGATTAGATAATCTAACCAAATATATTCTATGAAAGAGAGTCCAAATTTGTTAATTAAATGGTTTATTACTGTTATGTAATTTTTTTAAAAAGATGCTTTAATTATTCACTACATACAGGGTTTTCCCATTCTTTTCACTGTATTTTGATTTATTTACTGTAAAGTAAACATGTAATTTTTTACCTGGGTGTTTAAAATAAATGATAAAAAAGGGACTAAATACAGGTAAAATTGGTTCTGATTAAGTCTTCATATGTTATGGGTTCAACTTACATATTACAACACAGACTTGAAAGTTAGACTAGATTCTAACTTTTGTTATATCTTTAGTTGCTATTTAACTACTTATATTACATACAGATTGTCTACTAAACTACCGAAAAAAAAAAAAAAAAAAAAAAAAAAATCATGACTTTAAAGAAATTTTTATGATCTGACACAATATAACAACATTTTGTTGATTTTGAAATGTAAGTAATTATACATAGGGGTAGGGGTCATTAGATGTCAAATCAAACAGAAAATTGGAAAAAGTTCACCACACTATTTGAGATTTTCCTCAAATTTTTGTAAATGATTTATAGGTTAAGATACCCACAAATCTCAATTAACTCTTTAACTGTAGGAGTTAACTAAAGTGAAAACTTCCTTCAATGGGTAACATTTTAAGCTGATTCCAAAAATTTTATCAAAATTTGCATATCTTCTAGTTTATGCTTGAGCATCGCATATGCTAAAAAACATCATGAATTTTTTCGGCATGTTTGTTCAGAAGTACATGTTTTAAATTTTTATATGTTGTTAAGATGGGATGCCACAACATCCCAAAATAATTTCGTCTTGGCTTTCTGCTCAGAAGTTGAGGAAAAAAAATCTGGAGTGACTCCATTAGACTTTCTGAACACTTATGATTAAAACATACCTGCCAACCTCCTTAAGCCAAAAACAGGAAGACTCAAGTTGAAAAAACAGAAGATTTCACAAAAGTCAGAACATAAAAATAAAATTTAAAAAATATTTTAAGAACAGAAACTGTTTCCCCAGTGTATATCACCATTTCTTATTATTTTTTTATATTGGTATTGTATAGAAATAAAAGCAAAATTAAATATGTAAATTTGACTTTATTTTTAATGAAGGTATGTTGAAAAATAAACAGATTAAGATTTTTTTAAAATCTCATTCAAAGTAGCTTTTTTAGCTTTTACTAATAGTTCATCAGAAAAATTATTTTCAAGCTTTAGTTTTCAATATTAACAAATTTTCTAATGATGATTCACTGAGGGAAGAACGAAATGAAGTTCTGTTAACTATCAATGAAAGATTTGCTTACAAATGCTTTGATCTCACTCATACTACAGCATTGTGCTGTTATAGCTGTTAAAATGATTACCTTAATAAATTATTTTGAAAAAGAATTATTAATTTACAATTTTTTCGCATAGTTTGTAATACAATTTAATATATCGACTAAAAATTAAAAAAAGACGGAAGATTTCATCTTCTGGCAGAAGACCAGAAGATAGCTTAAAAAACCAGAAGTCTTCTGTCAAAACCAGAAGAGTTGGCAGATATGTTAAAATCATTACCAAGCATGTAAATAAATTTTAATCAATGGATAATTCAAACATATGTACCAAATTGAAGCTCAATCGAATGCACCATTTAAACGCTAGCGCACTTTTAAGAATTTTTCCCCCACATGCCATAATGTAAAAGAAATCTTTGCCATAGCCCTGTAGAAAAACTATCCCATACACACCAAAATCAGTACCGGTCTTACGATGGTAGTTTATAACATACATACCCAATTTGAGCTCAATCGAATGCCCCATTTAGGAGCTATCATGTTCACTCACATATAAACAAACACACACATACATATAAACAAACACACACATAAATACATACAAACATCTCGTAAAAATAGCATAAATGAATTCAGAAGACCTCAAAACATGTAAATACACCAAAATCTCGAAGGCGAATTTTTTCATGATTATAATACTTTCCTTAGATGGTACATGTTTGGAAAGTAAAAATTATTAAATTTTCATGTGACTTTTCATATATTGGGTCTAGCAATACATTTTAAAGAGTGTGCCAAAGAAATACATATGTAATAATACATTTATCAGGTTGTAACGAAAATTTTCCGCCATATCTGCCTGAAATACTAACTTCTAACTCCTTAGATAACTGTTTTTGAACTTTCGGTACCAAACCTGCACAGTGTCACATGATACAACAATAGTACTTAAAGCTGTACTCATAATTCGTTGATATTATGTAGCTGACTTTTTGCAACACAACTGGAAGTAAATGATGGTTCGAATCCTCTAGAGTGATAGTTCCATTTGAGACACCTTATACTTAATGATAACTATATTTTTTACAGATTTCACAACACAGTGTTATAAAGTAAACCTCTTTCTTTCAAATGCCAAAAATCGTTTGACAAAATATGAGCAAATACGCCAACGAGAACTGTGTGCTGACGAAGTTTGCGGTGGCGGGAAACTTTCGTTACAACCTAATATTTGTCAAAGTAATCTCCATTATTTTCCAGCATCCACTGCCAACGGTCAGATAGTGCATGGGTGCTAGCAGCATAGAAGGATTCTTCTTTTGATGCGATGAAGATATCAATGGATTTTCGTACTTCTTCCACTGTGGGGAAGTGCACAGAAGACAAGGCATTGTTTATTGACAGAAATAAATGATAGTCCGAAGGGGCTATGCCAGGTGATCCAAAACTTCCTGGCCAAACTTTACTACCAGTAAATGGACCTTTATGATTGATTTCCTGCTTCAGTCGCAGCAATTGTTGTTTATAGCATTCATCAGTTACACTTTCACCAGGCTCTAACAATTTGTAATACAGTACACGCTTCATATCCTTCCTGACTATCTGCACGCTATCTGACCATTGGCGGAGGGTGCTGGAAAAGAATGGAGATTACTATGGCAAATAAAGATATTATTGTCTATTTATTCATTTGACATGCTCTTTAAAACTTATTACTAGACCCAGTGATCGCGATAATGCCTCTAGATGTGTATTTCACGCCTTAGAAATTTAGAATACGCCTTAAGAATTTCGAAATGCATGCTTTTACGCATTGCTTTTCCATTTAAAATTCCGTTTTATGATAGATGATTACGGCGAGATTTCCCCTTGAAAATGATTTTTATTTACAGTCAACTCTCTGAAATCTGCGATAACTTTTAATGTAAACAGTGAAATTTATAGTTAACACTAACAGTGTACCTAGATTGTGCAATCAGTTATTATATATGATTTATGTGTTAAATGCAATTTAATTATGCATTTGTAAATGTAGCGTAATTGTTCATTGCTTTAATTACCTCTTTGGATAGGAAAATACCCCTTGTAAAATGGTTAAGGAGTATTTTTACTCTTCTGAAAAAAATCTTAGATCGATCACTGACTAGACCCAATATACGAAAAGTCACATGAAAGTTATATAATTTTTTTTCTCAGCTTCTGAGCAGAAAGCCAAGATGAAAATTTTTTGGGATATAGTGGCATACCGTCTTAACAACACATAAAAATTTAAAACATGTGCTTCTGATCAAATATGCTGAAAAAAATTCATGATGTTTTTTAGAAAATGCAATGCTCATGCATAAGAAGAAGATAAGCAAATTTTGATAAAATTTTTGGAATCAACTTAAAAAGTTACACCTAGAAGCAAATTTTCATTTCAGTAACTTCTACAATTAAGGAATTATTTAAGAAATTCAGAGAAAAAAAAATGGCGTATCTTGCAGAAAACTTAGAAATTAGCATAATTAATTCCTCTATAAATAATTATCATAGAACCTGCAAAATTGAGATTCGTGGTTATATTAGCCTATAAATCATCTATATAAAATTTGAGGAAAATTAAAGTTGATGTGGTGAACTACACTATTTGATCTGATGTGGAATGACTCATAGATAAATACTTCAGAAATATTACATTTAATAGTTTTACAAAAAATTAATTGAGGAATTAAAACAGTGACCAAATTAATAAGTTGGGCACTAATCAATATTTAAGGTAAGTGTGATGTCGCTAGACTTTGGAAGAGACGGGTCCTTGGGACCCAGGACTCCAAAATTTATGGGTCCTTTTTTCCAAAAAGTGGGTCCTTATCGATATAAAAGCATTTGGTTAATTTCACGACTGATGTTATCATGTCTCACCCATTTTGGTGTGCTGATGCATATGAATATCTTATTTATAAATAACCTAAAACGTATATTTCAAAAAACAAATAAATAAAATGAATTATAATTAATCAAGAAAAATTTGTTGTGACATGCATGTCATTTACTTTGCCTTCACGGCAAAGCCTTCCTGATGACGCCCTGAATCCTAATAATTAATAAATCCTAATAATAAAATCCCCTTTTGTATGTACAACAGTAAAAACTGGGAGAAAGGCTGCATCGGTAGAAATGTTTAAGAAAGTAAAATGTACTCGCAGAACAGCCGCAACATCTTAAATTATTAAAACTACAGTAAAATACCGTTCAAGCGCCCCTCCATCTTATATTAATTTAAAAAAAAATAATTACTATGTATTAATAAATTTATCACAAGGAAAATCGGAATATATTTGAGGAAGAAAAGGATATACAACAGTAATATATGGAACCCCCCCCCCCTTTCTCTTCTAATTGTTTAAAATATTTATCACTTCTATAGCTTATAGATTTCATTTCTAAATAATAATTGTCAGATTTAATATAAAACAAATCATTATTTACATTTCGTCAAAGTAATCCCCTTTTTTCTTCAGCTTAACAACGTGTGCGCACAGCACGATATATATCCCTGGTAAAAGCAGAGTATAGGGGAAAACTCGCAATGCATCATGGGAAAGCGAACACTCCTATGCCTTCTTTCGACTAGGGATCTTTCTACCCTGCATTTTTCCCCCCATGTAGGGGAAGCGTTACTCCGCATTTGTGTGCATGTAAACAGGCCCACAAAGCCGTTCACGATGGTCAATCTTCCCGAGTAAAACACGAGCAGTTTGTGTTTTACTAGAGATTTACCCAAAATTGGCAGTCTGAACGCACCCTCTCTCACCTTTTTTTTTTTTTTTTTTTCAAAATTTTGCATGATGGAAATTACGCGTCCCGGGGGACGCGTTGTAACTTTTCTTTTGCGTCCCATCATCGATTTCTTGCGTATTTGACGCGTTATAGTGCGTAAGCGGCATCACTGTACAGTGGCGGCTTGCGGGTTATTTAAGGAGGTTCACAAAATAAATTTCGAAAATTAAGTATGCAGATATAACGCACCTTACAAGTTAAAATATACTTGTGTTTTCAGCAGTTAAAGGAAAACAACTCATGCAACTGAAAAAAATAAAATAAAATCTTTGGTCTTACATTTCGTCACCAAGATAAGTTTTGGTAAAAGTTTTGTCTTGATTTTTTATTTCAATTTTATTTTTCAAAGGATAATATTGAAAAATGTAATTGCTTTGGCAGAAAAACACTTATTTTACTACCATCTACTTAATTATTTACACTAGTTCGTAAAAAATGATAAAAATAAAGAAAATAATAAGAAAATGAAAAAAAAATGGATTAACTAAGCTAACATAACAAACCAAGGGAGAATCCGGAAGAGATAATGACAAAAAAATCGTTCATGAGCACACTAAATATGTGCGAATGGAGAGATATCAGTAGTGACTTACTTCTCCCTCAACTCTCTCCACGGCTTTTCTCAGAGAGCGGTTCAGAAGGCCTTTTGGCTGATTGTACGTGCGAGCGATGAAATACTATGCTGTAGGAATCTACGATACAGTGCATTAGCTACAATAAGCATATTTAATAATAGTGGGGGTTGGGGGAAAGTAAAACTCACATTTTAAATTCACAAAACTTTAGAAGTGAACTCAATATATATTTTTAAAATTTAATTTGTTAATGTGTTTATTTTTTAGTTTTTCCTCTGGGAGTTCACGTGCTCATGTGCTCAAATGGAGAAGCTGCCACTTAGTGTATAATGATTTGTTGTTCTTAGAATGTAAGTAACATCCTGCTCTTACTGCAACCAATTTCTATCATATTACAGTTAGGGAAAAATCTCTCCATTATAAAGTTGCCATCATTCCTACTGAAAAGGAGATAGCTCAACGCAATTCATACTCTGGATTAGAAAACAATATTCTTCTTTGAACAGAAAATTCCCTACTATACAGATGAGGAAGGAGAAAAAGCAAACAAGTGTTTCTATTGAATGTGTGAGGCATTCCCATGAAGGGTTAAGGGGGACAATTTAATTCCAATAACTTTCATACACTTAAAAGAAAAAAATTGGCCCACGAGAACTAAATGCTACGGTCCTAAACACAAAGAAAAACTGCAGCAGAGTGCAGTTACAAGAACTTATTTATTTATTGTACAACTAGGACTGGGTTGTAGGGAAAGAAAATTCTTGACCTCATTTAAAAGTTCAGGACTTTTTATTGACTTTCATAACTTGTTCAAATTCATAACTTTGTCATGACCAGTAGACCCTGTATTAGCAAAATTAAAACATAATTACTAAGTATTTGCAATTTAAAAATTTATAAAATTTTAAGTTTTCATTTTTCACAACTGATTTTAACCTATAATTTTCATATGCGTTTCTCTTAGATTAAGAAAACGTGTGAACATGTGCATTCATAGACAGAAGAAGTTATTATTGGCTTATACTTTTAATCTTTCATAATAATAAATAAATAAATAAATGCATTAAAATATGTATACTTAGGTACACATGACAAACTGCTAGATTCTTCAAAATTTTCAATTAAAATGGGATCTTGATCAGTTGAAAACAGATCTATTTAAAAATAAGTAAGAGAAAATATTAACGAACATAAAAATACAAACAAAAGTATTTGTAACACAATTTAAAAAAAAAATAGGCTATCTAAGACATTTCATAGTTGAATTAATTTTGATAGAGTTAAATAAAGAATAAAAAATATTTAATACTAACTGTTCAACATAGATGTAACATCATCCAGTATTACATTCAAATTTGATTTCCCAAAAGTGGTATCGATTATATCATCAGAAAACATATTAGGATTCTGCAGTAAACAACACATTGTATCACTGATGAATTGAATAGTAAATGCAAAATACTTCGGCTTTGATGACTTCATAGATTGCAACCATACATTTGTTTCCCAAGTACAAAAGTCAAATATCTTTGTGTGGACTAAAACCTGTATCAATAAAACATTGAATATTTTTAGCACACATAAAAAGTTTACTGAAAAATATAAAACACATAAAAATATCACCCCCCCCCTTCACTTGTCACCTAGCCAAAACTGCTCATCATTTTGGTTTCAATCTTTGCATGACCATTTATTATAAATTCTAAAGACTACTGTTAAAAAATTTTGTAAGTACAATATGGTGCACAATGAGTAATTTGTCTTTTTTTAAATTTTTATTGTTTTTTTCTTTCAATATTTTAAATATTCAATTAATGTTTACAAAACTAGTTTTTCAAATTTCAGGTGTTTATTTAAGGTATGGACAGAAAACTATCAAATTTTTAAACAGAGCATATTGTGCATCGCCTCAGTAGCTAAACGACAGAGAAAAAAATTACAAGAAAAAGTATCAATAACTAAGCATGCTATGAGTGAAATAGTTTTTCTCACAGAATAATATGGATCTTTACAGCTTCATCTTTGATGCACCAATATCATCTTTATATATAGCTTGCACCGAATTTAACTCTGAAATGAAAAATTGATGATGGCATATAGGGTGGTTGGGAAGCAATATTGTTTTAGTTTTTTTCGGAATTGAAGGGGGATGGGTTCATAAAAGGATGTGAATGAATGAGGACACACAATGTTTAAAATGTTCTCTAGGAAAAGAATGAGTTAAAAAAGGAGTGAGTCTAAATGTTCTCTAGGTTAAGAATGAGATGTATAAAAATGAAAATACAAACATTATTGCTTCTAGAAACTTGCAGAATAATCTTCACAGCGCAAATTCACAAACAGTACTACACTAGAAATACAAACAATTGAGAACAGCAGCTTCCAATTGCTGCTGAAAAGAAACTATAAAATTGCATACAAAAAAATCATTCCGGAAGCACTCATTACCAAGTACAGAGCAGAATCCTTGGCCTATGATTTACAAAATTTTGAGGGTTTTTTATTTATTTTTTTTTTCAAAAGGGTACAATGAATGAAACAAAATTTAGTTGTTACTCAAATAATAGGCATTTGGTTTTCAAAAATGTTTGAATAAATTTTGTGATTTAGTAAAATTTTTGTAAATTCTGAGTATGCCAACTGAGATTTGTAATATTGATGATATTTTGCCTCATTCTGCATAAAATGAGACTGGATTATCATTCAAGAGAAATTGAAAAATCCATAAAGCATGAAAGCCACAATATTTGAAAACAGTTTTACAAAACTTGTGAAAATTTTGACTTTGACAAATATATGCATGTAAGAAATTCTAATTTAACTACTTAAGTACAGAGCATTGTTCTTGGCACAATTAAAGAAAGGCGCAGTTTGGATATTTGCCACTACTGAGAGATGAAATTTTTTGCAGTGTTAATATGCCGATCTGCCAAGGATCATGTATAAGAATTTATACATAACTCTCTTAATGGCAACCATAATGATGAGAAATGATTTTTTATTATGGACATGCATCAATCACAAAAAATTCACAAGAGAATGAAAAGTTGTCAACTGTGGCAAATATCTAACCTGTTCCCAATTAAAATAGATGTTTCAGAAACCTTGTAACCTTATTCCCACGGAGAGCACAGCCCTCATTGAAGAGGTGATATTTAATTTAACCTCTTCTTCCTTATTAGATCTTCATATGCGAACTTACAAACATCAACATAGTAATTCAGGTATTTAGCAATTTAGAGTTCAGAAACTAGCCAGTTTTTTTTCTTTCTGAATTTCTCAACTATAGTAGAAGCTTGATTATCCAATGTCTATGTTAATCGAGATGCTAACTCAACTGAGCAATCCACTTTAACTGAAATGTCACCTCCATGAATGTGGAGAAGTGCTTAAAAACAAATAAACTTTTAAAACCAACAAGAGTTACCATTATTTAAACTAATTTTATTTTTAATTACAAGTGAGTGTGTGTTTAAAAACATTTATTTAGGAATACATCATCTGTTGAAATGTATATTATTAAACATGCATGTTAATTTGTCAAAAGACAAGTAAGCTTGGTCCTGACCATCTTGATAATCAGGGTTCTACTACAGTTTATGTTCTCTCTCTCTCTCTTTCTTTTTTAATATCTCATAGTTTATGTTCTTAAGAGACCTATAACTTTTGTAAAAAGAACAGGTACTCAAGCTAACTTTATATACAAGCAAACTTCTTATAATGCAATAAATAACAGTATATTTACTTTGTGAAGAATCTGTGAAACATCTTCAATCATATGCTCTGAAGAGTCAGTCAGATACACATCAAGCAAGACTATCAGTGGTGAATCAATTAAACTCTACAATAAATAAACATCATATAGAATAAATGTCATTTGAATTACATCATATAATAAGCAAGAGTTTATTCACATGATCTTAATGAATTACCTTATTCCAAAGCATGACAGCTTCCTCTCCCTGAGCAGAGATAATATCAACTATTTTGACATTCAATTTGCAGATTTCTTCATGAGACAGGAAAGAATAGCAATTTTTTAAACTGCGGAAGAGTTTAGGTACATTTACTTCATGCTCATGGTAACAATGGTGAAAGGCACTAAGAAACAGTCGCATCACTTCCAAAATTTTCATTAACAGGTTGAAAAGCGATGGAGGTGATACATCTATACAGAATACATAAAAATTATTATGCCATTAATAAAAAAAAAGCTATAAAACATATTAATTAAGCTACCAATAGCTTTAAAAAAAGAAACCATAGGAATTTTTAGGTTCATTTCAAAATATGTCACAAACACAACTCTTTTAATAAGTGATTGTTCAATAGACCACATCTGGAGTGCTAACAGATGAGTGAAGCTTAGCTAATCATACTAGCTTCAACCTGAATGTAGAAAGTACATTTCCACATAATGAATAGATGATTAATATTTAATAGTTTCTAATTTTTAATAATGGTAATAAAATGGACAATACTGTTTAATATAAAATGCTATTTTAGGAAAAGCAAAAAATGAGCCCTTGATATCAGTGAAATAATTTGTACTAACGAGGAAAAATCTCAAACGTAGATTACCTACATAAAATATTTGTGAAAAAAAAGTTAGCCTAGCTATCATAAAATGTCAGAAAAAACAACGAAAAAAAAAACAACCATCAGTTGAAGTTAATTAATTACCATAAAAGATTGATGAAATTCACAACATTTTGCTATCCAGCACTGTCTGACGATTTTTTAAAGCAGCTAAAATCAAATAAAGCCCATCTTAGACTAAATTTCATAAATAAATAGTTGCTACAAAATTTCTCAACAGTTTAATGTCCAGAATTTATATGAGTTGGCCATAAACAGCTACGTAAAAAATGAAAAGGAAAGATGCACCTGCTCTTTTATTTGGCTGTTGTTATATGTATCAAAATAAAATGTACATAAATAGAAGTGTGGCAAACTAAAATGTTTGTTATTTGTAAGGTTTTTTTTTTTTTTTTTGTGTGTGTGTGTGTGAAATAACATTAGTTTTCATAATTTTAAGAGCCGAAATATAAGCACTCTCCCCAAAGTTTAGTTCAAAAACATATTCACTTCACTAAAAATAAATTAATTAATTAAATAAAATAAATAAATACATTTTTAAAAAATGCACCTGATAAAATAATCAAATTAAAAAGAAATAAATTTTTACATGCTCACTATATTTTCTCGTTCTCTCTTACATATTCTAATTGTGCTTTACATACATCATACACTAATATATGAGAAGTTGGGTGTTTATGGAAATATGGTTGTCTGGATTAAGAACTTCATTTCCCAAAGATTTTCTGCCGTGCAATACAGAGAGGCTACTTCGAGTTTTAGACAAACTGAAACAAGCCTTCTACAGGGCACAGTAATAAGCCCAATTCTTTTTAATATTTTTATTATTATGATTTGCCAAACAGGGCCAGATGTAGACTCAGTTCTTTTTGCTGATGACCTTGTAATGTGGAATGGCGCAGAGAAAAAGAAATAAGACGGTCTAAATGAGACCTTGAATACAGCATTGAAAAAATTGGACCTCTGTGTCCAGAAAATGGAATAAAGGTTGATAAAAATAAAACTATGTGTCAGTTCTTTATACTCAATAGACAAAATTATACTAAATCTCGAGTTTCAGGGAGAGACTTTGCAGACCAGTGATGCTGCTACCTATATCAGATGTGTATTTGATTCTCGTTTGAATTGGAGGAAACAAGTGGAACAAGGACAAAGGCTGTAAAGAGACTTCCTATCCTGAAACGTTTAGCTGGTTATAAATGGGAATGCAGTAGAAGGACTCTTAGTACATGGTTAGGCGTTTATACAATCAGTTATTGCCTATTGCAATGAAGTCTTCATTTCTGCACCAAATCACACCAAACAATGCCTTGAGGTGTTTCAAAATCAACCCCTCCGTATTATAACTGGTGCAGTAAAAACTACTCTCATATTTGCTATACAGATTTTGACAAATACTAAACCTGTCCATAAATCTATACAGAGAACGACAGTTATTTATTATAAAAAAACTTATTAGTTTACCAAATAACCTTTATTACAGGAATTATGATTAAATAGAGCTAGGACTTTAAAAACTCAAGAAGGCTTTATTCAGTCTCTGAAAATCACTAGTCTTTTAGGATTTCAACTTGAGACCCTTGCCAATGTGTCCATTGGATTATATACAACTTGATATCAATCTGGACCTTACTATGAAAGTATTAATGAAGAATATGATTGCTGAACAATAAAATTCATAGCGTAAGAAACTATTGAAAGTTGATTTCTAGCAAGTGAATGGTTGCATGTTTTCACAGATAATTCCATACTAGAAAGAGAGCATGGTGCTTGAGCCAGCACTTTTTGCAATTTTTTTAACTTTTATCTACTTTTGGGTTCATACACTACTGCCTTTGATGGCAAGATAGAGGCTATCGCGGTAGCGGCACAACTGTCATTGAGGTAGTTGGGTTTCAACAGAGCTGTTTCTTTTTTTTTTTTTTTTTTTTTTCAGATTCAAAATTCACCCTTTAGGCCCTTTCACAAAATTACCATTGCAAATTGCAGAGAATTTTGGAATGTAGGCTGCTTTGTAAAATCTTGGCCACAGAATCTCCTTCGAGTGGGTTTCATTACACTGTGGTTCATGAGTACTGAAAATGCAGACCTACTTGCTCTGAGTTTATTAAGTACAAAATTGTGCCATAATTACCAAATCACTGTTTCACCACATAAAAGAACTGCAATGGGCAAATAGACAGTTTTAGGAATCACCCTGATAGCAAATAAAGCTTGGAAGAGAAAAAATAACAAAGAACAAAACTTTTGTCCTTTTCTGATCACCTAATTAGTTGACTGAAGTAAAGGAAAAGCTGCTAAATATTTAAAAATAGTATAAAGATTGCATTTTTAGCGAAAAAATTCTTCCAAGTTGCTAATCTTTAATTTAGCAGCAAAAGTCACCTTTTTAGTCAGCAGTGGACACCTTGTAATTGGAACATAATTTCATAACTATATTCTAAATGCTTTGAGATAAATTTCAAAATGGCTTCAAAATGAAATTAGCAAATGTTAAGTTCAACTCCTTTAGTTTCTTAACCATCAAAAGTCAGTCTCAGTAATCTTGCAATTATAATAAGTGAAAAACATATTTTTTAACACAAACCTATATTATTTTTTCCTTCAGGCATATCAGTATACAGTGAGGCAAGCTTTTCCCAAAACTCTTCAATATCTTTCATGAAAGTGAAGTTCTATTGAAATATAATTTATTAATTAGAAAATAAAACTATCAACAAAAACAGCATCAAAATGAATGTTGTGAATATTTTCCAATTAATTTTCTTACCAAAAGAATTGATGTCAAAAAAGATTGATTAAAAACAGACAAATCAGCAGCTGAATATAAAGTTTTTGAGTTATTAGCTTGAATGCATTCTGATGAAACAGTATTTATTTTGTCAAGTATACAAATCAAATAGTCACATAAATGGTAGCAGACAAAAGGTTTTCCTTCCTGAAATGCAAAATTATTAATTAGCATTTTTAAAGATTTAAAAAAGCAAATTATTAAAAAAAAAACTATAAAAATAGCAGAGAACATTACTCATATCCATCTTGAAGTAAATAATTTTATCATTGGTATGTTAAACACTTGAGTACGTCGTCAAAAGAAGTGGACAGCTTCCCACTACCAGGGTTTGCAGGAAAGCAAAGACAATTCAAGGAGACGTGCAGATACAAAGCGCAAAATAATTAATTGATGGTCGCACTCTATATTACTCAACTTTAATCATCATAACCAATCTTCCGATCTTGTTTCCATTTCGATATCACTCATATCGGAGAACTAAGAATCGCTCGACTCATTTTTAGCTTCATCTGGAATAAATTCCGACCCACTACTCTTTTGTCTTCCACATTTTATTCAAATTCTTAAATTAAATTCAAAATGAAAATGCTCATGTGGTCTAAAATTTATAATGCGCATTTACTCTAAACACTGACAAAGCAACAAAAAGAATCATCGTAGATAATCAGTTCTATCGCTCCTCCTTCTTGGAGCGAACGTTTCTAGTATGCTATTGGTTCTAAGTGTCCATGTGATCCCATGTGAATAAAAAGCATCATATCTTCCGCACAAGACATAAGAAACTTCATTATTACCCTCTCAACTATATGATTCTCTTTTGTGTATAGTGAGAAAAGGACACTACGTATATAGCCATCGTTACGCACATAGTATGAACTATGTACGCATCATACATAGCTGTAGTCAAGTGGTTAATATAAAAGAGCAGCTGTGTTGCCCAGGGGCTTTAGGTATTAGGGGAGCTTAGCAAAAAAAAAAAGTCTGCTATCTAGTTCAACGGCTTCTTTTCACAATCATTATTCCACAAAGTGAATATCAGTTTTAAAAACATAAGTCTGCACATGTGTGAAATTCTTCAAACCCGTAGCAGAAACATTGTGACATGGCAACAATGTCGAGGACACAAAAATCTGCTTGCGGACAGTTTTGTCAACGCATTTAAAAAATATTATTTTATTGTCCGCCAAAAAAAATTTTTTTTTCATTGTCTTCAAATTTCAGGCACATCACGCCGCAGCTCATTACGCTGCCTCCCGTCTCTGCTCTGTGATGACGTCACTAAATGCAGCACAGCGGAGATCTTGCATAGTGAAATGGAACGGCCAAGTCCAGCTTTTACACATTTCTGCACCCTACTGGTTTCACCTTTGTACTATTATTTGCCAAGAATCATCATTTTTTATTTCCAATACACCATTTTAGGTTTGTTTTGCGGTACATCTCAAAAATGCATTTATTAAAACGGCCCCTTTACAGACATACGATGCATTACAATAACCCCATCATAAAAATAGGATAGATTGCAAACGACCCTTCTACAAAATTACCTTCTATGAAAACTGACCTTTCTTGCTGATATTTCTAATTAAAATGCCTTTTTCAAATGTTCTATTTTTTTTCAGATCGAAATATTGTAATTGCATATTTAATTGTTTTTGTTTTCATTTGCATGAACTGAGTAATCTACAAAGTGCCCCCTCCAGCGTATTTTGTTTTTTGCTGACTCAACTGAGAAAGTTCATAATTTTTTAGTCATCTAAATATTTAATTTCCTCAAAAATCGGTAATTACGTTTGATAAATATGTAGCTGCGAATTATTAACATAGTTAACTTAATAAAATTACTACCGCTTTCCTCCGGTAGAAACTAGAGGTAAGGTCCCTTCCGGTTACCTTTTAACCTTTTAATAAAAGAATAATTAACAATTTATTATTCTAGAGTTCATCACCAGCTGTATAGTTATTGCTTTTCTTAATGTTTTTAATTGTTTTGCACACTTGCAAGTTTTTTCTTTTCTTCCTTTCTTTCTTTTTTTTTTCTGAACAACTTACTCAATTTAATCGGCTTTCTTATAATGCATTATTCCTTACTAACCATAAATAATTACGGTTGATATAGAAAGTATCTTAGCACAAAGCCGTTTTGCAAAAATGAAATCATGTGGGATTTCCAATAATAGATCTGAAAATCGAGAGATTCATGGCATTTTGTGAATGCAGCAATTGAAATAAATTATCTTTTTGTCAAAATTAAGCATAATAGTGACATTTTTCTTTAGCGGTGTAGCTGGGGTTATTTGCCCCTCATGCGGTCCTTTCGTTTTCTGTTGAGTCAGTGTCAGCATTCTGATGGCCACCTATCTGTTTTAATCTTGCTACCTTGGTGGACACCACCATCCCTCTTTTGCTTATAAAAAGTGGAGTAATTTCAGAATATTTTAATTCAGACTATTAACAAGATCTGGTATTCAAAATATTCAAATCATATTTCTGAAATTTTGAAAATTTTAAACATTTTACTAGGTGGAGAAAAAAAAAATGCAAAAGCAAAATTCTGGGAAAGTATGTCATTAGAAAACATATTGTCAATAAACTAACAGTTAGGTATTCTTAGAATAAACTACTATCAATTTAAGCGTATTTTCTTTTTAAAAACTAATTAGAAATTTCTGGAAGTTTTTTTTTTTTATAATTTGAATACTTTCAGTAACAGTATGTCATTTATTTTAATCAGCCGATTAAAATACTTGTTGGTTAAAATATACTATTAATATACTATTTTTAGTTAGTTTATTATACTTAGTTAGTTATATTATAATAGTTTAATATACTATTTTTTACTTTAAAAAATTAAGTTTAAGAAATAAAATTTAGTGCTTTTAAAGTATGTCACAAAAATTAAAAAACAAAGCTTTTTTTTTTTATAAAAAAGTAATTCATTAAAAATATTTTAAGCATTTCCTACCTTTTGAGAATACTGCGAGTCTAATTATTTTTATTATTGTCTATTTATACTTATATCTGCTAAAACTTACATATCTTATTAATAATAATTATTTTTATTTATTTATTTTAAGCATGAAATAATAGTGTGTTTAAAAAAACTTAAATTCACTTTACATGAATAAGCAAAAATTAAATTAAAAAAGCGTGTGTGAAAGAGAGAGAACAAATACATGTCAGTAACTTGATTTTAAATAGTGTTGTACATCCAACAAAATTTGTATGACTCTGCCATTTATTCCACTTCTAAATTAGGTCTAATAAGGGTTTATCAAAGTTGAACACAAATCTTTGCTTGGTATTCATTCAATAATTTTTTCAAACAAAAGAATATAAATTCTGAATTATTTTATTAATTTGATAACTTCTATACATCTAGCATTACAGGAATTTTAATTTTATTATATGTTAAACACATCCACAATCCACATGCAATGAAAGACCTTTGCTGTTTCAAAGTTTGTACCAATAAAGGTGCAAAATCAATATGAATGTGACCCAATGTGAAAACTTGTGAGCCAGTGATAGTTTGATAAAATTGAGGAACAAGAAGTAACAGTCCCAAAAGGAATTACTCTAAATTTTCTCCAAAGGAGAAAAGAAACTAAGGTATGCTTTAAAAAAGCAAACAATGCATTGTACGTCAGAACACACAATACAACCCCACGTTAAAACTTTTGCCAATATTGTTATCTACCTGTACTTTCTCGTGGAACTCATAAGTGCCCTTTTTTTAAATTTTTTCTTTAATTAATTCTGGTGACCTTTTTTTCTGGAGTCAACACTTTTAAGAACAACAAAGATTAAAAATTGTTGATTTTATGTATGAATTGTCCACTAAAATTACATGCAAAATTTTGCTGACTGATTATGAAATTCTAAAAGCTTGTTGCAGACAGCTACAAAACTTTCTGCCACTGGGCTTCAAACGCTGTATATGAGGCAGGGAGAGGGAGGAGAGTCTGAAGCTTATGAAATAAATAAAAAATTGAGTTATTTTATACATTGCTATACAAAATATCTATTTTAAATCAAAAGTACAATATTTACTAAACTATATTAACCCATTTATGCCGAATGTCCCTTTTTTGGGACAGTATTTTTGCTATCAGTCAAAAACGTTATTTGTTTTTTCTAACCTTTATTTGCGAGTATTGAACTTCAACTCCACAAAATATTTTAACATGACCCAGGAGGATGCTGACATTTTAATTTTTACACAGAATGATTTTAAAAGAAATCATCCCTTGTTCAAGAAGTTGACATCAGAAATTTATCTATTATTGCTGGTATTAGCAAAAATCAAAGTTGCAAAAATATCTGGGCACAAATGGGTTAACTACCATCAGCGACATAAAAAATTTGGTAACAAAAAATAACCAATTTATATAAAATTAAATTTAAAACAGGTCAATTTTTACTCTTAAGGCATTGGAGGTTTAAACAAAGGGATGCCAAAGAAAAAATATTTGTTTTTAAGATCAATAGAGGAAGATTGAAATTAGAATGCTTAGAATGTGTGATGATTTTTGTAAAAATTCAGAAGATTTACAACGTTTTCAACATATATGGAAAAATTAAAAATGTAACAGTTTTGTTGAATTTGGAGCAGAAATGTCCAAAACTGATCTTTTTGTAGCAGATTGGTGCATCAGGATTGATTTGGCACATCCCTGAGTAACTATTCAATGTACTGCAGATAAAAAAAATTCAATTGTCTTTGAAATACATTTAAAAATAAGTAGAAACATAAAAAATTACCTTAAAAGCCTTTTCAAAATCTGAAGGTGATACCACACAGGGAAAGCAAATGGATCTAGCAATTTGAATCAAAGATGACACGGGTTTCTTTTCCCCACAATCAAATAAGATTGATTTTGGATCTTGAGCAAGAATAATCTGCACATAATATTAAAATAAAATTAACATGGTTAATGAAAAATCTATCAAAACACTATTGAAATTCTTAATGAACCACATTTGAAGTCTTTTATATATATATACTAGCTGAAGTACCCGTTCTTCGCACGGGAATGAATGGACTTTTTGATATTACGATTTGTGGTGATTACTATTCATTGTAATAAACAGATATAGCAAAGTGGATATCGCGTTATATTGTGTCCAATAATCATGCATACCGAATTGCAAGGCAATCGTTTGTACGGTGCAGAAGGCCATGCGGCGTAGCGCAATCTAGTGGCGAGTTTTAGCAAAACGGATACGGCGAAAATATTTTTCGCATTCAGATATCGATGTATACGAATTTTCATGACTATCGGCTGAACAGTCCTGAAGTTCATCTGTTGACGTGACATCTAGTGGCAAGTTATAGGAAAATGGATAGCGCCAAACTCTTCCCCGTGTTCAAATATCTATGTATACCTATTTTCATAGCGATTATTTGCACAGTCAAGAAGTGATACACTGCAGGGCCATCTAGTGGTTCAATAAAGTACTGATTTGCTACAGCGCCGTCAGGTGGCGAGTTACAGCAAAATGGATAACGCCAAAATAGTGATAGAAGATGGCAAGTTATAGCAAAATGGATAACGCCAAAATATTCTCATTGTTCAAATAGCTATGTATACTGATTTTCATAGCGACCGTTTGAATGGTCAAGAATTTGGCCTGCTGCAGCATCATCTAGTGGCGAGTTAAAATAATAATGCATTGCAGTGTCATCTAGTGGTGAGTAACATCAAAAGGAACGCAGTTAGAATATATTCTTCGTGCTCAAATGTGTAAGTATAAAAAATTTTATGCCTTCGGTTGAACGGTATAGAAGTTGATGCTTTGCAGCGCCATTTAGCGGCAAGTTACCGCAAAATGGATAGTGAAAAATATTCTCCGTGTTCTAATATCCGCGTGTACCAAATTTCATCGAAATCGGTTGGACGATATTCGCATAGTAAACGGCTAAACGGAATAGAATTCGACGTTCTGCTGCGCCACCTAGTGGCAAGTTAGAGGAAAACGGATAGCATAAAAAGCTTCTCAATGATAAAAGACTTAGGTGAACCAAATTTCATGGTGCAACGGTGCTGGAGTTTTTCAACCTCATACACACATACCAACATTCATTTTTATCTATAACCAGTATCATTATATATCCCAGTCTCAAATAAAATCCAGTTTCGAATCTAAGCCTTGCCAAAGTGCCAACATACGCCATTTTGCAAGAGTTTTTTCAGGAAATCATTCGAAGCAGCAACGACTTAGCAGCAATCAATATGGGAAATGGTTCGGCCGCCAAAAAGTAAAGCACACATTTATTTGAAAATGTGAATCCCTTAATACAACCGAATTTTTTTAAATTATCAACTATAACGTGTTTTATTCATCGTTACTCCGATGTACTAAATGAGAAGATTTCAATTTTCTGAAATTTGGCGGAATCCCCACAACTTAAATCAATGTACTCAATTGGCGAGAATTCTGAAGATAGATCGCTTGAAATCCCTTAATAACTGCATTATTTCTTCACGGATCATTAAAATTTAACGCTGTATTCTAATAAAACCTTTGCACTTGTTTTCAAAAATCTATTTCCTTAAGCTCTCAATAAATTGCGCCAAGCCGAAAACTGTGCAAACTGCTAGAACGCACTTACTCAAAATCCATATTTCAGCCATTTTATTTTTTCGCCAAACTAAAAAAATTTACACATTAGCCTCGGAAATCTTCAATTCTTATTGTTTTGCGTGTAAAGCATTACATTCCTGATCTGATTTCCCATGCATACGATATTATAATTTAAAAAAAAAAATAACCTTACGAATATAAACTAACAAAAAAAAAATCATTATTATTCTTTTATTTTTACTTTGAGAATTTAAAACATTTTATTCGGCAAAATCGCCACACATGGCAACCACGATCCTTATTTCACGCTTTTTTCACTACAGGGGTTACAATTACGGAAAGCTTTTTGCGTGAAGAGCATAAAAAATCTCTTAAATTCCGGGAACGGGTGGACTTTCAAAGTTTTAAAGTGGACTACGATTTATTCTATATTATTTTACATATCTGTGCTAAATTTCAGGCCGATAGGTCCATTTTTGTGGATTTGTATACGAATCAAATCCACAAACAAACAAATAAACAAACAAACAAACAAACAGAATTTCATTTTTATTTTATAAGATATATATATATATATATATATATATATATATATATATGTTATTCTTGGGAGTAAGTAATTTGAAGAATTCAAATCACTATAATCAATTATTATTATAACTAAAATCACTATAATTACTTAGCTTTGTAATCAGTTTTATTTTCAGAGATAGCAAATGCAAAATATTTGGTTCAAAAGGGACGTCATGATCTATGTTCTCACAAAATGTGTCATCTATAGCAAGAAATTTATAATGGTAATAACTTAACCAAAGATAAATAATATAAGGCCAAAATAAAATCCAATTTTAAGAGCTTGTAATTTTATTAATTCTCCAAAAATAATTAAGTCCATAATCCCTAATTTAACTAATTGCACAAACAGAAAGAATTAATTATAATTTCCTGCTGTAAAATTTAATAATATTTGTTGCGATCAGTTACTTTTCAATAATGTAGATGGTGCCAACCTTGCACCCATGTTACCTGCAATTGGAAATGCACTCTCAGCACATTCACATGCTAACTGTCGCAGTGTGATGCTGTAGCTATTGATGTAGAGAATTACTGTTTCCCACTGATAAAGTAATTCAGTTCTAATGATATGATATGTCAGCATTTAAAGCAATGACTCCCATAATCGTATTACCATTTAAACAGAAAAAATAATCAGAAGCTGCTAGTTTTAAATGTTACAGAAAAAATTTCAAAAAATATACCTTTTTAATAATAGAAATTGCATCAAGCCACTGTGGAGAAAGCCTGGGAGCACAACTACTTTTTAATAATGGCAAGTAATGAACCATTTGATCTGGACAAACTTTCAATACACATATCACAAAATCAGCAACTAATGCATTAGTATGGGGCTTTGGCATGAAGGCAAGTATGTTGGTCAATACTTTATTTACATTTCTAAAAAATAAAAATAAATAAAGTAAATCAATATAAATAAACTATTTTTAAGCCATGCCAAGAAAGTAACTTACACTTACTTTCCAGAAGATCCAACAGAGGTGTCATGGTAAATTATGCCATTTTTAAA
This sequence comes from Cheiracanthium punctorium, assembly GCA_038373885.1. Lineage (NCBI taxonomy): Eukaryota > Metazoa > Arthropoda > Arachnida > Araneae > Cheiracanthiidae > Cheiracanthium > Cheiracanthium punctorium. The sequence goes on along the minus strand of JAWZYV010000651.1, from coordinate 113,201 downwards.
AGTGCAACACAAAGACAGCATAAACTCATGAGATTTATTCTGGACTTCCTGAATTTCTTCTTCTGATGCTTCCTAAATAATAAACAGCATTCTAATTACATTTTGGATTTGTTTTTGCAGTTTATTATGTTTAAGTAGCACCTGAGCACAGATTTATTTAAAAAATAAGAACTCTTGCAGTTGACGTGGATTTAATTTGCTTCGTTTTGTTCGATAAAAAGCTTTTAGAACAACAATCAGGCTGGGTCTTTGTACAGTATTTATGAGTGACTGGGAGTTTAGCGAATAATTAATCATCTACACAACGATTACTTTTTCTTAAATAGTTTAATACTTAATAGGATATAATTTATTTACTTTTCTATACTAAAAGCAAGACATAAGAGAAAATGGTATGCTTGAATTTCATCTATTGAAAATACCAGATGCTGCAATTAAGAACATTTAACTAAAATATTTAAAAAGATGACCTATATTCTGTCACTGCTATGAAGAAATTGTTTCATACATAAAATAAAATAAATTATAATGTTTTAAGCAGAAGTACAATCAACCAATAACTTATTTAATGCCTGGAGATAATGCATTAAAAAAGATCAGGATACTTACATAATTAGCAGGCTGGTCTTTTTCACCTAGTTTTCGTTTCTTTGATTTGTTTTGCTTAAGTGGACCTTTCCATGAATATAGTTTGATAACAGGTTTTAATGAATAATCATTAAACAATTTCTGCTTGATTGTCTTAGGAATCCCTGTATTTTCTATAATCTGTAATTAGATAATACTTTGTGTTATGCAACTTAAAATCTTTTTGGAAAAAATGTTATTCAACATTGATAAATTTGATACATATCCTAAATTTACTATTTTTGAGTGAAATTAAAACTCAAAGTAATAAAAAGTCTGTTGAAACAACCTATGAGCAAATATTTTATTTATAAAAAGAAAATTCCCCAGAAGAACACATAATGTCCAAACTCAATATACAAAAAAAAAATGCAAAATTGTAAAAAACAATATAAACGCACTAGCTGGAACCCACCGAATTCGACGGTCACTTTATTGACGCTTATTAATGTTTCAGAAATAAATGGGAATGATCAGGAATGTCACCAAGGTCTTGGATAAAATAGACAGGAACAATCGAAGAATGAAGTGGGCGTGACAGAAAGTAAAGAAAAAGTTTTGCGCCAGTTCTTACTTTAGCAACTGTACAATGGCTGTGAAATGATTGAAATCTGTAAAATTTGATTTTAACTAGTATTTGTATTGAGTAAAAAGAAAAAAAAAACAGAGTGCATATATATTAAAAGTTAAGCATTGCCGTAACAGCCCACTTGTGCATCCAAGGCCTGTGCTGCCCAACTATACTTTCAAGACCACGGCTTCTTTGGTGTGGAAGCATATTCCTTGGCCAGGTGGTCAGCCTGACACAAAGCTACATGTTTTTAATTCCCAAGGAAGCTTGGTACTCATTTTATCAAACCACTCAAGGGATGAAAGGCTGAGCCAAACTCGCCAAACCAGGGAATCGAACCCCGGACCTACGACACGGTAGCACAGTGTGCCAACCGTGTTAAACTATAGGGATTACATTCTAACTATATTTCACAAATATATTGTTTTGAAATGTACCATAATACATAAGTATATCGTATTTGCCTTCTTTTATCCATGAAACACTTTTGGGGACTTGAAATCTATTAAAATCGCCCACCAAAGCTATTTTGCAATCTTCGCCAAGCATATTCTAATTATACTTCTCCTTTATTGTAGGTCATTGCAATGTCAGCCAGTTCCTAGCCAAATTTGGTAGATATCACCAAGCTAGGCTCAATTTTTGAGGACTTATATTTTGGTGCCATACTTGGTGGTAGATCATCAAAAACTGTAACAAGTGCAGCTTTCAATATTTTATTCCTTCCCCACCCCTGTCCCACACGATTATCTGTCGCTTTTAAGCATTTTTCTGTACAGGATGTAATGTTTGAGAAATATATTTTGTAGCCCTGTAAAAAAAATTCACAAGTTCTACACACACCAAAATCAATACCGGTGGCACGGCGGTAGTCGTAGTGTTTAATATATCTACCAAATATGTGAACTCAATCGAATGCCCCGTTTAGGAGCTAGAGCACTTTTAAGTCGTACTTATAAATGCAAAATATGAAGGCATAAAATGGCTTAATTAGCTAGAAAATAGTAAAAAATGTCAGAATTAAAAGAAAGCAGTGACGTGTCCTGTATTCTGCAAGGGACAATGAACTAATCCGCCAAATGGAGTGCATGCTTTTTCATAATTTGGCGACTTACATATAATTGATCATAATTTCACATTAAAGTTGCCAATAAAGCAATGCTCCTCATTTTACTTTGCTTAAACTTCTATAAAGGTGTAATTATTGCCGTCAAATATTTTATCTTGACAACATGCTGCAAATACCGAAAATTATAAGCCACAAATTAAACTTCACAATAAAGATAGTTTTTAAAAATATAAATAACGTGCAATGCATAATCGTAATTTGAATTTGTTTTACACTTTTAAGATTCTGGTCTACATTTTGGTAAACATGTGTAATAGATCTGCATTGTTTGCAGATACATACATGAGCACAAATTGGCTCTTTTCAAATCACTTCTCTTTTTTCAATTCAAAATAAGTAATTATTAGTATACATTTTATGTTATGTGGTATTGCTTTTACCAATGTTATTGTGCTCATGCTCAATTGATTCAGCTTCCGACATAATCAAATTGATGCTTTCAGAAGAAAACTGCCAAATGAATATAGCTATTTATATCATTCCGGAAAACACATCACCTGAAATTTTAAACTCCTGTTATCCACACGATCTTATTAGCAATTTTAAAATTTATGAACTTTAAGAAATACATTTTGACTTAATTATTTCTAACTGCATCAGAAACGACTTCAAGAATCTGTCTTGAGCTGCCTTAGTGTTTTAATATATATAGATACTAAATGAACCTTTTATAAGCGCGTAGCCCATTCCAAGTATGAAAATTTTGCAATTTGTTTTTAGAAACAGATTTCATTAAATCAAATAAACATATTAAGAAAATAAGCTCAATTTTCCTCATTTTATATCAACTAACTTATATAGATAACAAGCAGTGTGTCCCAGCGTTGCCCGTGCAATGGAAGAGAAATGCGCATTGATCGAAGGGATGTGAATCCTCCCGCTGCAATGATAAAAAAAAGAACATTGGACTTCCCACTGCAACAAAAAAAAAAAAAAAAAAAAAAAAAAATTCAACACGGCACCTGATAGCATACAGAGGTTACCGGGAATGGGACGTGGCTAGGTTGGAATGTGAATCCTCCAGCTGTAATGATAAAAAAAGGACATGGAACTTCACGCTGCAACAACAACAAAAAAATTAACACGGCACCTGATAGCATACATAGGTTACTGGGAATTGGGCATGGCTAGGCTTCTCCCCTTCTAGGTGTCTGTATTCAGTCATTTATCGCTAATACCTACGCAACTACTAAAAACAAATAAAGTCCAGTCCAGTCGTCGGTATGAGATTGTAAAGGGAAGGGATGTAAATCCTCCGCTGCAATGATAAAAAAAAGGACCTGGGACTTCCGCTGCAACGAAAGAAAGAAAGGAACAGTGGACCTGCGCCAGCTTACAAAGGTTACACTTTATTTCTGTTGTTAATTATCTTTAACTTTAATAACAGAGGCTTTAATTTCTGTTGTTAATTATCTAATAATGAGGAGAGTAGCAAATATTAGCAACTACAATTAACATAGACATTAAGCTACGATGAATTTTATTATAACCTTCATAACGTAGTCTGATTCTAATGAATTTATAACTTTATAGCTCACTAAAGTCAATTCTTCAGTAGTTTCACACCACTGCCTTCTAGCAGCACTCCTTTTGGCTTCTGCTTGAATTCTTCGATTATATTCTTCCTCTGTTACAGATGCTCTTTGTGCTTGCACTCATTGGCTGCAGCAGATTTTCCAACAAATTTACGTTTCTTAGGTGGCATACTTAAAAAATAACTATGCGCAGAGTACAAAAGAGAACCCAACTGATATTTCGACTATCAATATTAATTTTACAGTTCACCAAAAGTCGCAATTTTTATTTGAAAAAGTAACCACCTCAAGTTCAATTAAAAATTTAACTGATATTTCGACTAACAATAATAATTGTACGCTTAACCAAAAATCGCAATTTTAAAATGAAAAAGTAATCGCCTATGATAACGATAAAACCGTTGAAATCAAATATCTGAATCTCGCGATAGTAATAAAAAATGGTAGAAATCAAAATATTCTGCGAATATACAATAGATGCACATGGGAAAAAAAAAAAAAAATTGAAATCACGACTAACAATAATAATTGAACGCTTTACCAAAAACTGCAATTTTAAAATGAAAAAGTAATCACCTTTGGTAACAATAAAACCGTTGAAATCAAATATCATCAACACATCAACAGTACTGTCAATTGCTAAAAAGAAATTGCAGAAGGTAGGAATTTCAAAACTCGGGGGGGGGGGGGATATGTAATTATTTAGTTTTATTTTAAAAAAATTAAATGATTTATCTGGGGGGGGGGGGGAATTACAAGGCATATCAACATGGTGGCCACTCTTTCTCAGAGAAATAATTCAAGGACATTTTAGGACTTTCAAGGATATTCTGAAACGCACAATGAGCATACATATTTTTGAGATTTTTTTGTCATTATTTCTATTTTCTTATAACCTAATTTAATCTCATGGTTTCATGAACACACATATATTGAAAATTCCTCAAAAACAGTTAATACTATATTAGGCAAGTTGGAGTGTTTAGGTTGATTAATTTTATTTTTTACCAACTATGCGAAAAATTCCAGAGCTGGGGATCGAACCCAGGACTGCCACTTAACATGCGGGTGCTCTACCACTGAGCTACTCTGGGACGATTTCCAGATGAAATTTCTCGCATTAGAACCGTTGGCATTTATCATCTTCTTCTGCAAACCACAGAAGGAACAGATGAAACAATTAATTCGTGACAACTACGTTATGCAGTGGAAGTTATACATATTTTTAGAAAGTCTTTCTAAGAATATGTACACTTAATACTATTTCATAATTGTTGAGAGACAATGTAAATTGGAGCAAGTACTGTTTTAAGCAAATATTTTGATTTTGGCAAACACCATATTTTGATACCAGATATTACTTAACACATTTTTGTATGTATTATTTGATTTAATATAAATTTTAAATGAGGAGGAAAGTATGAGTGAAAGGGAATTTGCATGTTTATGTAAAAATGATATTTCTTCTTGTAAGAATTCAAGAAGAAATATCAAGTTTCGAAGAAATATACTTCTTCAATTCCAAAATAGCAGATTTCATAAGTAGGAACAAAACTCATGCATTTTAGATGGACATGACTTAAATTCTTATCGACATGACTTAAATTCTTTTGGACATGACTTTAATTCTCTTTTCTTGACGAAATAAGAATTCCTGTAAAATTTAAATTGAAGGATGGGAGGGAAAGAAACACATGCCTTTAAATACTTGCATGGAAATATGTATTCCATTAATTTTAATGTAATAAAATATAATCAAGAAATTCAAAACAAGAAAACTATTTACAAACAAATTTCAGGATAATAAAAATTTCAACTGCAATTATTCAACAATTGTGATTTTTTTTTTCCTCCAGGGTACGTGGTTTCATTATTGTAGGGGCTGGGAATAACCGATAACACAACAAAAATTCAGCAATTGAATGGTAAAATTTAAGGATATTCCAGATTTCCTTTCAAAATTCAAGGACATTCCAGACATCCATTCAAAATTTAAGCACATTCCAGGCCTTGAACTTTTTTTTTTTGTAAATTCAAGGACATTCCAGGTTTTCAAGGACGCGTGGCCACCCTGTATCAAAACTGTTTGAGTTGGTTTCAGTGTTATCCTGTAAACATGAAATCATTTATTTTCTTTCTTACGGGATTCCAGATTATTTCGACATGACATCGGCGCAAATTTTTGTAGTCATGACGTAGGTTGAAAAGCTCTCACCTCCGCAGGACAAAATAGGGGAATGACCGCTATGTTCATTTTAGCGATGTAACGAATATTCGGCCACTATTCGGTATTCGGCCTATTCGGCTGTTTTGCCGAATATTGAACAGGTATTCAGCCGAATACTTGTGGCCGAATATTGCTTCATATTCGGCTGAATAATTTCAGAAAAAAGAGAGAAAAATATTTTTTTTTAATGCATTTACAAATAATACTACTTAGTTATACTTCAATGAGTTAATCTCATATTAAAAAAATCCTAATACATTGAATTTTAAGCTGAATGAAACATAATCTAATGCAATAATAATATTACAGAAATACAGACTTTTCTACTTATTGACACTACTTGAATTGATTTTTTAATTTCTTTATTGGGTAGGGGTAGAAGGATTTTTTTCAGATGCTTAATTACAAAAATAATTTTGAAAAGCTGCTAAATATGTTTTGCTCAGAGTCATGATGTGATTATGTATACTTACCAGATTAATGACATTTACCATAGCACATACCCTCCAACATTGGCCTTCACCTCATCAGTAGCACTTACGCGATATCGCGGGGGGGGGGGGGGGGGGGTGTTAGGGGAGTCATAACCACCCCTCATGAGGAATTTTTTGCCATACAAAATGTATATTCTTCACTCCCTTGTCACAAACACCTATACATATATATGAGTTGAAGTAGTCATAACCCCCCCCCCCCCCCGCTTTTTAGAGGTTCTCAACACTGGGTGTCTACCAAATTTCTGAAAGTCAATTTTCTGACTTTTGGGAGGTCCCAGGAAAAAAACTCCTGACCAATGCATTTTACTTAGGGAAATTGCACAATGCTTGTCTTTATATTTGCATATTTTGTACAACTTCTTTAAATAAATTTTGACTAAAGTATACAGGATTAAGCTTTCATCCATTGAGAAACAGAAGTAGTTGCACTTTCTGATAGAATTAACTAACTGTTCTTGTAAATACAGTCCTAATATATAAGTTACCAAGTAAGCTAATTTGTCTTTTACCCCCACGTCATGATTGATGAGTCCCCCATTTTCTCCTCCTTATACAAACACATCGCTTGATGCTTTCGCGGTCCGAAAAATGCGTCGCAGTTGCCTTCGGTTTTCAGTCTGACAATTAGAGAGAAAGTGTAGAAAAAACAAAAACATGAAAAAAATTGATGCTTTTGGTGAATTTTCCGGACCCATTTTCCGATTTCCCGGCTTTTACCAGACTTTCAAGAGCGGTAGACACCCTGCAACATCATTATTAGAGGTTTTTAAAAATATCAGTAGTACTATCACGTTTTAAAAAACGATCCATGTAAACAAAGAAAACAACGTGCGCTGCACTTTCCTTCCACAAAAGAGCTAAGCTTACATCCAAGCACAGGACGGAGCAAGAAGATAGGGTGGCGGAAAATGCGAGAGGAGACGTGACGTAACAAGAGAAGGAGCAGCTAACGGCATCCCCCCCCCTCCCACGCACACCACACTTTCGCCGACACAAGTTCGCTCACGGCTGCCGGCGCCGAGGGAGAATGTTGAATTCCCTTCTTTCACGATCGGCACCGACACACAGGAGTGTTGACTCACAACAAAGCAGCTAGGGTTGCAAACCGCACCTCCGTGCAGGCATAATGCCCTAAAAAAAGTAAACATTTGCTCAATTCCGTAGTTTTTTCGTACCATCCGTAGCTCCGTAGTTCATGCTACTTATCCGTATAAACTACGGATAATCCGTAGCAGTTGGAGGGTATGATAGCATAGTAATCTCATGAGTGAAGCTATTTTATCATGACCAATATTAATGACTATGTCATTTTTTCTCTCACCCCCTTTATTGAAAATTTTCCGAAAAATATGTCCCAAAAATGTGACATAATTTTACATATATTTAAATACTATTAGTTCACAACAGCTTTAATCTATTGTTACAATATTTCATAAGCTGTAGACTATGCTTCACATGTGTCTTAATATATAGGTTACAATCATAAAAATTTCAACAGCTTAAGAAAATTGTTGAGTATTGAATTGTTTATTACTTTCCGAACATGTACCATGTAAGGAAAGTATTGTAATCATGAAAAAATTCGACTTCGAGATTTTGGTGCATTTACACGTTTTGAGGTGTTCTGAATTCATTCATACTATTTTTACGAGATGTATGTATGTGTGTGTGTGTGAGTGAGTGAGTGAGTGAACACGATAGCTCCTAATCCTAATCGCTCCTAAATGATCTTTATCGTAAGTGTTCGGAAAGGCAAGTGGAGTCACTCCAGATTTTTTTTTTTTTTTTATTGTGCAATGTCTTATCCTGCTGAATTCTGTATCCCTCAATAAACAAATGGCATAGTCAATTAATATCGTCTTAATATGGCAATAATGGAACTAAAAATTTAGGGGGGTTCAGGGGGGTCTCCCCCTGACGAGGCTCGAACAGCCGAGTTATTTTTTTAGTTTTACAGATAATATCTGTTGTTTGTTTTTAAGTACCTACAAATAATATAAAATGAATTTTAATTAATCTTTATTTAGTATTTAATTACAAAATTGAAAAGCAATATTTTATTTACAGTTAAAATGAAATGTTAAAAAATGTAATATTCGGCCTAAACTATGGGCCGAATATTCGGTATTCGGCCTGAGCTGTTGGCCGAATATTCGGTATTCGGCTATTCGGCCAAATCACTATTCGTTACATCTCTAGTTCATTTGCGGAACTTGCAGTCCAGAGAGAATTTTAACCTGTGATCATAGCTGCCAACTATTCCGGAATATCATTAACCACTTTTTTTAAACAGGAGGATTGGGCTTAAAATATAGCAAAAAAAAAAAAAAAAATTGGGGGAAATTTCTCACCCATCCAAAAATTTTGAGTGAGATTTCTGAAAGTTAAGTGAGAACATAAATATTGTTTAACATCATTTTATTTATTTATAGTACAATTTCAATAACACCGATTTTTCGTTCATTAAAAAATTTTACAGCTTGATCATATGGAAAACTTTCTAAATTGATATTTCCATCAGCTATTCTAATAAGATTGCTTAAATTTGCACTTGAATTGTTAAGGGATATTCAAAGTTAATGAATATTCAAATTTATTCAAAGAACCACTTCCAGTTTAACTAAGCAAAAGAATTATTAACCATAATATTTTACCTAGTATAATAAAATTATCTAAAATAACTTAATATTTATATAATATATTTATATAAATATTGAATTATATTATACTACAAAGTTGATAAGATACAAATATGTGTGACAAAGTTAAAACAGGTATAGTTACCCAGCAAACACACACAGGTTCTCTGAACGTCTATTAATGTTCAGAAACGTTTTCCGAACGTTAATAGATGTTCAGAGAACCTGTGTGTGTTTGCTGGGTAAGTTCAAATTCTTACTACAGTATAAGCTAGATTATCCGGCATTTAACCGGAAAATTTCAGCTTCTTTTTTTTTTCGGGGGGGGGAGGGGGGTTGGTGGTGGTGGTCTTCTTAAAAGATTGATCAACTCTTACTGTGAATGACAACTAAACTTAGAACGGAAGGGGGGGGGGGGGAGTGTCCAAAATTCAAACTGCCAGAGGTTATCAATAATTCCATGAATGGTGGTGGTATATAAAAACACAAACATGCTCTCAAAACTCATATACAATGGACACACATACAAAACAAAACATTTTACAGCTGGCAAGCAGGAGGAGAAAAATCAACACTTCAGCTCAGCGCCGATAGCATTAATTAATATCCCCCCCTCTGCATTCCGATGATTTAACCGCGTTATCTCTGAACAGAAACTCGAGAGGAGGGGGGGGGGGACGCTTCATTGCGGCCGCGGCACACTCGTTATCTGACAGTAGTAGAGTAAAAACAAATTTTTGTATTTGTAAACTGGCATTTTTAAACTTTCAAACAGCGTGCGAGAATCTCGCACAGGCGGCGAATATTTTGCAGTGCGAGAATACCTCGCGCTGTAATATTTTTTGCGTGAGATTTAAGAAATTTATGCGAGATTCTCGCGGTCTTGCACTCTAGCAGGAACCCTGTTACTGTTTCGAAAAAATACTTAGAAATTTACTGTTCACAAAAAGTGGTTAATGATATTCCGGAATAGTTGGCAGCTATACCTGTGATCTTTTCAGAAAAAAAAAAAAAAAAATCATATAAAAAAATCTAATAAACATTTCTGCACAGTTCAAAATTTAAAAGAGGGAGAAATCAATGTTTAATCAGCAGTAAAAAGATGGAAAATTTTTGCCTGTTAGGTTTTACGATGCGACAATTGTCACATAGTGACACCCCTTTATAAAATTTTGGTTCACACTTTTTCTAAAATTTAACATACTACAAAGAATTGCAAATTTTCTTTTTTTTTCTCTGATTTATCATATCCCCCAATGTTTCAGCCATATTTGTTCTTGTAAAAGGAAATTTTCCTTCTACTATAATTTTTTTAATCTTGAGAGCTAAAGGACGATAACTTTAATTTCCCACGTGGAAGTTGCTCCCAGGCCTAGCTAGCCGTCATGCAATGATGTACCGATGTCTCGTCCCCGTAAGTACAAGTGCTACAACCTTCCTGAAAAATGGCGAATGTTCTAGAACATCGTCGAACCTTCCGCCACGTGGAAATTCCGTCCTGCTAGCGTAGGGTTACAAAAAGACGACCGCTACGATGGCGAACATATCGCCAGGTACGCAGACATTGTGCAGGCTCCTGATTGGCTACAGCAGTCTATCTCGCCACGCTTGGCGAAAATGGCGAGCTCCGAGCCCACGGATCGCAAAGACGTGAGAGTCAGTTCTCTGCTCGTCGGCCTGCTGTGTGTGTATAGTTTTTTTTTTATGAGGCATAGTCCTTGGTGGCCCCATGTGCCATTTTCTTTTTAAAATTCTTGTTTGTGTAACTTTATAATTTGTGTTAGTTGACCAGCACCATTTCACCCATATTTATCATGCGTAAATAAAAAAAAAGTTCTTTTTTCTTATATAATTTGGTGTCTTCATAATAAACAACGCATCACAGGAGTTATATATGTGTGTGTTAAATTAGAGCGTTTTTAGTGTACAAGATTTCGGCATCACTGCTCTCCGTTCGTTGTCATCCATAAAACAGGTATGTGCCCTTTTTGAAATTTATTGGAGTCGGACCACTCGAGAGAATTTCTTTTTAATTAGAACCTGCAAGGGTAGAATTTTTCCTGTACGATCACAAGGTGTTGAAGATTTATTTAGGACCATTACTCTATACAAGTACTTTTCGCATTCCAATGACTCTGTTCCTTATATCATAATATGGTACCGTGACGCCTCTCAAAGGTCCGATTGCCGTTAGTATTGTTGTTAATATATGCGTGAAGATCGGCAAAAATGAGCACTAGTAAAATTGTCAATTTTTGAATGATCAAATGAAGAACCTTAATAGAAGTATGAAATAGATATACATATAATTTATCAGGAGATTTTGAAATATAATCGTACATAGTATAGAACATAATGATTGTATAAAAAAAAAAAATGGTGCAAGTACTCTAAAAATAGAAATTGTTTTTGTGTATATATATATGTGATGCTCTTAATTTCATAAATATTAGTAAATAAGCAACCTATAATAGTATCTGATAGAATTAAACTATGCCTCCCAAGAAAAAGAGATCGCAGACTGTCGCAAGTGTGTCAGACATGCCACCTACCTTAATACCAGAAGTCCCATGCATTGAAGCCACAGATCGAAATAATACGCATAGCAATAATCTTTTAAGGCCTCACAGCCTCCCTGCCATCCATATTCAGTCGTTTGACGGGGATTCTGATCAACTAAATTTTTTTATTGACCAGCTCCGTGAAGTTGCCACCATTCAGGGGTGGAATGATCAATTCTTATTAGCATATGCAAAATCCAAACTTGGCGGAAATGCCCTAAAGTTAATTCAACAGTCATCGCAAATAAACCAGGTGAAGACATCTGAAGAATTATTCAAATTACTCAGCGATTTTTTTCAAAACAGATCGGAAGCGACGTCAATCTTGGAATTTCATTCTTTCAATATGTTGCCAGGTGAAACAGTTCGAAATTTAGCACATAGACTTGATGTCCTGGCATCAAAAGTTTATTCATCCGTTGCAGACAAAAATGCACTGTCACAAATCAAATTTGTTAAACTCACACAAATTATGCCACCGGAAATTCGTTTACAAATTTTACAGTCCGGTATCAAAACATATGAGGAGGCAGTAAGCAAAGCGATCATGGTACAAGAATGTATCATCCATAATAATATCTTAGCTCAGCAGCCCAGCGTTATAACTCCCGAGAATGAGACTTTGAATTCAATTCAACAAAAATTGGACAAATTAGATCGTAAGATCCAGCAAGATCCAGAAACTTATAGTGCCAGGAGACCCTCCTATAACAGGAGAACAAGAACACACAACGTTCCATTGCATAAGCCACTACCTCAAAGGAACTTTTACAATTTTAAAAGTCACAACAGACTCAATGGCAGAAGAAATTTTCGACGGGGAAATAATCAACGTTCATCTTTTATTCAGCACAGACAATCTCATCCTCATAATGCCAATCACAACAACTACAATTACCTTCATAGCCATATTAGTTGCCAGGTGTGTCATGAACCCGGACATGCTGCTCCTATCTGTCCACATGCCACCCGTTTCTTTGCATCTTTAAACAAACATAACATCCCACCGCTCCCCACATCCTCAACTTCCATAGTACCTATCAGCAATAGTCACCCAAACTTATAAACGAGAGTCTGAAAGATGCCCAGTACTCTCAATCTCAAGATACATCAAGTGCATCGATAAATATCAGTATAGACAAGAACCCTCTACAAGTTTCACAAATACAAGAATTCATTGCAAATGTCAACAAGAAACAACCTCATATTCCAATTATAACTGCAGCCTTCGCTGACCACAATATCCCAGTATTACTCGACACGGGAAGCTCAATATCAATTATTGATAAGGTGTTTTTCCATCAAAACAAACATTGTTTTAATTACAGATACCTCAGCCGTAATGTTGAAATAAGTACCATAAATTCTAAGGTTGATTTTGAGGGATGTGTAGAGGTGTCATTTAAAATAAAGGATAATAATTTTAAACATCCAATGTATATCTTCCAGTTATCAGAATTGTCATCATTCAAAGTCCTGTTAGGGTTTGACTTCATCCATAAATTCAATGTCGTAATCTTCCCCGACTTCAAGATGTGTAAAATAGCTCAAAGTCATATTTTTTTTGAAAATGATAGTGATCAAAAGTTTGCAAACCGTCATATCAATAACATCCTTAAAAATCAGATGCGAGAACAACAAAATGCACCCGATAGTGATTTGAGGAAACATGTACATGCCCCCCCTTTCATTCCTCAGCAGTATAAGCAAGATCATGTTAATTGCAAAGCTCGAGCAACACAAAAGGCTCTTTTAGCCCCTGGTGAGCAGAGATACGTCACAATGTATGCTATAATTCCAGAAGAGCTACTTAGAACCGAATTTTTATTTATACCTAATGACACACATCGAGCTATTTTTTTTGAGTCTATACACTCAATTTCACACGGCACACAGCAGGCAGACCAGCAGAAACTCACACAAGACCGGGAGACACAGCACACACAACCACACTTTAAAATCCAATTTGATGTCTATTGTGAAAACCCCAGTGATGAAGCAAAACACATAAAGAAGAATTCTCATGTCGGAGACATCTTTCAGATTGCTGACTTTCGAAGTCCATTCCTGTCTCAGCCCAACAAATTTAACACCGAAATTCCCCCTCCAGGTCATGCAGAAATAGTAAATCTTATTCAGCCTACTCAAGAAATAATCCAACAAAGATACGTAGAATTCCACAATAGCAAATATGACGTTTCTCACTTGTCCCAAAAGGAACAGCAGGAACTCCACACAGTTTTAGAAGAAAACTTCCAGGCTTTTTCCTCATCTTTAACTACTATGGGCCACACAGATAGAATTGAACCCACTCTACATTTTACGTCAAATTACCCCATAAAATGTCTACCGTTTCCAATACCTCAAGCGTTACAACAGGAAGCCCAGCAACAACTTAATGATATGGAAGCTGCTGGCATAATTTCTAAAAATATTGCCACATGGGCATGTCCAATGCTCCTTGTCAAGAAGAGAGCCGTAGAAAAAGATAAACAAACATACAGAATGGCACTCGATCTACGCCTTTTAAATTCTATTGTCCAACACTCATCATACCCGTTACCAAAAATCAGTCAGATAATCAACAGCATTGCCAATTTTCGTTTCTTCACGTCTCTTGATATGCCCTCAGCTTACCATCAGCTCGAACTTCCGGAAACATATAGGGAAAGGATTTCGTTCACCACTCCGTGGGGTACATACAAGTTTAATCGCCTCCCATTCGGGCTCAAAACAAGTGCTTCCATCTTTCAAGCTCTCATGGACACCATCAAAGAAGAGTGTAACGTCTCCGGAATAGTCTGTTACCAAGATGATATACTTATTTGTTCCAATAGTTTTACTGAAACAATAGTCAAACTTCAAAAGCTACTCAATCTATTCAAGAAATATAATCTCACACTGAATCTCAAAAAGTGTAGTTTTCACAAAGAAGAAGTTAATTTCCTTGGATTCAGGGTATCTCAATCTAAAATAGCTCCCATAAATTCCAATATCTGCAAGATAACTTCTTTCCCTGTTCCTACAACAAAAAGGCAGGTCAAAAAATTTCTAGGCATTTGCAGCTTTTACAGACAACTTATTCCCAGGTATGCAGAATTAACAGACCCACTTGTCTTACTAACATCACCAAAGGTTTCATTTAAATGGACTCCCACTCATCAAGCTGCTTTTCAGACACTCCAAGATATTTTTTTTAAAACACCCTTCCTTCAACAACCGGATTTTAACAAGCACTTTTATTTAAACACAGATGCCTCGGCGCATGCAATTTCGGCCATATTAATGCAAAAGTCACCAGATAATAATAATCTTTTACCTGTTGCCTATTTCTCTAAAGCACTTCGTAATGCTGAAAAGAACTACCCCGCTATAAAGCTGGAACTTATGGCTATTGTAAAAGGAGTTCATGCATTCAAAAACATTCTGTATGGAAGAGAATTTACCATACTGTCTGATAGCAAACCACTAAAACACTACAAAAAGATCACTTCACCTGCAGATATTATATCAAGATGGTTACTGGAACTGTCAGAGTATACTTTTGTCTTTGAACATGTACCTGGTAAACAGAATGTTCTTGCTGATTTTTTCTCAAGGACATCTTTCAAACATAATTCTGAAGATGTTCAATCGAATCCTAATTTAATACGAAGTAATGACATAATCCCAATACATAATGAAAACATAAATGAATTACATACCTACACTGCAGAAGATGACCACAATATAATTTCTAGACCACCACCAGATCCTTTATGTGAAATTTCAATTCCTACATTGCTATATGAACAGAATAATGATGCAGACTTGAAGAAGATCATCCAAGACATAAGAAAAATTGGCCCAACCAAACACAAAAATTATATTATATGCCCCAGTACTGGACTTTTAAAATTCATGCAACAATGTAAGACGGAAGACCAGATTTCCACACAATTTAAAGTTGTTGTTCCACTATCCTTACAGGCCAAGTGCTTAAGAATCCATCATATAGCACACTTTGGCATCATCAAAACATACAATGCTATCCTGGAAAATTTTTGGTGGAAAGGTTTATTTGCTGATACAGTTAATTTCGTCAAGTCCTGCTCAAGATGCCTCTCCTCAAAACCCATTACAATTCCACCTGCACCTTTTCAAAACACACATATACCAACCAGACCGGGAGAATTTATATCACTGGACTTTGTAGGTCCGTTCAGAAATGGCTATTCTATTCTGACAGTAATTGATCACTTCTCAAAATTCCTATACCTGTATCCGATAAAAAAAATTACTGCTATGAATACTTGTAAACTTCTGTTTGACTATTTTTGCACCTTTGGAAGACCTCAACTAATACTGACCGATCAGGGTTCACAGTTTACCTCAGCTATGATGCATGAGTTTAACAATATGTTGGGCATTAAGATACAACACACTACAGTTGCTCACCCGCAGGCTAACTCAGTCTCGGAAAGAATAAACACCTCTATAAAAGCAACAATTAAAGCACTTATGCAAGATAATCTTTCATTTTTCCACGCCATTAAGATTCATCAAATGTTATATAACTCTTCGGCACACTCAACAATTGGCTTTTCACCGAATAAGGTCCACTTTGGCCGTTCTCTGGCGACAATGTATGACAATTTTACACCTATGAAAACACGTATACTCGATGAAGAAAGTGATTACAACAATATGTTAGAAAACCTTGAAAAAATATACAAGCAAGTCCATGAAAACTTACTAAATTTCCAGCACCTTCAAAATAGTAAACAACACCAAAAGGCAAAAATAAGAAAACCAAGAGTGAATGATACAGTCTACTTAAAAAATAAAGGTGCATTTCACTCATCAAATACAGGACCATACATCGTCAAAACAGTGCATAGTCCAGTCATTGTATCGATTCAGCGAAAAGAAGAATCGCATGCACCTATAAAGAAAGTTCACATAAACAAACTTATTTTTGTCCCTCAACGTAAGCCCCATCTGATTGAGCACTCTCAACCTTCTGCATCAGCGGCACAACCAACAGGTTTAATGTCCCACAATAATATGGATGACGACATAAACGGTGATACCAGTCCCACAGTCTGTGATTTTCCTGATGAATTTGAGCCTCTGCCAAACCAACAACAAGTGCTGCAAGATCCTCCGAGCAGTCCAGACCAAACAACTGATGAAGATGACATCCCCTCACATCTGCCTGTTATCCAACCAGTTCGAGCCAGGAGTCCTTATCCCCTCAGAAGTCGCACAAAGAAGTAGATCTGCATTCCATGTATCCTTTTAACAATGTTGCAACAATTTACCATCTTTTAGATACAGGTTTGTTCTTCTCACAAATGCTTTGTTATTATGCCTGCTGGCGGGTGTAAAGTTGCCTTATACTTCTCTTTCCACCTGGATAACACTCCAAGGACTTTTGAACTGATATACATACAAATACGATAAAACTAAAACTTACCTTAACAGCACAGTTTCTCAGGTATCCAATAGTAAAGTGTATTTAAACATACAAATATTGATCAATTGAAAATGCTCTAAGATGTGATATTTACATACAGTACCTGCATACCAATAATGTTGTGTAACTTCGTGGTAAAACAAGTAAATGCAATTTATATAACATATTGTATACTCATTGATTTACATTTGTCTATTGCAAGAATAATATAACTTCGCAGCCATGTTTTGTTGTGTTTCCTTTGTCAGAACAGAGGGTTCTCATTTGTTTTCAATCTTTGAACAAGGTTTACTTGGCCCTTGCACCATACTGTTCAATTTTTTTCGTTTCCTTCCTTTGTCCATTTCACTTCCTTTTTTGTGACCTATGGTCAGTTTTTGGTTTTTTCTCTTTGTACCAGGGATATGGTGATTCTCCATATTCATTTGACTTTTCCTTCATGAACTTGCATTAATGTAGTGAATGTACATAATCTTCCTGCAGTATAAGTCACTCTATACTGGTTCAGCATGTGCACATGCCAACACGTGTATCAGCGTATAACTGTATGTACTGTGTAATACACCTAAGTTTCATTTTAGTTTGCTCCTAAATGTATAAATAAGTGTGTAAATAACAAAAGTTTGTGTTCCCCCATTGGTACCAATGCCCACCTTTTACAGTAAATGTTTTCTTTATAGTGTATTTCTGTATGTTTCTATTATATACTTTCTTTATACTAGTGCCATATATAAAACATTGTCATAATGGATGTATCTTTTCGTGTAACCTAGTTGAAATATGCACATACTGATACGAATAATGTCAATGCTTGTAAAATTTAAACTAATAGGAGAACTGCGAAATTTTACAACACTTTTACCATGTATGTACAAATTTATATGATTTTTTTATTCCCAGGCAACAAATGTGTTCTGAAGTTATACGCACAGTTTGTAGGTGCGTCAACTGTTTAACTCTGTATGTATTTTTTTATATATGAAAATGTATTGTATCTGTTCCTTTGGTCGACAGTTGTCCGTCGACATTGTAATTCCCTTTGTAGCCCATGGTGCTGGTTGTGTTTTTTTTTTTCTTCCCTGTTTTGCGGGAGGATGTCACATAGTGACACCCCTTTATAAAATTTTGGTTCACACTTTTTTCTAAAATTTAACATACTACAAAGAATTGCAAATTTTCTTTTTTTTTCTCTGATTTATCATATCCCCCAATGTTTCAGCCATATTTGTTCTTGTAAAAGGAAATTTTCCTTCTACTATAATTTTTTTAATCTTGAGAGCTAAAGGACGATAACTTTAATTTCCCACGTGGAAGTTGCTCCCAGGCCTAGCTAGCCGTCATGCAATGATGTACCGATGTCTCGTCCCCGTAAGTACAAGTGCTACAACCTTCCTGAAAAATGGCGAATGTTCTAGAACATCGTCGAACCTTCCGCCACGTGAAATTCCGTCCTGCTAGCGTAGGGTTACAAAAAGACGACCGCTACGATGGCGAACATATCGCCAGGTACGCAGACATTGTGCAGGCTCCTGATTGGCTACAGCAGTCTATCTCGCCACGCTTGGCGAAAATGGCGAGCTCCGAGCCCACGGATCGCAAAGACGTGAGAGTCAGTTCTCTGCTCGTCGGCCTGCTGTGTGTGTATAGTTTTTTTTATGAGGCATAGTCCTTGGTGGCCCCATGTGCCATTTTCTTTTTAAAATTCTTGTTTGTGTAACTTTATAATTTGTGTTAGTTGACCAGCACCATTTCACCCATATTTATCATGCGTAAATAAAAAAAAAGTTCTTTTTTCTTATATAATTTGGTGTCTTCATAATAAACAACGCATCACAGGAGTTATATATGTGTGTGTTAAATTAGAGCGTTTTTAGTGTACATGATTTCGGCATCACTGCTCTCCGTTCGTTGTCATCCATAAAACAGGTATGTGCCCTTTTTGAAATTTATTGGAGTCGGACCACTCGAGAGAATTTCTTTTTAATTAGAACCTGCAAGGGTAGAATTTTTCCTGTACGATCACAAGGTGTTGAAGATTTATTTAGGACCATTACTCTATACAAGTACTTTTCGCATTCCAATGACTCTGTTCCTTATATCATAACAATTTGAAAATAGCATATTTTTAAAAGCAGTAATTTTCTTCAAAACAGGATTTCCTTTAAAAAATTCCCCAAAATCGGCAAATGTAAGTACGATTTTGTAACAAATTGTATTTGAAAAAGAAAACCCTGTAGTTTCCAATGATATAAAAAATATAGTATTCGGACAGAAATTTAGCTCGCGATAACGTACAATGCGAGAAAAATGGCCAAAAACCTTACAAAACATAAAATAACTCACAAACTAAGCTTGAAGTCGCCATCCCATCTCTCTTTCAACCTCCACCTCTCTTCACTTCCCCCCCCCCATGCCTAACATTGAGAAGAAAATTCCGACCTTGAAAATGAAGAACGGAATGGGGGAATTTGTTACCTTCGTTCCAGAACTTGCATTCTGGAGAGAATTTTAATATGTGATCTTTTCAGAAAAAAAAAAATCTAATAAACATTTCCGCATGGTTCAAAATTTAAAAGAGGGAGAAATAAATGTTCAACCAGCGGTAAAAAGATAGAAAATTTTTCAAATTGATTTCACTTATCTCTAATCGGTAAAGAATTAGAGTGTGTTACCACCTTTTTGGGACATATTACATATGTATTTGTACATGTGTATAATTGAAAGCCCCCCTTGGAAATTTGAGCCCCCTATGAAAACAGTCTAGCTACGGGCCTGGTTGTGTCTGTGTTGAGATGTCCAAGGGGCTAAATTGCAGTGTGTTGAAAGAGTGTCCTGATATGAAATGTGTTTAATTCAAAATGATGTAATTATACAATAAAATGGTTGACCACATAAATATATAGTGTCTTTATAATCAACCTGTAAGAAAATATTTTTAAAAATCAAGTCTTTAATTTTGAAATTTATAATAACAGTAAATACCTCCTAACTCATACAATTGTATTACATTTTTATTGTAATTAAATCTTTATGAAAAGATATGTGGCATTCTTGCTAATTTGCATGCATGACTCAGTTTTCCACTGTGGAACCTTACTAGTGGGTCATGCCAATTCTAAGAATAATTGTCAGCACCAGCTGGCAAATTTTTGAATGTCAAAAATTCAAAATTCGTAATTGAGAATGTACGACATTTTGAATTTCCATGAGTTAAAAGAATATAATGAAAACTGATAAACTTTAGACTGAGCAAAATTTGTTAGACTAAATTACAGATATTGCTTCACAAATGCTGTGTATTTCATGTATAGGCTTTAAAAAATCAATTTCAAAATGACTCTTAATTTTGATTCTAACATTTTTACCTTAGCATTTGGTATTAAATCAGGGTTCATACAGCTTTCAGAAAATAAAAATTAATACCTTTTTAATGGCCTTTCATAACTTTTTAAGACCCTATTAAATTATAATTTTAAATACCATACTTACATACACTTAATATGTAATTTGCAAAGTCAGATTATCTCATGTGTAACTTAGCATTTTATTACGACACACATTTATTACACATTTATTTTTATTCATAAACCGAAAAAACATACAATAAGGGATAATTTTTAAGTCCTATTTCATAGAAAGTTTTAAAAGAGGAATGCTTGAATATACATACATTTATTTTGAAGAGGGATAAAGGTAAAAAATTAATTAATTAATTAATAAATAAAAATAATAATAAAATTAGGATACTCGAGCATATTAGTGCAATTTTCCTCACTAAATTTACTCACATTCAAATATGACAATTTTACTCCAGCAAAATTGGTTATGCATATATGACAACCTTATCGTTGAAATTTGAACAATAAATAAACCAAAAAATGTCATTTTATTTAAAATATTTCAGTATCTTAAATACTAAAACGTAATATAAAAGCTTAATCTTCAAAATATCAATCTTAAAAATGTACTAACTTTTAAATAAAACCCATTAGTTCCCCACTATCCAACTTACAAACATTTTTCTACATGCCGCATGTTCGACTCGAAATGCAAAGTCTGAATGGGATTGAGAAGAGTAAACATTTTCCTCGGCGTGTGAACTGCCAGAAGCTGAATTTTGCCAGGCAGCTGCATTAGCTTGCTTTGCTAGCACAAAGATGAATAGCAAAAGTGCTATAAGGAATTTATTTTTGAAAGAAAGCATGCAAGTGTGATAGGTGTTCGTGATGTCATTTTGTACGTGTTTTCGATCCAATTAGATTGGATTGGAGCACGTTTAGTTTCTGCAAGTTTCCAAATACAAATGGCAATTGTGGAAAGTATTTAAGCTAGAATTTTGTGGTAAACTTTACCATGTCTTGTCCATGTTGTAAAGCATAGAGATGGCGGATTCCTTTTAACTTAACTTATTTTAAACCTCAGTTGAAGTATTTTCTTTGGATATAGTTTCCCTTTTGGTTATGAATGTTAATTAATTTATAACCATGCCTTTTTGTGAGGAAAATTTCTAGATCTTAAAATTAAATGTGTGATTAAATTTAATATAAATTTTGAGTGTTAGGGTTAAATTAATCTAACTCAGCCATCCACTCCTTTTAAGGACGCTAATCTAGATTAATTGCACTTTAACTGTTTTTTGGGTCTTAGACCAAGATTTGATTGTAAAGCCGTTTTGAAAATTTTTCCCATATAGCATGGGATTTCCTTGATGTTTATTCAATGAGTTTTTTTTTTTTAATTTTTATTTTTTTAAATAAAATTTGGTTTTATCTTATAAATCTTTGTCATCAATTATTTTCCCCCTTACAGCAGCTTTTATTTTCAATCGGGACTTTAAATTAGTTAACGTTTTTAGGATAAGCAGATTTTTTTTCCCTTAACTTTGATTTTTGATCATTCAGACCAACAAAAAATGTACAGAGAGTAATGAACACTCTGCTGGACATTCTAGTAGTAAACAACTTTTTAATTGTCACTTCTTTCGACAGATTCCATGGTAACTACAAATTGAAAAGAAAAAGAAAGAAGCAGAAATTGACATTTGGCAGGAAAGTAGTATCCTTATAATTCATATTACCCAATAAATCACATATGTGCAACCCCCCGGGCCGTATGTGGCCTGCCATGGCTTGTGATCCGGCATGCAGAACATTAAAAATTACTATAGGAAATCCATAAAAGCCATTCAAATTCCCATATAAATCCCATTTATACGGTTCGCGACTTCACTAACATCTTAAAGTGTGGCTCGCAACTTTCCAAAGGTTGCCCATGTCTGCAATAAATGAATACATGAAGAAACACAGAAATTCAATAGAAAACTCATGAATGTTATAAGCATAAATATATTGGAAAAATGCATAAAAGGTAAATCAAAACATACCAGTTTTTGAAATGCAGACAGAACTTGTATTATTATTTGAGATCTATCATATGTCAATCCTGAAAGAATATCATTCAACAAACCTGTAGGAAAAAATAAAATTTTAAATTAATTATTTTTTCAGCAAGTTCATAAGTAAAATGAAAAAAAAAAAAAATAAATAAAAAGCATCCTACTACAGAAAATAAATGGAAAACTTGTTCTAACAAATTATAAATAAATTGTTTTACCATAATTTCTGGAAGAAATGCTGCATTCGGAGAAAATTGCACAAAAAAGAAAAAAAAACCCTGCACAGAAACACTGAATCAGCATAAATACCGCACTAAATTAAACTGTGTGTGATATCGTCGTAAAAATTGTAGTCACAAAATCTAATTGTGTCATGAAGTACGATATATCACTTAAGAGAAATTAATTACATCAAATAATAATAGAGAAACAAATTTTAATTAAGAAATGAATAAAATGCCTTTCGTTCAAGAATGTACTTACATTTACACACTAAAGAAGTCCATATACGTAATACTCATACTATATTATTACAACACGCATAATACTTATACTATGTTAGTTTAAAAAAAGGGTAGGGTAAGAAAGACTATCGTAGATTGCTAGCGCATCTGTGATTGCAACAGAGGTGAAGTTGTGTCAGCTTATGGAAAGTGTCACAATAGATTTACAATACAAAGGAATGGGGAGGGTATGGGCTTGGAAAGATTCTCTTCAGAATCCAGCACTCAAAAGAAAAAAATATAAACATCAGATAAACACAGCAAAGTTCCCAGGAAACAACGGACTGCTTTTCTATGTAGAGCACCAAAGTAAAAAGCTGTTATCCAGGTGGTGTAGGGCTAAAAAACCATTCTAAAACACCTTGGATCCGGGTTCGATTCTTAGCTTGGACTTGGGTGTTAACTCATCTGTCCCTTCATAGGGGTAATGTTGGCTGTGCACTACGTACCCCCATAATAGAATGGTCAATACTTTCGGGCCGATGCAATGACGAATGTCTAACCGACAAATGCCAGCCATTTATTAAAAAAAAAGTAATAAGGTAATATTTCTTCATGATATCCATGAAATGGTTTTTAGCACAAATCCGAATGGCTTTATAAGGGCTGCACCTGCTGAAAGTTTAAGGTTTAAACACGTAAGCGACGTGGCGTTTCTTCCAGAATTACAGTACATTAGAGTGATATATAGTTAAGTTTTTATAAAATTTAAATTAAATCAAATTAAATAAATACAAAGCATTCATATACAAACATTTTCAGATAAATAGTAAATAAGTACTGAAGGAAGAAAAGCACAATTAAAAATTTCATATTTAAAAGTTAAAAGTACACTAAAATTCTTTAAAAGCGCTTTCAGTGGCCTTCTCACCATCTTCAGTTCTTTAGTTATGCAATGATCTACCTTCTTCCAAAATCACCTTCCATTCTGGATCTATTAGGGCATGCATCGTATCGTTTACTGTTTATGATTAGCAGATCTTCCACTTTTAATGCATAATCTTGATTACAGAAATCGGATAATTTTTCTATTTCTTTTAAGTTGATGTCTATGGGTTGATCTTGGGCTATTTTTGAGAGGGCTGTACTTAAATTATTAAATTTTATGTCGGCAATGTGTTCCTTTCTCCTGTTTTTATTTTCCTTTTTGTTACTCCTATGTAGCAGCCTGGTTTGTTAGCATCTTGGTAGGTTAGATTTATTTTAGATATCTCTGCAGTTTCTTCTTTATCTATTTCACCTTTGTCACAGCGTATATGTTTGAAAATATTTTCATTTGGTTTTATTGATATTTTTATATCCTTTTAACTGCATCATTAGATATTTTAATAGCCGCTCCCTTTCAGTAAGATATGGCTTTGGTGTATTTTTTTCTTTTTGCCTATTTACAATGTGTTCAAGCTTTTCAAGCCTATTTTTATACAGTTTCTTGAGAAGGTTATTATGGTATCCTGCATTTGAACATTGTTTTTATAATAAAATGTATTTCTTCTTGAAGGAGGATTTTGTTAGAGCAGGTTTTTATTGCACAATTAATATAAGATCTTCCAGCAGCAATTTTAAATTTGTAAGGTATTTTTGAATCAAAGTTAACAATTTTGTCATTGTTAGTAGCTTTTCGGTAAACGGTGGTATGTATTATATTTTGTTCATCTCTAATAATCTTTACATCCAGAAAGTTGATAGTGTTTTCCTGTTCTTTTTCTATTGTGAATTGTATGCTGGGGTCTATCTGTATATATAATATGCTAACGTATGTGGTACCAAGGTGGTCCGATGTCTGGTAGACTACTCTTATCTGATGTAACTACATAGTTCTTAATGAGTTTTCCCATAAATGTGGTACCAAAATTGCCTATATTGATACACTAGTGAATGGCAACAGCTAAATATACTATTTTTTTATATTAATTTAATTATCATATGTGACAGTTTGAATGAAAACATCTTTTGAATATTCTGTTCTAATCTAAATGCAAATTGATGAGGTTTGAAATCAAAGCATTCAATGCCATATTTTTAAGTGTGTGGATAAAGAGTTTCATATGACATCATGCAATTAATATTTTGTAGTTTGTTACTGGTTGAAATATAAGAAACAGTTGTATTAAACCAAAAAAAAATTAATACAATTAATGATAACACAGAGAACTACATGCTGTATGTTCAGCAACTCACGTGTGTACCCACTGAACATTGTATTCCATTGCAAGTCGAACTTCTTTAACTTTTTCGAATAAATAACTAATTTTTTTTTCTGACACATATTTTCAAAGAGGGGCCCTACAGCGATGGCTTGGGCTACTGTGTTTTTTTGGGCATTGCAAAGGACCAGCGGTAGGTTCGGAGTCTCCCTCCCACCACTCACAGTGATGGCCGGATCCAAGGATGTTTTTTAGAGTCTCTCACAGAACCAACGATAGAATTTTTTTTAGGTTGACCCCCAGAGCGATGGCTGAACCCAGGGATGTTTTTTTTGAGTCTTGCACAGGACCAGCGATAGCATATTTCTTTTGTTGCCCCCCACAGCGATGGCTGGACACAGGGATGTTTTTTGAGTCTTGCAGAGAATAGCGATAGCATATGTTATAGGTCACTCAGTATGTGTTAATTTACTGATTCTTTTTGCCATTCTTGATTTATAAAATATTATTGATTACATTTTTTTATAAATTAAGTACCATATTTGAGTAATTTTTATGTTGCTTGCATATCATTTTAAGCATAATTAATTTTTAAAAGTTCCTTAAAAATTGTAGTTCAAGCCACAAGCTGTGCAAACTTTGTTTTAACGAACTGCAAAAGCAGAATTCATTGCATCCAGTTTTGAAATTGTCTACTAGAAATTCTTGGAGTAACTATAAAGAAAGGCACTGCAAAAATTCACCATTTCAGCATCTATTAGGAATCTCGTCAAACTGGACACCACTTCTGCATTTTGGCCTCACTAAGGTATTGCACCAACAGGGATGCAGGCGAGATTTAGGCCTGTTTTACAGCCCCTTCACAACAGGCATGGCCTTGAGCAGGGGCAAGTGGGGCAACCGTCCCGGGCACCGCATTTTTGCGGGCCGCAATTACAGTTTTCAGGAAAATATAAAATTTACAAATATAGCATTTCTGTGTCCTGTAATTTTTTAAAAATACATTTTAATAACAATAAATTGTGGAATCGAACTTCCAATTCATTGGTCGAGGGCCTTTCCTGACAGCATTGAGAGAAGGTCTCGACCAGCCTGTTTCATCAAATCAGAGACTGGTGGGAGCACAATTGAATTTTACAAAAATTCTTGGTGCTATAGGAAGGCGATTACTTAATACAGGAGGTTTATTGTTGGGCCAGGATCCATTTTTATTCAAGCTGTTTATTTTACTGTAGATTTTAGTGGTTAGGTTTTTCTCGATTCTTCAACATCAAGTTTCACTATTGTTTCTTCCATTTTCAACAGATAATCATCTTTATACATTATAATGATTTTGCCAGTTTTATCAGATTTTAGACATGCAACATTTTTATTTTTCTTTAATTCATTCAAACATCGTCGATATTCATAATCCTGTGTGAGTTTTATTTCTTGATTTTCTTCTTTGTGAGCAATAAATCTTAGATCGTCTTTATCTTGAAGGTCCATGATTGCTGTCTCGATGTTCACTATGGTGTCTTTAATATTAATGTTGTCATTAATATTAAAGACGCCATAGCCAATTTCAGCATCTAGAATAAATTTAGGTCCTAAATTTAACATTTAAAGTTGGTTTTCGTTGAGATCACAGTTTGAAATATTGATATATTGGTTGCTATTGTCTTTTTTAATGTACTTAAATTAGTCCTATTTACCAGAATTTCAACTTTTTTCAGTGTCTATTTTTATAAACTAAGTGCGCTTGTACTTTGTTTATGAAAATAGACACAACTTTAAAGAAATTGAAAAATTATCCAATTTCCATAATCAAGATTATGCATTAAAAGTGTAAGCTCTGGAAATCATAACAACAGATGATGCAGTAAATGATACAATGCATGCCGTAATAGATCCAGGATGGAAGGTGATTTTGGAAGAAGGTAGATGAGTGCACAACTGAAGAATTGAATATGGTGATGAGAAGGCCACTGAAAGTGCTTTTAAAGGATAATAGTATACTTTTAACTTTTTAATATGATTTTATCTCATTTTATTGCTTTTATAAAAAATCATTTTAATAACATCAAACAATTTTCCAACATAACACAATCTGTCAATAGGAATAAGAACACTATGTAATAATACTTCATTCAGTAACTTACCTTTGACTTCAGCTAACTTGCGGATAACAATAATGTCACCCATTGTCATAATAAGAAGAATGAAATGAATAAATTCAGTTCTGATGTCTTCTTCATCCTTTAAAAAACAAATGAATAATGCAATTAGCACAGGGTTTGATTTTAATACAAACCTTTATTTCTATTATTTTTAGACTTTATTATTAGTTTTAAATAAATATTGTCTTGCATTAGAAAAAAATAATGTTCACTTATAATAAATAAAACTTATCTAAAATAACTAAAACTATACCCACAGAAAATGAAACATACAATATATTGGTATATTTCTTTGATAGGTATTTTTTTTTCTTTTAGCACTAAAAGTTATTTTGTTCACGCGGCATTTTCTGTCTACATAATTTATGGACAGATTTACCACAAAACCTTTCTGCTGCATCTTTCAACAGGGCAATGGTACATTCGATTGAGCTCAAATTTGGTATATATATTACAGACTTGCATCACACAAAGCGAAGGGTATTGATTTTGTTATGATTAGGACATAAAATTTTTTACAGGGCAAAGAAAAAGATTTCTCATGCAATACAGCAAATGAGGAGAAATACTTAAAAGTACGCTAGCTCCTAAACGGTACTTTCGATTGAGCTCAAATTTGGCATACATATTAGACTACCATCATACAACAGTCATTGATTTATGTGTGTATAGGACTTACAGTTTTTTTAAAGCGCTACAAAAAATATTTCGTATATAGTACGGTCTATGGAGAGAAATACTTAGAAGGCATGTTCTCCAAAGAAGTGTGCCAAGGAAGAAAAATATAACATACTCATGCATAATGATACACTTTCCTAAGAGTATTTATAAAGGGGAACTTTACTTAGAATATGCCTGATGAAGATTTTTTGGCAATTTTGATAGGAGATTTTAATATTGATTTCAATTCTGAAAAGCATTTTATGGAACACAAAAGACAAACACAGCATGCTCATGGATTATGATGCACATTCTAAGTAATATTTATAAAGGTGAGGTAAAGATAGAATTTATGCTGAAGATTGTAAAACAGTTTTAGTAGGCAATTTTAATATACACATCGATTCCAAAGAAGTGTTTTATGGAACAAGGAAGAAAAATACAGCATACTAATGAATAATGAAACAGATTTTTTTTTTCTTCTTCTTCTTTTTTAACTATTGAAATTAACACTACATTTTCAGCAACAAAAAGTTTTCCAACTATTTTTAATGTCACACACTTCAGAAAGGGTAGTTTATTTAATAATAAAATGGTTCATATTCATTTAATGAAATGAAATTTGATGAGTTTTTCTGATACATTTTATAAATTTTAAGGTTTATCACAAACAGATATAGAAGATAGTTAATCAATACTCTAACTATTTGGGACTTATATGCTTTGAAATCTAAACTAACTAAAAACTGTATCATCTGATATTATTAATAAAGTCACCAATGCAACCTGCTGAGGGATTTAATAGAAACTGGGAAAGAAGATGTCATCTGCAAATTGAGATAAAACATGTTCTATTTCAAAGAACAGAAATATTCTTTCCTGCAGTAGAAATTCTAAAAAATCTATGCTTTTCCAAGTTAAGATGAAAAACATTAGTGATTTCACAAAAATAAGTACTTTTTCTTAAGTTATTACAAAAATAATTAACACCCCCCCCCCCCAAAAAAAAAGGTCTTCTTGAGGCATACAAACCTTATAATAATAAGCTTTTTGAGATTTAAAAAATTCATATTTTAAAAATTAAGATTCTTCATGTCCTTTATACAGAATTTCACATTTGTATATACAATGAGAATGACAAATTAGCATTCTGCTACAGTCCAAACATAGTTCACAAAAAAAGTGTGCACAATAGTATTTGAGTAATATAGTACTAATATGTTATAGCATACCAAAACATTTCTTCTTGCAAGCAACTGGGTGAATATAATATTTGAAAAATCCAATTTTGAGACAATTTGGTGGACCATTTGTTCTCCCAGAGCAGCCATACAAGTAAGAAGATGCAAAACGAGTTTAGTTCTTGCAGTTTTCTGGTTCACTTTCAAAAAGTTGATGACAGTTCTCATCGAACTTGATAAAACTTCATTGGCTATTGATGTCCCAACAGAAATAAAAGCACTTAGATCATTAGATATACGTATTAATATCTGACACAATGCTTTCATGATAAGCACAGCCTAAATAAAACAAGAAAAAGAGTAATTTATATTTATTTTCATAGAGAATCCACAAAAAATAGTTATTTTATAAAATCAGCATTGTTACATTACACCTTTAGTCCTTCAATTCTCTAAACCTCCAAACACTTCTTAAACTTAAAAAGTGTGTTAAAGGTTTTGGTGCACATACATACAGATGACATACATACAGATGTAAAGTAATAAAGAATCTAAAATATCAATTCCAGATTGAAAAATAATTCCTCTTAAAAGCCTCTGGAGTCCCATATTGCTGTCTACAGCAAACCTCATCATTTTAAAGTAACATAAGTTTAGAGTATTTACAATATAATTTTATCCATTGCTACTATTTTTAAATCTGATGCTGATTGACCATTTCATAAAATCAGACATAATAAACATGATTTATTATCAAAGCTGTCAGCAAACTGAAAATTTTCAGCAAATGTTGTTCACGTATTCATCTATATTATCTGAGTCTGCTTCTAACACAAAGTAATATAAGAACAACACTTAAAAAAAAAAAAAAAAAAAAAAACTGGTGTTAGAAAGTGAAAATAATTAAAAACAATGTAAAATTAAATAACACCAGAAAAAGTACCTTTTATCTCTGTATTTTACAAAGTTTTCATTTTTTTATACAACAGCAATAAATATTATGATCCTTGTAAAAAGATGTTACACCAATAACACAGTGAATAGGTGGTAAGATAATTTTACACTTTCAAAGAAGAGTGATGTAGAATTCCAACAAAAATTCTGTAGGATGAGTTCAGAAGAATACAATAAAAATATTTTTCAACAATTATAATAACCATACAAAATAATTAATTACCAAACATAACTCTTTTTTTTAATAACATGAAAAAAATCAAGATTCATATTTAGTTTACTATTTGGTGAGGGGGATACAGAGAAGAAAAAAGATTTTAGGAAATGAACAAAACAAATCAAGCAATAAATTTTCTACATGTAGCATTTTAGAATAAAAAGATTGTTAGGTCCATACAATATTGGCAACTTGTGATCGTGCATTATCCTGATGAAATGCAGGGTTTTCCAGGGCTAAAAAAAAAGGGTAGCCACAGGCTATAACACATCAGAAATGTACCATCCACTGGTCAAAGTTCCTTCAATGCGAACAAGAGGTGACCACGATATGAATCTAACAGCATCCCATACCACCATCACATCAGGTGATGGGCCAGAATGATGATGACAAATGCACGCTGACGATGTACGTTCACCACGATGCTGCCAAACATGGATGCGACCATCATGATGCTGTAAACAGAACCTGAATTTGCCTGAAAAAATGACGTCTCACCATTCGTGCACCCAAGTTCATTGTTGATCACACCATTCAAGGTGCTCCTGTCTGTGATGCAGCGTCAAGAGTAGCCGCAGCCATGGTCTCTGAGCTGAGAGTCCATGCTGCTGAAAACATCATCAAACTGTTCATGCAGACACTTGTTGTCTTGCAAACGACCCCATTTCTTGACTCATGGCATGGCTGCACGATCCATTAAAGCTATGCGGGTAACATGAGATTCAGCATGGCGTTCTGTACAACTGTTCTAAACCCATTGATTTCATATTCTGCTACAGACACTGGATCTCGACCGACATGAGCAGCAATACTGCGATAGTATAAACCGCAATCCGGGTAAGCTACAATTCGACCTCTATCAAAGTTAGAAACATGCTGGTATGTATTTCTTCTTCTTACACGCGGCATCGCAGCAACATTTCACCAGGTAACAACATTCAAACGTTACAACTAAACGTTACACTGAAGACAACGTTAAAGTTGTCTTCAGTGCATTTTTCAACTCTGTTTAAGACAATTTGTCTGCAGAAGATAGTTCTGTTTCTGCTTGGGGGATGATAATATGTGGAAATTTTCCTATCATTAACCCTCCAAGCGGCTGAGACGTAAAATCCCGTTAACTTCGTTCCAGTTTTCACTGCAAAACATCTATAACTTAAATTATTTATAACAGTCAGGTATCATAAAATACATTCCAATATTGAAGCTTACATGTAATTTAGGAACTTGTTTTTTAATAATTACAAATCTTCCTATCAAAATTTTATTTTTTGTATTATTTTAAAGCTACATGAAAATTTTACCGAAAAGACAACTTTACATTATTTGCCCATTTCCAGGATGCTCAGAGGGTTAAGATACATGTCTAGAAAATAATTAAAACCTTGCAAACCGATTCCTTT
Source organism: Cheiracanthium punctorium (assembly GCA_038373885.1). NCBI lineage: Eukaryota > Metazoa > Arthropoda > Arachnida > Araneae > Cheiracanthiidae > Cheiracanthium > Cheiracanthium punctorium. Next base: position 81,341 of record JAWZYV010000651.1, on the reverse strand, counting down.
GATTTACATTTTCATGATATCTAACTGGAATATTCATACAAATGTATGGTAAAATGTAAAAGATTGTCCAAAATCTTACCGTTTGGGTATCAGAAGTTGAAATTGCTTTTGTTAGTTCCAAAAATTCAGAGGCATTGCCTGATAACTGCAGATACTGTTTTACAATATCAACTTTTGATGATTCAGCATTGAAGCTTTCAGCCTGTTGTGCAAAGCTTGTGAGACCTGTAAAGGGAAGAGAAAACAGGGTTGGCCAGTTTTTGACAGTTTTAACCATGGTTTAAACCATCATGTCAAAAATTTAAATATTGCACTTCTTGTAGTATTACAAATATTAATTCATGTCTCTAACATTGCATACATTGTATAAGCTATGAATAAGTGTGAAATATTAATACTAATTTTTAAGAAATATGGTATATCATCTTTTACGTATTTTTTTATCAAACATGTCTAGAAAAGGAAAAGAGAGTGGAAAAGCAATTTAATTGTGTATCCAATACATTCAAAACAATAGTCTTGCAGTTATAACATTAAAATTTTAAATTATTAATCTCAATAAAAAATTAGTTATGTGTTATAGAATGCTGCATGCAAAAAAATGAACCAAACTTTTAAGTGTGATTTTATTGTAAAATATTTTGTACTTTGTATCTGTAATGAATTGATCAATTAATATTTAGAAAAATAAAGCACTGTAATCAGCAAAAAATGCTTACTTTGTTCACATGCATCAACGTTATTTTATTTATTAAAAAAAAAATAAGAGCATTATGTCTCTCTATTTTTAAAAAAGGTAACAGCCGCTGCTGTCGGCACTGTCAAATGCTAGTTCTGCCATCTCCTCCAAAACCGTGGGAATTTGAGTTTCGACAAAGGCATCCACAGATTCGGAAAATTCCGGGGTACCTGATAAGCTGACTTAAATTTCGAAATTCGAATTATTTTAGATGATATTTGTTACGCATTCATATAAAAGCTAACTGGTTTCCCGCTTTTCCTTCTAGACTCTATTCGGCATGTTTACGCCTGGGAGCAACAAAAAGCGGCCCGGGGAGACTGATTGCTTTAATATACGAAATTTGCCCAACACTTCTGAGTATTTGCGAAAAGCAATACTTAGCAACAGTCTCTAGCAACGGATAGGAAAATCCACCTGTAAGAAATTTGTTTAATGTTCATTCCTTGAGTGAATGCATAACCAAGTAGCTTAACTGTTGGGTAACCGCTTTAAAATTATGTATATAAGCGTTTCTTCTCTCGAGCCAAGGTGATGATGTATGGAATCACATCTGCTTTACAAGCATGTTAAAGTTTATGATTTTGAATTTGTAATTATAATACAATTTTGTGTATTCAGCAAGAAGCTGAGATTATGCTTGTCTTCTGTAAATAAAGAATTTTGGTTTTAATGGAAGTCCAATTTATATAGACTCTGCAATGATACTGCCAAACTCTGCAGGGAACTGTCAAAGGTTCCCGACATCGGTCATGGGCCCGAGCGCCTGAAGATTCTAAGGAAAGCTGGTTATGCAGAGGGAAGGTGCTGCAGGATTGCTGCGGCGGGGAGCCTGGTAATAGAACAACTGTAATTTGAAAATGGAATCTATAAATAAGTTGAACAGCCAAAACTACGGCACATGGTGCGAAGATGTGAAAATCCTGCTACTCGAGAGGAATTGCTGGCGTTTCGTTGAAGGCGCAGAAACACCACTAGATGAAAAGGTAACCTCTAAGGAGAAGAGGGACTATCTTGCTCGTAAAGACAAGGCATATGCAACAATTTATCTCAGTATTGAACCAGAATATCGAGCGTTGATCTCTGAGACAAGTGATGCGAAAGAATCCGGTCTAAAACTCATTTTAGACCGGATTCAAGAGCTCGTATTATTGGATTGCTGGATGAATTCTTTGGAACAAGAATTTTAGAAGATGAAAGCGTAGGTCTTTATGCTGCAAGACTGAAGAAAATAATCAGTCAAATGAGAGAAGCTGGCCATCCTATTGAAGAGCTCTATCAAACTTTTCAGCTTATACGATTCCTACCTAAAGAATTTACAGGCATAGTTCAGTTAATTTACAGATGGGATGATGAGAAGTTCAAATTCGACAAGGTGCTAGAAGAGTTGGTATCTGAAGACGCCAGACTTTGTCAAAGTAAAGAAGATCAAGGTATGGTAGCTATGGAAAGTAGAAAATTGAAGGAGCCTACATATGTCCAACAAGAATTAAAAGAAGTTAGAAGATGTAGCTGATGTGGTAAAATCGGCCATTTTGCATCTAGTTGTTACCAAACTATCCCAAAGAAAGTAGGAAGACGTGGAAGAGCACAAAAATCAGCACCAAATAAGATTGGAAGTAAGGAATCGAGCTATATTTCTAAAGTTTATGTAAGCGAACAAAATGTTAGTGATGAAGAATGGGCACTGGATACAGCAGCCAACAATCATTTTTGCAAGAATAGAAAGCTATTCTGCGAATTTACACCTAAGACGGGGAAAAATATGTCTGTAGCAGTATCAGGAGTTACGTGTCCAATTGAAGGTGAAGGAAGAGTAAAGATGACCTTCATGACTGACGGAAAGCCTCAGTATGTAGAGTTAAAAAATGTGATGTACTCACCTAACCTACAACGAAATTTAATAGCAGGATGTAAATTGGATGAAGGAGGTGCTACATTTATAGGAAAGAATAATAAAGTAGAAGTTTTCTCAAAAAGCAAGAAAAAACTAATCATAGCGAAAAAGAAAGTGGGATTTTACTGTTGCAAACCTAAAGGTTATAACGAGAAAAATGAAGAATACTGTGCCTATGTGACTTCGAAAATGACAATCAAATATGGCACAGAAGATTTTGTCACGTCAACTTTAAGTACATTAAAGGAACAGCAAACAACAATTCAGTAAATGGAATACCTAAGTTAAGAAATGAGGACGTCTACTGCGAAGACTGTAAAGTTTCAAAGTCCAGAAGAAAATCATTTAAACCTATTTCAAAAGTAAAATCTCAAAGACCGCTTGAGTTAATCCATATGGACTTGTGTGGGCCTTTACCATGTGTAGCCATAGGAGGGTACAAGTACTTTTTCGTTTTAATCGACGATTTCAGTAGAAAAGTTACCGTTTACCCACTAAAGAACAAGGATGAAGCATTCACCGTATTTGTAAAGTACCAAAAACGAGTGGAAAGATTCTTAAATTTGAAAATCGGTAGTGTACGAAGCGACAACGGCAAGGAATTCGCCAATAAGAAATTTAAAGATTACCTAGAAGAGCAAGGCATAGGAATAGAACGAACGAACCCCTACTCTCCTGAACAAAATGGCGTCAGTGAGAGATATAACTACACGGCATTAGACGCAGCTAAGGTAATGCTGAACAAAAGTGGACTTAGCAGCTCATTTTGGGCTGAAGCTGTTTTAGGGGATAATACCGTAAGCGGATGTCCATCGCCAAGGAAGATGCGTAGCCAAAGCTTACTATATGTTGTAAACAGTCCTGGCAGCGTTGCCAATCGAGATTAGCTAATCGGCAACCCTTTCGGCGGAGCTGTGTTGTTTTATGATGTCATGAGAAACTAGTGTGTTAGAAGGAATTATGTGATTGGTTGAAGGAATTTCAAGGAGTTTAACTGGAAAAATAACTGAACTTGAATTAACCGGGAATGGAAGTTGTGTCATCTGCTGCAGTTTTGTATTTTATAATGGTTATTTTTGAAAAGTGGAATTTTTGCTTGTTTTTATATTAAATGTAGATAATTTCTGTAGAGCTATGATGAAAGTTGTTCCTTTATACGCTGAGTTGTTTCTAATTTTTTATCAAGTGAAATTGGACAAAAATTTGAAAATGTTTGTTGCGAGTTGTGAAGAATATTAATCGAGCGTATGTTGAGGTACAGTTGTTATGCTTACTTCAATGCTTTTGATAGAATTATTTTGTGGTGAACGTACGTCGTTCATGAATAAAATTTAAGGTATGTGGTGCTTTTATTTATTTAAATGTTTATTCCTTGCTTTACGGTACACCGGTGTATAGTTGAGAATATTTATGGTCTTATGTTTTTATAATTATGTACGGTTTTTAGTATGTTGTTATTTTTGTGAATTGGGATGAAAAAATAAATTTTTTTAAGGTTTTAAAGGGATGGTTAATTTTATTTGTTATCTGGGTTTGCTTCTGATTTACAGAATTCCCGTACAATTTTTAGGTTAAATATGAATAAATATGTAAGGATTTTTGAGTTTGTGATCAGATTTGATTCTATTCTGATTAATAGTGTAAATGTTGTGTGTTTTGAAGGTATATTAAATTGCAAAAATCATGTGGGGGAGGAAGTAGTCGGTTTATTATAATTGTTTTCTGTTATTTATAAAGAGTGTTTTTAACATTTTATAAAAATATTTGCAGTGTATTTTTCTTGAAATCATGTGCACTATTCAGGTTAAATATGATATAGTAAATAAGTATTTTTTGAGTTGTTTGGGTGGGGGTGGGGGAGGGGGGGGGTAGTCGGTTTATTTGAGTGTTTTTCTATTAATTTAAAACTGTTATTTTAACGTTTTAAGGGAAATTTCGCTGTATAATTATGTGCAGAAACATATTTTAGCATTTTGCATAATTTAAAGGTTATAAAGGAAGAAACAAATACTCAGGAATAGTCAAAAGCCCAAGTACAGAAAATAATCAAATGACGGCATGACTAGGGGACATACCCAGGACATACAAGGAAGCTTGCGAATCCCCTTTTAAGAAACAGTGGATCAAGGCAATGGAAGAAGAAATAAAAGTGATGAATAAGAGACACGTCTGGGAATTAGAACCAAGACCACCCAATACTAAAGTCCTGGGAAATAAAAGGGTTTTTACAACCAAAACTGACGAGCAGGGTAATGTAGTGAGCTACAAAGCAAGGCTTGTAGCGCAGGGTTTTAGTCAGGAAAAGGGAATTTCCTACTACGAAGTTTTCAGCCCGGTCGTCAATTTCGGAATCATCAGACTGTTTTTTTCGATTTTAGTTTGCCATCTCCACTGGTCACACGTGCAGCTGGATATTAAAGGAGCTTACCTATACGCACCCATTAAAGAAACGATTTATATGTACCAACCACCTGGTTTCAAAGATAAAAATAAGCCAAGAGATGTGTGTTTGCTCAAAAGAGCAATCTACGGTCTTCACCAGAGTGGACGCGAGTGGTACTTAAAATGAACAATACCCTGGGAAGTATGGGTTTCGAGAAAATATCCTGGTGCAACTGTACGTATACCTGGTGCAACTGTACGGGTTTTGACAATTATGCCTTTTTTTATGAATAAACCTTATTAGCGACCGAATGCCTCATACGAAAAGTGAGCGTAGCGAATCTAGAGGCTTTGAGCCCTAATGTTTTACAAGAATGTGTGCTTACTCCTAATAAGTAAGCATTTAAATGAAAATGCATCATTGCAAAGTTCTGAATTTTTTTACTAATTCTATTTTGAATGTGAAACCTTACTCTATTGATAATTAAAGGTATTGATCGTTATTTCTTTTATTTAAATGACTGAAATTACTATGTTATTGGGTGTTGCTTAAAGCCCTTTCAATTTAGGTTTTTAGACTAAATCAAAATAATAATAATAAGTCAGAAATAAGAATCCATTAAGAAAAAAGTTATCTTGTTCATTTACAAAAAGTTATACTTTTTTAATTTTTATACGACCCCTGTACGAAACAATTCCCAATTAGAAAGTTTTCATTTTTCATCTAACAAGACTAATAGAAAAAATGCATAGCTGTAAATTTAAAACTGAGTGAGTTATGCTTAACTGAAAATGGAAGGCTGTGCAAAGGGACCATACACAAAAATAGAAATGTAAATGTGTGGCATGTTGTAAAAGATAGAATGTATGAAAATATTTACATTAGGGCCATTTTTGCATTTTTAGGATAGATTCATGCTTCTGTTGAAAATTATCATATTTTTCGAAAAACGCTCTACAGACGAACTCAGACGATTTTTTATTTCCTGTAAGTGATATTTAGTCATGTCAAATGTTTATGCTAAAACAATTTTAACTGTATAATGACATGTAGATGATTTCTTTTGAGTTTACTCATTTGTTTCCAGTAGTAACTCTTATAAAAACAACTCAACTAAACTTTTCTTCTACATATCAGAATAAATAGTGTATTAAAAGTTTACATGCAATTTTAATTTGTTAATTATTTGAATTTGCTTTGTTGATCGTGCAAAATGGCCGGCGATAGTCGCTCGCCGTGTTTACATAGGGCGGGCACCGTCTTAGTCGATTTTACCCTGCAATGTACTGTTATGTGTTGTGTTTTAAGGCAAACCTGCACGTGGGGTATCTGCCTAGGATGGGGAGTGCCTTGGTAGGAGGACTTTCTAAGGGGTTCTAACGCGTATTCACGTTACATCTGGAGAAAACCTACCAAAACTCCAGACCGTTAGATCGACAGCCGCGTGATGGGACCCGAACCCGGGACCTTCACACCTCGACCATCTACCATTTTCAGTGGCATAACCACTGTGCCATGGTGAGGCCATGTACTGTTATTAATATATATATATTTATATATATATATATATATATATATAGTATATATGTTTTGGAGTTGAATAGCTCTTGCAGACAACTTATAAAAACTCACAGCATTATTTGCTACCATCGTCAAAATGTTATTTCGAGTCGTGATCTACGTTCACATTACTAAAAACTCACAAGTGAAGGTCGATATATTATATATTAATATGTATAATGAACAGTGATTTCCTGAGAAAATAGTTTGCAAGGACGACAGAACAAAAACGTATTATTCTAATATTATCAAACCTTTTGTCTGATTAAAATAAAAGATTCAATTTATCATTTATTTTATTAGAATATGTTTAAGACAGCAACTTATTTAATAATAAGAAAAAAATACATACGTTGGTACAGCTTTAGTATGGTCCCTTTGGCGCGCTTTATTTTTGGCGACTTTTTTTGGTGCGATAAAGGATGCCAATATGGTAACCCCGCCGTCGGATGCTCCGGAGCGGTAACCCTAACCTCGGGCTAAAAGTGGATTCTTCCGTGACGTCACGGATGCGCTCGTGTTCGTCCGGCAAATCGTGATCATTTGTTCCTTTCATGAACTTTTTGAGCCCTGTGTATTTCTTAGCGCGGGAGGTTCGTTCAAATGGTTGATCTGCCATGTGCTTTATGGTTTTATTTTAATGGCTTTATTTTACATTAAATTTTATTATTATTTAATTATTTTTGAAATTTAAAACGGCTGTTCAGGTTCATACTGACTGTTTACATACAGTTTTGTATGAATAAGCATTCTTTTGATAGTACGTTTCAGATTAATATTTGCGTTCTCCATTGTTTATTTGTTAAGGGTAGAAGCAACAAATAATTACGTTATTAATATTTTATACAGTGAAATAATTTGATTTTATTATTTCCATATTGGAATAATTTAGAGATTTTAATCAAGGTATGTGATAAACATTGTTAGTTTTTATTTGTTATTATTACCTTTGTTTATTTGTTAATGGTAGGAGCAACAAATAATTCCGTTATTAATATAATATTTGATATTTTGATTTTATTATTTCAATATTGAAACAATTTAGCGATTTTAATTAAGGTACGAGATAAGCATTGTTCGTTATGATTTGAATTAGTTCTTTATTTTGCTTACGTAGTCTTTTGTCAGAATGCTAAAATGTATTTTAATTTTTTTTTGTTATTTTGTGAGGTATTGCCTTTAGAATATTATTTGTTTGCATTGTTTAATTTAATCAACTAAAAAGAGAAAGGGGGGGGGGTTGAGGGGGGCACAGCCCCCCCGCACACAAAAAGAAAAGTTATTAAATTTTATTAAACCGAATCTATATGTACATGTAAGCTTGTTATCTGTTTAATTTTTTTTTTCATAAAAATATTTAAAAGCCATTAAAATAAATCATAGCAAAATTAACGGCGACGATCAATTATCTCGGAACCAGCGCCATCCGATCCGCCATATTGTTTACAATTGGCATCGGCAAGGCAAACTTGGGTTGGCGACAAGATTTTGTCGCCAAATCAAAAAATCGCCAAAAAGGGACCATACTAAAGCTGTTCCCATACGTTAAATATTACTTAAGAATCAACTAAAAGCGATCATGTTATAATCCTTTTTAAAAGTCAGTTAATTTGAAATCAAAGTAAAAATACTCACAAGCGCTCATATGTTCATTCTTTGTCATTCCTTTTAGAATATCTTTAATATTCATTAAGGAATTATGAACTGAGCTCTCCATTGTATCATCCATGTTTGTGTACTATGATAAATAACACCTGAATATCATACTTTAAATAAAAAAGTCCAATCGGAAAAAGTCTGAGGAACTCCGAGATGTTGATCAAAAATCATAAACATTTCCACATGCTTACTCAGATTCCAACTATCAAGTAAGCCAACATACCGGCAAAATATTGTTTCATACATAAGCCAAATGGACATTTTGCATGGTTTCTGAGTTCGAGGCTAAAATTCGTCTGCTGGCGGTATTTACATCCGCCAGGTCCTATTGAAATGCATTGAGTATCCATTTTATAATTACTGTTTCTCATTATCAACCCCTAGGAATGAGTTATTGTCTTTTTAAATAGATGGTTTAGAAGAATGATATCGCATTTCGCTTCAAAACTTTGTTAATAAAAGGAATATTAGCGTTATAAAATTATTACGTTATTGCAAACACTGTATAAGTAATACATCATTGGGTTAATTTTGAGTTTTCTGAATTTAAAATAGTACAAATATTCATTAAAAACCTCCCACACCTTTTTAAAGTACGATCCTTTAAATTATTTTTAGTATTTAATTATTCTTATCATTTTGAATGAAATCTCACAATGAAGATAGAATTAATTGATAAAAAGCTTTTATTTCTTAATGACTAATATTCTAACTTCTTTTGCAACAGCTATGTTTCTAGAAGTTGTCTCTAAGTGTTAAATAATCCCTTAGATCCAAACATGCTGAAATCGAAACTAATCATTACCATAGGATCGCGCACGTTGCGTATCAAATACCGCCAGGTGACGTCACGTGCGAACGTTCCGACCACGTAGAACTAGAACCCTTACGTAGAACGGAAAGGCCATCTGGTGGCATTCTCCGCCGGTGGTTCACGAAATCGTCGGTTGTTTTGTTAGCTACCAACTGGGCAGAACCAGTTGTTTGGTTACCGACTGCGATAACAACTCCGGAGGGAAACGGGAGGTCTTTTAGCCAATCACATGAACCCCTTGACGCTCCTCCTTAAAACTCCACCTCAAGGCGGGGCAAAGTTAACGACTGCGAGAAATTAACGACGAGCGGAGAATCCAGCTGTTAGTTTCGTTCTCATACAACTACCCTAGCATTGCAGTCGCCATCTGGTATTATAGACAATTATTATTCCATACTTTGACCACATATTGCATCGTGGTTGACGTGTGGTGAATTTGCCGAATAAAATGTTTTAAATTCTTCAAGCAAAAATAAAAGAATAAGAATAATGATCTTTTTTTGTTAGTTTATGTTTGTAAGGCTATTTTTTAAATTATAATATCGTGTGCATGCAGTACCGGCCTGAGTAAATTTGGCACCCTAGGCATGGCTCACTGGGATAAGTACAGGCTGTCCGAAAACCAGTTTCTCCAATCCTATGGGATTTTGCGTATTAGCAAAGTTTCGTTTTTTCGCCGATTTGGCGCTGTTACCCGACTGTATCACTGTTGCCAACTCTGCCGGAGAAAAAGATCTAGGCAAACTGGCAATACCGAAGTATTTTGTAAATCGGAAATGAATGTCCAAATGTCTCAAAGAGCATTAGCAGATAAGCATATTTCAGAAGCACAAGCACGTAAACGCCAAAAATTTTTAATTTTTTTCCCAGCTTGAAAATATTGTTAGCCATTTGTGGATACTTTTAACATTGATTTGAGCCACATTTTCTCCGACAGAGCTGGCAACAGTGATACGGTCGGGTAACAGTGCATAATCGGCGAGAGAGCGAAACTTTGCTCGTACGCAAAAACGGAGCTTTTCGGATAGCCTGTACTTATCCCAGTGAGCCATTCTAAAAATATTTTCAAGCTGAGGAAAAAAAAAATGTTTGGGAGGGCGTTTACGTGCTTATGCCGCTGGCAACAGTGATACAGTTCGGTAACAGCGCCAAATCGGCGAAAGAGCGAGAGTTTGCTCGTACGCAAAATCACATTGGAGAAACTGGTTTTCGGACAGCCTGTACGTATCTCAGTGAGCCGTGATATTAGACATTTGTGGATACTTTTAACTTTGATTTGAGCCACATTTTCTCCAACTGAATTGGCAACAGTGATCCGGCCAGGTAACAGCGCCAAATCGGCGGAGGAGCGAAACTTTTCCCGTACGCAAAAACGGAGCTTTTCGGACAGCCTGTATTTATCTCAGTGAGTCATGCTAGATTTCCAATCTTTACATAATTGAAACTTATTTGGGATAGCAAAAATCCAGCACAGCAGCTACATAGATATACATCTCCGTATTATCGGCAAACTATTTTTTCCGTCAAATGTGCTGGCAAACTGTTGCCAATCGTATTTCGAACCATCAATAATTTCATGTGTCAGGCATTTATCTTGGCGAAAAATCACTCTTCTTGGCGGACCGCCGGGATAATACGGGGGAGTACCCAAAATTCTATAGAAGTTTTGTAAAATTCTATCTATTACATATTTTTGTATAGGTTGGTAAAATAAAAACATGTCATAATGTATATAATCGTATAGGTATAACTTACTAAGGGAAAGGGAAGCAATTTGCCCCCTAAAATTCAAGAAAGTTCAGATATCACCTATTTCACACAAGCATTTCTTAAATTAGCCCTACCAAAGAAAAAACAATTTAAGCAGCCATGTGCCAACAGGGGGGGCAGGGGGTTTATCGCCCCCTCGGTAAATGAGTAGAAGGGGCGAACTATATAATTCGCCCCCTCTGTATTTTAGCCCTCTCAATATTCGCCCCCTCAATAGTTTGCTTACAATAGTTTTCTTCTTCAGGATGGGGGGAAGCAATTTTTCCAGCCCTTCCCCTCAAGAAAACGGTTATTTAAACAAACTAAGCGGGGGGGGGGCGAAATAGCTGCCACCACTCATCCCCTTCCGCACGAAGAAAAGTGTTATTTTTAGCAAACTATTGAGATACAAACAAAAAAAAAACATCGGCAAATTAATTGATTTACATGAAACTGATACAGGAAATTTGGCTTACACTCGAAGACTTTTTTGAGGGGGTGTACAGACTAGGTTAAAAAATCTGATGTGTCCAACACATGACTTCCTTGCACGTCCATTAGATCAAAAATATTTTCGACGCACTTCCTCTAAATTTATTTGTTTGAAAGAGATAAAATATCAATAATAGTAAGGTTTAGCGATTTCTAGCCAAATATTTCGATATCGCCAAGCTGAGTTCAATTTGAAAGATTTCCTTCTGACACTTTATTTGGCGATATTTCACCAAAAGCCGACAAACTTGAGATAGTCAGCGAGATTTTGGGGAGAGCGAAAGTAGTCATTGACCACAGATTTTCAATGAATTGAATGCATCTATACACCTCAATATATTCAAAGTCATTTGGCTCACCATGTAAATAAATTCTCAGTCGATTGCTGTCAAAAAAGATATTGAAAACAGTTAGATATTACAATAGTTCTAAATACAAAGTTAAAAAATCTACGGGTTAAAGTTTTAGAGTTATACAAAATAGGAAATAATTTTTGGCGCCAAATTTGGCGATATTTCGGCGAAACTCGTCATTGTCGACGACATTTGGCGAGATTTTAAGCATAAACCAAACAATGACAGATTATCGCCAAATTTGGCGATATTTCGCCAAAACTCGCCAAGAACGATGACAAATGGCGATACTTTGGGCATGGACCAAATGACTGACTATCGCCATATTTGGCGATATTTCGCCAAAACTCGCCAAGGTCGAGGACAGACGGCGAGATTTTGGGCATGTACCAAACAATGACTGTCTACAGTTGTATTATAATGAAGATGTCCATAGACATTAAGGTACTGAAACTCTTTTCGGTGGTCCTGTAAATAAACTCTCCAGTAGATTGGAACCAAAAATCGAGATGCACAACTAGATGTTACAACATTCTTATATATGAAATTTCATAATAGTTTTTGAGATTTGAGAGTTAAATATGCACACACGTACACCAAAAGTCGCCACGCTTGGCGACTTTTGGCATAGTTCTTGAGGGAGGCACGTGACCGTGGTCGGACCATTACCTAACTTATGTGGTAGGACGGTATTGTGCTTGAAATGGATGAATGCCCCTAAAATTGCTATTGACCGTAATGTATTGGAAATCTTTTGAGTGTTCCTGTAGCAGAATTTTAAATGATAATGACACTTTTTTTAATGGAGAAATTCATTTTCTAACTCTTTACAGCATATATCACTTCTGAGTCATTTGAAATATCCCAATACCTCTAAAAAACGCTTTGATGAATTTCGGCCCATAGAGCGTAATGTATTTCGAATCTTTTGGGCGGTCCTGTACATAAACTATTCAGTCGAATGGAGCCGAAAGGGGAGGCGCACAACTAGATGTTACAACAATCCTAAATATAAAGTTTCAACATTCAACGCCTAACAGTTTTTGAGATATGCGAGTTTAATGAATTTCGGCCCATTGAGTGTAATGTATTTCGAATGTTTTGGGCAGTCCTGTAGATAAACTATCCAGTCGAATGGAACCAAAAGGGGAGGTGCACAACTAGATGTTACAACTATCCAAAATATGAAGTTTCGACATTCTACGCCTAATAGCTTTTGAGTTAGGCGAGTTTAATGAATTTCGGCCCATAGAGCGTAATGTATTTCGAATCTTTTGGGCGCTCCTGTACATAAACTATCCATTCGATTGCCACCAAAAGGGGAGGTGCACAACTAGATCATAGAACAATCCTAAATATCAAATCTCAACATTCTACGACCCATAGTTTTTGAGATATGCGAGTTACATACATACGTACGTACGTACGTACGTACAGACGGCATGGAAAAACTGGCCACAGTAGACTCGCCACTGGTCAAAATGAGTTGCAGACGCGTTAATAGGATCGTGCATGCTAGTCTACGATGAGATGCATCGAAAAAAATTTTTTAATTAAATTTAGAGGTAGTCAAAATCGGTTTTTATGTCGAAATTTGGCACCCAAAATTTTTCGGGATCACATTACTTCCTTATACTACGTACAAGGAAGTAAAAAGATTGAAGCCAATTATTTTTAAAAATTGGCGGGGGGTGGGGGCAAAATAGCTGCCCCGTCCCTGAAGAAAATGATTATTGTAATCGAGCATTAGAAGTACAAACAAAAATTTTCCTTGTACTAAGGACCTGGCTGTATGACACCTTTTATTTTAAAAACATTTGTTGGTGGAGGGGGGGGGAATGAGGGGCTGGTGAAATGACTGCCCCCCTCTTTATGTCGGAAAAAATCGTTCGCCTCCCCACTTTCCAAGACGTTGGCACGTCCCTGAATTTAAGCTTTATTTTTAATAACATGAAAAGCAAGGAACTAGTGAATTTGAAGGTTATTAATTTCAAAGTGAAATTCACAACTAAACATTTATGGGTAAAATCATACAAGACGGTGCCCCTCATGTAAACACGGCGATAGCTACTGGAACTTCGCGATAGCCAAGTGCGAGCGCTACGGACCTTGGCGCCAAGCCTCCCTGGCGACCGCCAAGCTCCAACGGCTATCGCCGTCTTGTGACGAATAAACACTAGTATATACCACTAAAATTTTACAAAGAAACACAAATTCTAAGTTAATGACACTATATAAAACAGTCAAATCCACAATAAAACATTAGAAAAAGTACAATTAAAGAAGCACTTACCTCACTTCCCCCCCCCCATTCTATATTCCGCACATCCATACTAACGAAGAAATTCCCCGAGACGTTCACTAACTTACGAAAAGGGTCCGTAAAACGGAATCAAAAACACAAGGAAAATTCAACACAAACTTATTCGACTCAGAATCAAAGAACACCAAACTTCAATCTTCATGCAATTAACACTAAATGAAAATTCTATACTTCAAATGCACCGCGTTTAATTATCAGAATTGCCACTCAGATTCTGATTTTTAAAAAAAAACGATTTTCCAGACCAACATGTGATAAAAAATCCAGACGATTTTCAAGTTTATGACGTCAGCTTTACATATGTTCTCCAAGGGCGGAACCAGAAACTCTTTCGGAGGGGGGCGCAAATAGTGAATATTCATTTTATCTAGTAAAAAGCCTGCTAAATATTGGTAAAAGCCACATTTATGTAGTGTAAAAACATTTTTCTCGGAGGGCGCGCGAGCCACTCTGCGAGACCCCCCAAAAAAACATCAGTGGGTCCGGCCACCACCTCAAGGGGCCCCCCTCGAAAATATGCTAACGCGGGCCCCTCTGCGAGACCCCAAAAAAACATCAGTATAATCATCAGCATTCTCATAAACATCAGCATTCTCACTTGTCTTACGATCATTAAGCATCGTAAGTCGATCAGTATAATCATCAGCATTCTCATAAACATCAGCATTCTCACTTGTCTTACGATCGTCAAGCATCGACAAGCCCATCGTAAGGTCATTACGAAACATCAGCATCCGGGCGGGTCCCTCTGCGAGATCCAAAAAAACATCAGTGGGTCCGGCCACCGCCTCAAGGGGGCCCCCTCGAAAATATGCTAACGCGGGCCCCTCTGCGAGATCCAAAAAAACATCAGTGGGTCCGGCCACCGCCTCAAGGGGGCCCCCTCGAAAATATGCTAACGCGGGCCCCTCTGCGAGATCCAAAAAAACATCAGTGGGTCCGGCCACCGCCTCAAGGGGGTCCCCTCGTAAATATGCTAACGCGGGCCCCTCTGCGAGATCCAAAAAAAACATCAGTGGGTCCGGCCACCGCCTCAAGGGGGCCCCTCGAAAATATGCTAACGCGGGCCCCTCTGCGAGACCCAAAAAAAAACATCAGTGGGTCCGGCCACCGTCTCAAAAGGGCGCCCCTCGAAAATATGCTAAAGCGGGCCCCTCTGCGAGATCCAAAAAAAACATCAGTGGGTCCGGCCACCGCGTCAAAAGGGCCCCTTCGAAAATATGCTAACGCAGGCCCCTCTGCGAGACCCAAAAAAAACATCAGTGGGTCCGGCCACCGCGTCAAAAGGGCCCCTTCGAAAATATGCTAACGCGGGCCCCTCTGCGAGACCCAAAAAAAAACATCAGTGGGTCCGGCCACCGTCTCAAAAGGGCCCCCTCGAAAATATGCTAACGCGGGCCCCTCTGCAAGACCCCAAAAAAAACATCAGTGGGTCCGGCCACCGCCTCAAAAGGGCCCCCTCGAAAATATGCTAACGCGGGCCCCTCTGCGAGACCCAAAAAAAAAAACATTAGTACAAGTTGAAGCAAATTAGAATAGTAGACGAAACAGGAAAAAACGAAAAATAACAATAACACATGTGCAAAACGCAAATTAACAGCTTAATGACGTCAAATTGAGCAAGCGAATTCGTTACATTCATCGATACACACATTCGAAAATCCAAAATTATGCTAACGCTGGCCCCTCTGCGAGACTGAAAAAAAAAACATTAGTACAAGTTGAAGCAAATTGGAATAGTAGACGAAAGAACAGGAAAAAACGAAAAATAACAATAACGCATGCGCAAAACGCAAATTAACAGCTTAGTGATGTCAAATTGAGCAAGCGTTACATTCATCTGCTTACGTCACACAAACACAGTAGCTAGATTAAAAAACAACTATTACGCATGCCCAGGGACGTAGCCAAGGGGGGGGGTTAGGGGGGGTCATAACCCCCCCATGAGGAATTTTTTGCCATAGAAAATGGATAATTCTTCACTACATTATCACACACACACATACATATATATGAGTTGTAGCAGTCGTAACCCCCCCATGAAAAATTTCTGGCTACGCCCCTGCGCATGCCCGAAAGTGCAAGAAATTTCGCATCTTTCAATAGTTCTAAATTATCCAATTTACAATATTTGACGCATTATCATTCCTCCAAAAAAAACGTCGCCAAGCTCTACACATTTCTTTATGGTTGTCAGTCAAACTACCATCGGCAGGGTACTTTACTAACGTTGAACATCGCTCACGATGTCGCCAGAACCAAGGGGCACCGGATACGGAACATAGGCCCATTTATGTACTAAGAAAGTGTTGTTTGCTTTTTTTAGACTACAAAAATTATCTCATTTGTTCAGTAAGCTGTATTATATAAAAGTAAAGTACACTTAAACTAATTCTTAGTAATTAAATACCAATAGTTGAACTACAAATATCCTGCTGGGAAATTGGACTTTTATAAATCGTTGCCAAAAATAATTATTGGATGTTTAAAAATTTATATTGTTGATATCCCATTGGAGATTAAAAAAATCAATTTACCGCATTTATAAGATATTTAATCATGCTGCTAATGTGGCAGTATTTCACTTACCACATTAAAATAGCAAAATTAAATGTAATAAATGTAGTAAATTGATTCTATAAATTTCTAATGGGATATCTACAGTGTAAAGGTTATAAACACTCAATAGTTATTTTTGAGAGTTAAATAAGGGTCCTACAACTATCCAGAGGGATATTTGTAGGTCGTCTGTAAGATCAAATTGCAGGCCTGTAAACATCCAGTGATTAAACTGGTGATGTTCTATAAAGGTCCTGGGATAATCCTATCGGACATTTGCAAGCCGTCTATCGTATCGAACTGGACCTGTAAACATCCAGTGATTAAACTGGCAATGTTCTATAAAGGTCCTGCGATAGTCCTATCGGACATTTGCAAGCCGTCTATCGCATCAAACTGGACCTGTAAACATCCAGTGATTAAACTGGCAATGTTCTATAAAGGTCCTGCGATAGTCCTATCGGACATTTGCAGGCCGTCTATCGTATCAAATTGACCTGTAAACATCCAGTGTAAGGTCCTGTCAGTGTCCCATCGGACATCCTGTAGACATCGATAAGTGTGACATTGTCATACCCACTGGACATCCTGCGTCCAGCTACATAGCAAACTGCATCATCCAGTGGATGCATGAATATCCTGAATGAGGAAACCAGCGGATTTCCATTGTTTGTCTTCGTGTTATCGGGGATAATTCACACACCTTTTCCGTTATCTCGACACCACCCAAATTTGGCGACTTTTTTTTGTCGCCAAGTAGCTCCGATGTTTTTTGGAAACTTTTTTTGTCGCCAAGTAGCTACGATGTTTTTAGGCGATTTTTCCTCTCCGCAATTACCTACCGGATATTTATTTCGCCTTAAACATTTTCAATGCCTAAAAAACAAACATTTTAACAGAAAATACAAAGTTAAAAATGTGAACATACAAAATAGACTCACCATTACATACGAAAAATTTCAATGAATGCTAAATCATAATATGAACAATTCATAAAACGTATTACTGTTATAAAACTAAAACGATAATTTTCAAACCAATGAATATTTTAAATATCGACACAATACGACAACGAAATTACCTACGGGATTCTCTTTTTATCAAGTTCATTGACACACCGAGCATGTGCAAGGAGGTTTGACTGCTATGCTAATTGCATTCACCAATTTCTATATCCTGAAGATTCTACACAAATCGAAATATCGGTAATTCTACACAAATCGAAATATTTTAAAACATACTCACATTTTCAGCTTCTTCTTGCAAATTCCAAACGTTTCAATTTGAAGCTCAAACTATGAAGACACACAATTTCAAAATATACATGGCGGCATTCACACTTTACAAAACAATTCCTTTAACAACTCTGCCAAAAACTTATTTTATCATCTACATTCGTCGCCACATTTCCTATTAATTCATATTTATACAAATATATATGTAAAAGCAACACTCACCTAAAATGAAGTAAATATGGCTACACACGCTTATACATACTACGCACGTTTATACATCAATACAACTACAGGATCGCGGAAGGATACAAAACAGACCCAATCGGCGTTTTTCTGCATGCAAACACATGCTCTCGGCCTATGCAAGATTAATAAATCAAATAGGTTGACGAATACAAAACAGAAAAATACGTTATCCTTTACTATTCAAACACAAGCTAACATACTACGGACACAGAAGCAACGTTAGTAAAAAAAAAAAACAAGCTCGCCGCACGATTACAGGATACACGTTTGCGTATGAATAAACAACACACTCGGAGATTAGTATAATCAGTACGTCGCATTATTTTTTTTTTTTTTTTTTTTTTTTTTTTGCTTTCCTTTTGAAACAGTAGCGCTTGTACTACGCATTAAGAATCCGGGTTACCAAAAAAAAAAAAAAAAAAAAAAAAAAGAAAGAGAGAGAGAGAGAAGATCGCCGCGCAAACGAGGATGGGTTACCAGAAAATATTGTCGCCAAGCATCGCCCTCTACTACCGGGAAAAAATCGCCAAATTTGGCTGGTGTCGAAATAACGGAAAAGAACTCACAATGTTACGCGCAAATGCATAAATTACTGCAGAACAATTCATTACACAACTTTAACTAGGGAATAAAATCATATCATAAGTAAATCATGATGTATACATACATCGGAGGCCAGAAATCATAAGATCTAGCATGTTTACTGTTTACCTTTAGCATATGTTTCATTATTTAATTTTATGTCATGTTAATTTATTCGTCCTCTTTATGCAATAAAAAGAACAGTAAAGATCAGTAAAATATATACACAATCAGCTGATGACCTACATTCCCTACCCCCTTGATGCTATGTTAGAGAACTATTATAAAAATTGCATTCACACATATTCTACATTCTTCTAAATTTGTAATATTTCTTAAAATGCAGCCTTTGGGCAAAATAATAACACGACATTGCATACTGAATATTACTTCACTTCGAAACTATTGCCTATATTAATTAACATACTGTACTCTAAGACAATTATGTACTTAAACACATCTGAAGATAGAAATTATTATATCTCATATTCATAAGTCTATATATTTCATTTTTTAAAGTTCTGCTAATTCGACGATCTCTATTTACTTCGCACCCCCGTGACCTCGATGGAAATATGATGAACAACCTGAGTTGCGTAGTTACCGAGTGTTTGTTGCGCCATCTGTTTGCAACAACGGCGTTATCCCACTTTCTAAGAAAAGTGTCCCCTCCTGTAAATTTAACTTCGTGGTCTTGCCTAAGACTAGGGGACAAAGCTAAACATGATAAAGTGGTTAACACGTTGCGTGTTGTGAAGAACCCGCAAGCAATTTAGCTATGCCTGTGATGTCTCATATTCCTATTGATTGATTATTGGTTGATTCCTACTTTAGGACCCCCACTCTCGCCAACGTAAAAAATCGACGCGTTTTGCGAACCTTCCTGTCAACAGTCCGTGATCGCGCATGCGCACAAGTTTAACGCTTCCCAGAGAAACTGGATGAAATTAATGTGAACAATTCAGCATTAAACGCACCAAATACGGAATTTGACGACAATTATTAAAAATTAATTAGTTGGCAAGTAAAATAAATGCAATGATGTACTTACATGTTCCAAATGACTTCATTTGACAAGAATTTATGAGCAGATTCTTTAAATTTATATGTATTTAATTTATTAAAAGCGGATTCGTGAATTTTTACTTTATTTTAACCAGTGAAGTATGTTGAATCACAACAATTTTAGGAAATGGAATCAGAATGTTAAAATAATTAACAAAAGAACTAATTCTGCAATGATTTTTAAAAATTTGCAACGCAAATTTAAAACACCTCACCAAATTAAGAAACAGAATAGATAAATTCACCGAATCCGCTGTTTAGAAATAGTTATCAACTAATAAATTCGAAAAGAACTCAATTCTTTTAAGTTAAAATATTAACATTTAAAATTGTCCTAGCAACCAATTTTCAGATGCCAGAAATTTTTGCGTCCGTGATATTAAATTATATCATTAATGCGTAAATAAAAATATATATGTATACTTTAATATTTAAAGTTACCCTAGCAACCAAATTTCCCGTATCAGATTTATTTGAGCTTGACGATGCTAATATAAATGAGTTGAAATCGTCTGCTCCTATTAATACGTACCAATATGAAAATAAAACAGGAATTTAGTATCCAGTGTTTGCGAAATTATACTTTACTGGGTAAAAGCGGGGCCATCGCTAAGCAACGGGCCTGCTTATGAGTTGCCATCGCTAAGCAACGGGCCTGCTTATGAGTTGCCATCGCTAAAAATGAGTTTATCATTGAGGCCTGTTTTCCCCAGTTACAGTATTCTATTTTATTATTCTAAGTATTATAAATGTTATATTATTTTATTATTTTAAAACAATTTTTTTATACTTTTGTCGTACTAAAGAACTTTAGATGTAGGTAATCGTTTTGCGAATCTTGCGCCATTTTCTTTCATGAAAATTTATCCTAAAATTCGAACATTTTGCTCTGAATGTAAAGGTAAGTGAACGCTTATAATGTATTTAGAAATTCTAAAAATATGTATCTAAATCATGTTTAGTGAATAATTACTCATGTGTTATTTATAAATAAATTATTTTAATCAGAAATCGTATTACTTGAGTAGTTTTTATTCTTGTAAATAAGCATGACGTTGTGATACTATTTAGACAATTTAATTTTGCCAGTTGAGAATGTTATTTATCAGTTATATATGCCTTGATATGATTATGTGATTAAGACTTACATCTGGTACAGTGCAGAAATACAGTAAATTATAAATTATTAATTTTTGCCCGTTTATATACAGAAACTTCAAATGTAGTTAATATTTTGTACAAGCGTTCATTATGCTTGCTCAATTCCAAAGTTCGATTGAGAAAGCGACAAAAGAATAATATATACTACATGAAATGTCTTTAGAATAATTAATTCAGGGATCGCGCTATAGAGCGTATTTTATCAATTTTCTCCAATATACAGGATATCCCGAAAACACTGAAATGTGCTTTAATACATCATTTGTTAAAGATTAATCTTGAATTGTTTAAAATAACGTAGGAAATACGACTACGTTCATGAAATATTAATTATAAAAATGTCTTTCTCATTTGTGTATTTAGTTATTTTAAAGTATATTAAATATCCACTTGTGAAACTAAAATAAGCAATCGTGAATCATGAGAGTAAGCGCTACTTTGTTTTTCCTTCAAATTATATGCATCTATTTTCTTTATGTAAATATGTATCATAGCAAACAAATTAATCATGAGTTCGTACTTGAATTAGAAACACAATTACTACTTAAAACTACATTAAATAACGTTTGAAAGCACTGGGAAGCTTGAGAAATGCCTGATGTATACGTAAAGACTCGAGCATCCGTAGGTCTCTTTGGATGGCTCATCAAAATACACGCGCAGGCCCGTTACTAATTGCGAAGGCCCCGGTAAAAGCCAATAGAAATTTTCTAAACTCAGATCGAAAATGCGTAAAAGGATACTAAACCTTATCGTTGCCTACGTAATACTACATATTATGAGCATTTCGTAGGCAACGGCCTTATCAATGATCAAAACTCATGACTGATCACGTGCAAAATCAATTGGAATACCGGCTGATTACTGAGAGAAATTTACGAATAAACCCTTTGCCGTATGGCTGCAATATAAATACAAAAAATCGTAATGGCAACTGTATATCAATATTTATCGTCGCGTTGGCGAGAGTGGGGGTCCTAAAGTAGGAATCAACCCATTGCCTACGTAATAGTACTACATAGTAGTATTACGTAGGCAACGCTCATACATAGCTTCGTGCTAAAAACTGTCGAAATTGCCTATTCACGTCTCGAGACAAAGTGTAATAAATAAGTGTTCTTTCAAATAAGATTTTAAGCGTTTTAACTTTATTTCAAAATTTTAAGTGTCTCTTGATCCATATTATTATTTAACCAAGAAGTGATGGATAAATCGGAAAAATCGAAAGAAGAAAAGCAGGTATTAAAAATTGTTTTATATTACTTATTTATATTTAACAGAAATGTTAGTGAACAGCAACCTTCATAGTTTGGATGATTTCTCAAATAATCTCTAAATGCCGCTTGTGAAATGACTTTCCACATTATGCGTAGTCAATTTTAAAGTATTTTAAGATAAGCTCAAGATTTTAGTTTTAATTTTCTAATGAAATTCTTCATTTATAAATTAATACTTCACATAGAAGTAATGGATAAATCAAACGGAAAACAGGTATTTTAGTCGTCCTACGAGGGAAAGTCATTAAGTGAGTCACAAATGCATGATGACGCGGTTTAAGGTGGGAAAAGGTGAAACTGTGAATGCTCAATCATACTGTGATATTCTTTTCAAGCTTCGGGCTACCATTCGGAGAAAACGCCCAGGCCTGTTGAGCAGAGGAGTGCTGTTTCATCACGATAACGCTCGTCCTCATACAGCTCATTTAACTCGGGATACAATTCAACAATTTCGTTGGGAAGTACTAAAGCATCCACCTTACAGCCCAGACTTAGCCCCAAGCGATTTTCAACTGTTTGGTCCACTGAAACAACATTTTGGAGGCAAACTATTTGCTGATGATGACGACGTTCTACATGAAGTCTTTGTAGGACGGGTGGGACATCCGTGGATGAGACATGCAACCCAGTGGATGACTCATCCACGAAATGAGACAGCAACCCAAATAATTTTATGCAGCTGGAATATGGGCTCTGATAAAACGACGGGATAAGTGCATGAACATTTCTGGAGATTATGTCGAAAATTAAAATCGCGGTACTTACTCCACAGCCAGATTTGGCAATTTTTTTGTCACCAAGTCGCTACGATGTTTTTTGGCGATTTTTTGGTCGCCAAGTCGCTACGCTGTTTTTTTTTTCGACTATTTTGTATCGCCAAAAAGCTTATTTTGCATTTAACATTTTCGATGCTTTCAAAACAAACATTTAAGCACAAAATACAAAGTGAAAAATATAAAAAAAAAACAGGGTACTTGTGTATTATACCGTCGACATGCCAAGCGAAGAGATTACTCGCCAAGGGTTTGTACTCTGCAGTTCCGTTGTTATTGCGCACGGGATAATGCGCATCAAAATAGCGTATGCCCTCCAATGGATAAAATTAAAACCGTGTTTCTTTTATAATTTATAAATTTTTATGTGTGTGGTTGATTTTTAAAATTGGTTTATGACCAAGGAGGTTATATATAATGGAGATGGCACGCCTTGGCGAAAACTGTCTCCAGTTCCAGTAACCCTAGAGAGCGTGCGTTTTGCGAATTAAGTCCAGCTTTTGCGTTATTTACTATGTGTTCTTCATTGCGTTTAATTAATTTTTTGTATTTTTATTATTAACTTTATTTTAATATGATTATTTGTTGCATCGTGGGGTGTTCAACGAGGTCTGAACTGCAAAATAAATCAGGAATCACGTCGCATCGATAAGTAAAATTATTTATGTTATCTGAGTACATAATTTTAAACCTATATTTTCTTCAGAAATGTCTTTTAATTTCATTTTAACTGTGCGGAAGAGAGGCCCGAAAATGTTGACTAATGACCCCCAAAAATGTACAATGAGGAAGTTTTTAAGAAATATTTGAACGACGCGAAGTATAAACTAAATTATTGTAGGCTTTTTTTATTATATTTATTAGGTATAGCTTAATAATTTTCTCTAAAACTTACTACTAATTATTGCAAACATTATATTATAGAATAAATAAAAACTTTGTGAAAAAACACACATAAAATGTTACTTATAACAGGACACGATCGTTTCGACTGAAAATTTTTTTCAGTCTTCATAGTCAAAGCCCTTCGTCTGAGACGAAGTATTTTGAGTGTTTTTTCCATTATATTATAGATTTTTAAGCTTTATTAGCTTTATTATTAGATATTATTAACGGTATATCCTCTGCATTTGAGTGCAGTCATAAGTTACATTGAAGAGTTTGTTGCTAATAAATATAATTCTTACAAATGTTCTAAATAGCAAAAAATAAAAATTTGTTAAAAAAAAAGTTATCTTATTTTATAACATCATTAAGTCATAATAAGATTAGTGTATGTTCAATTCGACGAATTGTTTAAAATTAATATCCAATTGAATAATTCTGGAAATGTTTTAATATATTGTCTTACTAAATACCATCTTGTTGGAAGGGATTTGTTTTTAGTATTTAAATGCGTATTTGTAGGAATAAAAAAGTGTTGAAAGAAGTCTCAATACCTAACTGGGTGTGTTGTATTAACGATACGCGAGGGCAATCTGCCACGGATGGAAGTTCCTTGGTAGGAGGACTTTCTAAGGGGTTCTAACGCGTATTCACGTTACATCTAGAGAAAACCTACCAAAACTCCAGACCCGTTAGATCGACAGCAGCGCGATGGGACCTGAACCCGGGACCTTCTCACAGTGGCGTATCCAAGAATGCTGCGATGATGCAATAATTGTTATTAAATTTGAGTATATCTGCACAATACTTTGGCACAAAAACACATCTTTAAATAATGGAAAAACCTGTAAAATATCTTTAATGTTTGATAAATATAGTATTTTGTGTAATATTGTTGTTTTGCAATTGACTGTTTTCGGCTATTCGAATGTTTTTTGAAGCGTAAGTTAAAAATAGTCGTATATCATACAAATCGAAATTGAGAAAAAATATTGCAATAATGCACTTGAAAATTTGTCTAATACTCAAAGATTGTTGATTATTTCATTTATTTTTTAATTATTAGTAAGCATTAATTATTATTATTTGATTACAAAAGCTTAATGAAATTAATATTCGATTATATTCAATGCAATTTCAAAAAATCCGAAAATATTTTAAACAACTGT
The DNA here is from genome assembly GCA_038373885.1 of Cheiracanthium punctorium. NCBI lineage: Eukaryota > Metazoa > Arthropoda > Arachnida > Araneae > Cheiracanthiidae > Cheiracanthium > Cheiracanthium punctorium. The sequence goes on along the minus strand of JAWZYV010000651.1, from coordinate 56,420 downwards.
AAAATAAAATTTTTAAAAGCTAGGAAGAAAATATTCCAATGAGAATTAGTTCAGTGCATGTAAATATAATATATTCAGTTTCAAAAATATACTTCAAAAATTTAAACGCGAAAACCAATGCTGAAATTTTAAAAAATCCGCATCGTTCACATTCAAAATCAGTTTCAAGTGGGCTTAATTCAGAATTTGTCGCCAACGGAGGAAGGAGACACCCGATAACCCGGCGAACTAATGCATTTTCTACCGGCTCTTGGCGACGCTGCCACCCCTTGTTTATGACTTAACGAAATTTAAGCGTTTAACAAAGCATTGTAATGGGAATAATTTGAAAAGTGTGTGTTATTAACTGCGGAGTTTTCATTAAGCGGAACTGTTATGTGTATGCCGCAAAGGTGCCATTTGATGAACTGCGTTTGTGTTGTACTTATTTTAAAATGTTTGTGCGTGTAATATTTTGTATGCCTTGACAGAATTTAAGTATTTATTAAATAGGTTTATGTTTATGTAGAATCTGAAGTTTCGATCAGAGCGCAGCTGCTTCACCCCTTCCTTTGAGACCCCCCCTGACGTGGGAGGTCACGTGTTGTTTTTTAGCGGCTCTCGTATTCGGAAGAGGCGAGCAGTGAGAGAGAGCGAAGTTGAGGGAGACGTTCGGAGATATTGAACGGAATGGAACTTTTCGTGCATGCTGGGTGGCTTGTTTTATTGTTTCTTTCTTTTAAAGCAGTGAATCCTGTGTGGACGATGTTTTGTTTACGTACCTAAGTGGTGTAAAAGATTTCAAGCATACCTGTGTAAATAGAAGATTTATTAAATGTGTGTGTGTCCTAGTAACTTAGCCTCGTCATTGAGTAAATGTCCTGCTTTTAATTTGAAGCACATAATAGTAATTCGTCAATTCATAGGGTCAGTATACGATCCTATACAATTTGGGGACTTTTGCCGGGATATCGAAAACTCTCTAGTTTTTCGGGACTTTCGCCGGGATGGAATTAGAATTAGATTCAATAGAATTAGATAAGTGTGAAGAATAATATGGAATATTGAACTGATATTTGTTTAAAGTATTTGTGCTTCAAGGAAAGTTTTGTGTTCTCACGTATCAGTTGTGGATTACCAGGGCGAGTTTAATCGCCGAAGACTGCAAACTGTAAGTACTCATTTTTTTTTATCAGCAACCATGTCGTACATCGGAAAACATCGTAAAGAGGATATTATCAAATTAATGCGTGAACTGGATTTAAAGATTCCCGATAATCCAACTATTGCTAAAATGAAACATATTATTATTAGTGATGCGAAGTACGATGAAGAATTCACAAAATCTGTTCTCAGTAACATTGCGGCAGACCGCGAAAGCGAAGAAAAGATTGCGCGGGAAAAATTAGAACAAGAGAAATTAGAACGTGAATTCCAATTGGAACAATTAAAATCAAAAAATTATGAGAAGGGGAACAGTACAGAACCTTTTGTAATCCAAAACAAAATAGATCTTACAAAAATAATCAAAAGTTTCGATTCGAAGGATCCAAAAGCAGACATTAACACGTATCTCGCTCTCTTTGAGAGGCAAGCCACAAGAGTCGCACACTTATTAGGATTGTTACCCCTAGACATCGCGCAAATCATAACTCGAGAACCTGGAAATGTTTCAAATGATTATGATCACATGAAAGCAGTATTGCTGAAAAGATTTAAATTAACTGCAGAACAGTTTAGACAAAAGTTATTTTTTCATAAAAAAGAAAGTTCTTGTTCTTGGCGAGAATTCGCTTTTGAACTTAACCATTATTTTGAAGAATGGATTCATGATTCATGGCGTTAATGTTAAAGATTTCACTAGTCTTTGTGAACTGATAGTTTCTGACCAGATTAAAAGAAGAGTGCCACAAGAGGTTAAAGAACATTTTATAGATAACTGGCATAAGTGGAACACTAGGGAGGAAATAGTAGAAAAGTTAGAAGAATATGAATCAGCTCGTGTTTTATCTAATAAAACATTTCCTAAAAATTTGACTGAAGAAAATGACACGTTTTCTAGCCCCGTGCCAGGGAAGGAAAATAAAAATTTTGGAGCTACCAGGAAAAAATGTTATGCTTGTAATAGTTATTCACACAAAATTGCAGAATGTAAATATAGATTTAGGAACGATAATTTTGATCGTACAGGTGAAGGTAAACAGAAAATTTTTAATCAAATGGTTGTAGAAGAGCCAGGCAAAACAGAAAGTAAAAATAGATTCAGATCTGAAAGGTATGATCGAGCAAAGTATCGTTATAGAAATAAAGCTGAATCGGAGGTAGAGAACAAAATTGTGGAATCATCTAGTAATAAAATTGAGAAATATGTTAATATTTTTAATTTTGATGTGAAAGCGTTAATTGATACTGGTTCCGAAGTAACTTTGATTGACCAGAATATTATGAAAAAATTGGATCTTCTATTTTATCCAGTACAGATATTCATCTGTGTGGTATCGATTCTGAAAGAGTTTCGCCCATTGGTTTCTTTAATTCTAAAATAGTGATTGACAGTTGTACAGTATATACTAATGTTTATGTTATGAAGCATATGCGCTTTAGTGCAGTCATTGGAATGGATGTAATATCGAAACTAGAATTTAATTTTGTGCAAGGGAATGTTAACGTAAAAAATGCAGCTATGATTGATGTAGTGTATCCTACCAAACGAGTTACTAATTTAGGTAAATACCTTTATTCCACACCTAATTTCGAACCAGATGTGCTTCCGGTTACATGTAAACAACAGTCTCTCGGGTTGCGAGAAGATAAACACTGCGAATTGTTAAAGAAAAAAATGCACAATATAAAAGAGAAATCGAATGTCATTAAAGAAACGGCTGATGAAGCTCAGTCACCCCCTCAAGAAAAAGTTTGCCGCAGCGAAAAGGTTGAAAGTAAGGTAGCTGCATTGAATAGAAAAATTCAGTTGCTGGAAGACGATCTAGAAAGATCAGAAGAAAAATTAAAAATTGCTATTCAAAAGTTAGAGGAAACTTCACAAGCCACAGATGAAAATGAACGCATTCATAAATCTCTTGAAATTCGGTTAGGACAGGTTAGATCAATTGCTGAGGAATCTGACAGAAAATATGAAGAACTAGCACGTCGAATCGCCATGATAGAAGAGGACTCAAAACGCGCTGAAAAACGAGCAGCCATAGGTGAAAGTAGAATTTTAGAATTAGAAGAATTAAGAGTGGTTGGTAATAATACGAAATCCCTTGAAGTCAGCGAAGAAAAGGCTCCGCAGAAAGAAGAAACATGTGATATAACTATGTGTCAATTATCACAGAAGCTTCGAGAAGCAGATCCTCGGGCTGATTTTGCTGAAAAATCTGTAGAAGAGCTTCAACCAGAAATGTATAAATTGGAAGATGAAATCCTTGCAAAAAAAGAAAAAAATCATGTACCAGTGCAAGAAGAAAATAAGAAGAGTTATAAGAAAAGAAAGAAAGCAAGAAAAAAGTGAAGGATTCTCGAATCCTATCCCAAAAGATGTACCTTTGAGTACATATCAAATGGACTTCGTTGGACTGAAAAACTTTTCATATTTCTAATGACCTGTAAATAATGTATTTTTCTTTTCTTTTTTTTAAGTGTTTTATTTCAGATATCCTTGTGGTCCTGGGCGGTGAGGACACCGCAGGTCGGATGGACGAGCCTGTAGAATCCGAAGTTTCGATCAGAGCGCAGCTGCTTCACCCCTTCCTTTGAGACCCCCCCTGACGTGGGAGGTCACGTGTTGTTTTTTAGCGGCTCTCGTATTCGGAAGAGGCGAGCAGTGAGAGAGAGCGAAGTTGAGGGAGACGTTCGGAGATATTGAACGGAATGGAACTTTTCGTGCATGCTGGGTGGCTTGTTTTATTGTTTCTTTCTTTTAAAGCAGTGAATCCTGTGTGGACGATGTTTTGTTTACGTACCTAAGTGGTGTAAAAGATTTCAAGCATACCTGTGTAAATAGAAGATTTATTAAATGTGTGTGTGTCCTAGTAACTTAGCCTCGTCATTGAGTAAATGTCCTGCTTTTAATTTGAAGCACATAATAGTAATTCGTCAATTCATAGGGTCAGTATACGATCCTATATTTATAATACCAAAATTGTTACGTTATATAAACTGCGTATTTCAATTAACTGGAGGCGTGATGTTAGTACTTTATGTAGGTGCTATTTTTGAATAATACGTTGGTGTTTAAGTTAAATATGAATGACTTTTATTTTGAATCCAGTGCAGTCTGCCACAAATCATGGATTGCATTTAGAATTGCAACGAGAATGTCTTCATTAGAATGTAGACGTCTCCACATAAACTCAGCCAAATATGAGTCGAGATGTTGTTTGGCTGTTTCACGGTGCTTTTTGTTTCTCCATTTGGCTGAAAGAATTATTTTCTGGTTTCTAGAGAAAACTACGCGTTCGTTGCCACAAAATGTTGAACTGAATATCTATCTTAATATGAATGTATGAAGTTCTTTTATTTTTATTTATTTATTGCTTTAAATCTATGTACACGCGCAAATAAAAAAGGCATTATCTGTTGGTTCTTGTTTTTATGGCAACTCGTGATGTATGTAACTATTTGACCAAAATTATTTTAAGGTAACCCGACCTTAGCGACGCCAACTAGGTGAAAAAAAAATTGGCGAAAATGTCGATGGTATAATACACAAGTACCCATATTTCTTGCCAACTGGGCTTAACACTGGATTTTTCCATTAATTCCACAATATGTTTACTGTCGCTATCAGCTAGCTGGTCTGCCCAGACTTTTTTGTCACTCCACGGATTTTGAGATGATACAGATTATGTAACTTGTCGGAAAAATAATTTTCCCAATCATGAAAAAAAAAAAAAAAAAAAAAACGATCATTAGCTACACGTATACTGGTTGATGTATGGAACAAAAACGCAATTTTTGGAACAAACATTTAATGGAATTAAAAAAAAAAATATCGAAAAATTAAAAGCAGCAGTACTCAGTTTCATCAGAGTTACACGAGTATGGTAAGTTTCAGCTCGATCGTACTATAGGAAGTGGGTTAAAATTCGAATACAAATTTTAAACTGAAACGACATACACAGACCAAGCTAACAACAAAACAAAACAAACAAACGAAAAAATCTCATGTGGACAACACATGACTTCCTTGCACGTCTATTAATCAAAGATATTTTCAGCGTACTTCATCTAAACTTATTTTGTTTGAAAGAGATAAAATACTGCAGTAATAGTAAGGTCTAGCGATTTCTAGAAAAATATTTCGATATCGCCAAGCTGAGTTCAGTTTGAAAGATTGCCTTCTGACACTTTATTTGGTGATATTTCATCAAAAGCCGACAAGGGTGAGATAGTTTGCAAGATTTTGGGGACCACAGATAGTCATTGACTACAGACTTTCAATACATTGAATGCATTCATACACCTTAATACATTTAAAGTCACTTGGTTGACGCTGTAAATAAATTCCCAGTCGATTGCAGTCAATAAAGATATTGAAAACAGTTAGATACTACAATAGTTCTAAATACAAAAGTTCAAAATTCTACGGGTTAAAGTTTTCGAGTTATACGAAATAATTTTTGGCGCCAAATTTGGTGATACACGCGATTTGATGATATTTGGTCGACGACATATAGCGAGATTTTAAGCATGGACAAACAATGACTGACTACTGCCAAATTTTGCAATATTTCGCCAAACTCGCCAAGAACGATGACAAATGGCGATATTTTGGGCATGGACCAAATGTCTGACTATCGCCAAATTTGGCAATATTTCGGCAAAACTCGCCAAGGTCGACGACAGACGGCGAGATTTTGGGCATGTACCAAACAATGACTGTCTACAGTTGTATTATATTGAAGATGTCCATAGACATTAAAGTATTGAAATTCTTTTCGGTGGTCCTGTAAATAAACTCTCCAGTAGATTGGAACCAAAAATCGAGATCACAACTAGATGTTACAACAATCTTATATATGAAATTTCAACATTCTACGACTAATAGTTTTTGAGATTTGAGAGTTAAATACGTACACACGTACACCAAAAGTCGCCAAGCTTGGCGACTTTTGGCGTAGTTGTTGAGGGAGGCACGTGACCGTGGTCGGACCATTACCTAACTTATATGGTAGGACGGTATTGTGCTTGAAATGGATGAATACCCCTAAAATTGCCATTGACCGTAATGTATTGGAAATCTTTTGAGTGTTCCTGTAGCAGAACTATAAATGATAAAGACACTTTTTTTAATGGAGAAATTCATTTTGTAACTCTTAACAGCATATATCACTTCTGAGTCGTTTGAAATAGCCCAATACCTCTAAAATACGCTTTAATGAATTTCGGCCCATAGAGCGTAATGTATTTCGAATCTTTTGGGCGGTCCTGTAGATAAACTATCCAGTCGAATGGAACCGAAAAGGGAGGTGCACAACTAGATGTTACAACAATCCTAAATATAAAGTTTCAACATTCTACGACCGAATAGTTTTTGAGATATGTGAGTTACATACATACATACATACGTACACACGTACGTACAGACGGCATGGAAAAATTGGCCAAAATAGACTCGCCGCTGCTCAGAATGAGTTGCATACGCGTTTATATGATCGTGCATGCTGGCTTACGATGAGATGCATCGAAAAAATTCTTAAAAGTAAATTTAGAGGTAGTCAAAATCGTTTTTTTTCGTCTAAATTTGGCCCCTGAAATTTTCGGGATCACATTACTTCCTTACACTCCGTACAAGGAAGTAAAAAACTTGAAAAAACTGGTGCAATGTTTAAAGGTTTGGGAACTAATGACTTGGAAAGGATGAACGTTATTTAGGACTAGAGTGCTATTTCGTTCACGCCGGTTTTTTTATCACTAGAGTTACTATTTCGTTCAAGCCGGATTTCTCTGCCGATATTTTTTTGTGCACATGATTTGCGTCGGCACGTTTTCGTTGCAATTTTCAATTGTGATCACTTTTCAAGAGATGCCAAATAGCACCAAAATAGTTTTAGTTAACATATATATGTGGATCTCAATTCTGAAAAAGTATTTTATGGAACAAGAAAGACAAATACGGCACACTCATGGATTATAATGCACTTTCCAAGGTGTATTTATTGTTACGAATTTTCGGGGCAACTCGCTGTTCTGGGGCTTAAAATAGTTCAAAAGTCCTATTCTACGCGTCAAATAAATAAATTTTGCTTTTTGTTGCATCAAAATCTTTCAACTAGAACCGGAGATATGCGGTTTTGGTTTCCCCATTGTTTTTCTATGGGTCCCGAAAAATATTGGTCCTAGGGCTTCGATCACTTCACTTTTGGGAACTTATTTTTGGTGCCAAATTTGGCGATATTTCGCCAAAAGTCGCCAAACTTGGCGACATTTTGGTCATTTGGCGCGATTTTCCCAATGGGGCCTCAAAGTTGATTTTCCTGCATTAAAAACATATAATAACCTAACATTTCTCTTCTATGACGTAATCGAAATTCCTGCTTTATGTAGAATCTTCGAAAAATACACTTTCTGGAAGCTCCTCGCAGCTTCTGCCTCCTCTATAAATACCAGAGCGCTCTGCTCCGAGAGTTCAGTGTGAATTGAGCACCCAGCGTGTGAATGGAGCTCTCTCGGTAAGTACGCTCCCTTCGCTCTGTGATAGAAGCACTGTTTCGAAGCTGTTTTTAAAGTGCTGTGTGTAAATTCGTCACCGTTGAGTCTTGAGGGAATGTTAGTGTTGTGCGACCTTCTGATCTAAGCGGACTATTAAAAGCACATTACTGTTTGATTGTGCTTGTGAATTTTGTACAGCTGATTATTCTACTAAGTTCTAGAAGCAATAAAGTTCGGGTTCCAGATTGACAAGTGGGCTTTTTAGTAGAACTTTCTACACCAAACGGACTTTAGAACGACGAACCCATGTAACAAGCAGAGGATTCTGCAACATTATAAATGTGATATAGTTAGAATACTATGCCTGGTGAAGATTGCTAAATAGTTTTAGCAGGCGATTTTAACATATATTTCAATTTCAAAGAAGTGTTTTATGAAAAAACGAAGCCAAATTCGGACTACTCATGAATTATATCGCACTTTAAGGAATTGCTATTTAAGGGACGAGAAAGACAAACACGGCCAACATATAAATTATGATACACATAACGGAATAAGAAAGACAAATAGGGCCTATATGTGGATTATAATACTCTTTTAATAAATGGCATTATTGAGTATATTTAAAATATGAAAGTGGTTCAGATATTCAGATATTTCTTTTTTTCTCAGACTGCAGATAAGGGTAAAACCCAGGAGCAAGATGGTAAAACTGATTTAAAGGAGCTTTTTCAAAGTTTTTCTAAATTTGGAGATCGAGAGAGCGATGGCACAACAATAACTTTGAAAAACATTGATAAGTGGATGAAGCAAGCCAAACTGTTGGGGGGCAAGTCAAAAATAACCAATGCTGATACTGCCATCACCTTTTCAAAAATTGCCAAGTAAAGTGTTTTTTTTTTCTTTATTTAAGCATGTACTTTCTTTTTAATATATCTTTTAGACGCATATTATCGATTATCGTTAAAAATAAGATATGTATATTCATATGAGTGTAACCGGGAGTGAAACTTTATTTAAAATAGAATATTATACGCTGCATCAAGATTCAAACTAAATTACAGTATAACACAGAGATAACTAAATAAATAAATAAATAAATAAATAACTGACGAGAACTTCCCGATTAGGCATTGTCCCTTACAACTGCCCGAAGGTGTGGCCATTTTATAAAGGGAGCACCAAGTCTGCGGCCAGCATTCCCCCTCTGAAGTTACACAGTGACAACTCCCGGCGGTGGGAGGATAGAACCCCGACCGCCGGGAGTTGAAACCGTAATACGGTGCTTCACCCACCATACAATGTGGTTGGCACACACTGAGATAACTTTCAAAATATGTTTAGCGCAAGATAGTAGTAATGTCATCAGTCAATTTTTTTTTTGCATTGGGACTCCTTTGTACCGTTCCAGTAAATTATTTCTGATTGAATCGCTAATTGGTTCTAGATATGATTGTAGTAAAATATTTTCTGCATTCAATAGAGAATTTTCAAAATGAATTTAAATGTTCTCAGATATTAGAGAGTACATATATATAGGAAAAATAAACCTGAAAGACAATGAAGCAATTACTCAACACCCAGTTACGCGATTTTTACTAAGAAATTTTTTTTTTTTTTGAGAAACATTTAATTTTATTTTACTCTTGTTTAGCTCCGTAATTAGTCCCGCCATTTGGTTTAAAAAAAGGGGGTTACCTGGAAAGTTTTCCGGGAGTTTTGAAAATTGGCAATTCTATAGATTTCGATGTGCTCTTTCCGAATTTCAACTTTGCCCCCTCGTATCTTTGCCGCTCGCGCCGCCATGTTCGAAAAATGGCGCCTAAAAGCAGTTTTTTGACAATATCTCCTTCCCTACTCATTTCACGAAAAAAACAGTTACAAAAAAAAAAAAAAAAAAAAAGAAAAAGAAAGAAACTAGGGAAAATTTCCTACTATTTATGTAATTACTTTTTTTTCGTAAAATCAATAGTTTTGGCGTACGAGCGCCGCAAAGTATAGTTCAGTTTGCGTTTTGGCCAAAAAACTCATTTCCACACCTTGTGAGGAAGAGTAAGCTGCGCGTTTTTTTTTTTTTCTTCTTTTGCAGGGGGATATCTCCACTAGGCCTAATACACGTGCATTTAACTTATCCAAAATTTAGCGTATTCTCCTTCGCTTCGCTGTTCATGATGGACCAAGTATTGCGAGTTCCTTGTCCCTAGTACCGATCGAATTGTCACGGGCCGAAATTTCTTCCACATCAGGCGCAATGGGACTATCAGTTTCATCGCAATCCTCTTCGTTCTCGATTTCATCATACGTTTGCTCGAAAATAGTCTCCGATTCTTCCTCTTCAACGCTATCTTACAATGGAACTTGCGAGTTATCACAGGTACCATTGCAATTCATGCATATAATGGAGCACTTTAATCCAGCCTTTCTGATCCACAGGCTTTCTGACGTCTCTTTCTACATTTGCAAGAAATAAGTTTTAACAAGCTTTCGGGAGGTGGGGCCTCGAGTGTGGTGACGGGAAGTAGTTCGTCCTTGTTTCTTTTCCACTCCTATTGCTCTGCATTTTGTTCATTCCACTGAATTGGTTAGGTTGGAACAACGTGACGCTATGGCGAAATTTTGGGTGCAATATTTCCGAATGGTTACACTTGTACAACAATTCATCGAGGCAGTAAGAATGGGCAACTGGAATTTACATCTTGACACTGTCCAGAAAATGATGCCTTATTTTCAGGTCAGTGGCCACTTCTTATATGCAAAATCTGGCCGTTTATATTTGCAAGCTATGCTTGATTTGATAGAAAGAATGACAGCTGAAGAATACGAACTTTTAACAACTAAAGGATACTTTATAATTAGATGTTCCGACAAATTTTTGTGTGGTACGTGGTCAGATATAACAATCGACCAATCGCTGATGAGGACGATAAAATGTCTTGGCGGCCTTACTCATGGACGAGGTGTCAAGGAAAGCGTGCTTTCCAAGTGGACTTTAGAAATGGTATTCCTGAAGGCCTAAAGTATATGGTGCACGAATTGCAATGGTACCTATGATAATTCGCAAGTTCCATTACAAGATGGCGTTGAAGAGGAAGAATCGGAGACAATTTTCGAGCAAACGTATGATAAAATCGAGAACGAAGAGGATTGCGATGAAACTGATAATCCCATCGCGGCTGATGTGGAAGAAATTTCGGGTTGTGACATTTCGATCGGTACTAGGAGAAGGAACTCGCAATACTTGGTCCATCAAGAACAGCGAAGCGAAGGAGAATACGCTACATTTTGGATATGTTAAATGCACGTGGATTAGGCCTACTGGGGATACCCCCGCCGCCCCCCCCCAAAAAAAAAAACGCGGCGCTTACTCTACCTCACAAGGTGGTGTGGAAATGAGTTTTTTGGCCAAAACGCAAACTGAACTACACTTTGCGGCGCTCGTACGCCAAAATTACTGATTTTACGAAAACTAGGTAATCACATAAATTGTAGGAAATTTTACCTAGTTTCTTTTTTTGTAATTGTTTTTTTCGTGAAATGAGTACGAATGGAGATATTGTCAAAAAACTGCTTTTAGGCGCCATTTTTCGAACATGGCGGCACGTGCGGCAAAGATACGAGGGAGCAAAGTTGAAATTCGGAAAGAGCACATCGAAATCTATAAAATTGCCAATTTTTAAAACTCCCGGAAAACTTTCCAGGTAAAACTACCAAATGACTGGACTAAATGCATTTCTTGAGAAACTGACTTGATTCAGTGATTTTTTCCTAACAAGAAGTCTCTTAACAAAATAAAACTTTTTTTCTTTTTGGTGTTGCATTCTTGTAAGAAAAGTTAGCAAAACACTCGACATCATAGTCAGCAAGTTCTTTGTTTTGCTAGTGGTGCCATCCAGATTAAACATAAATAAGCATACGCATCGCAACGGATTGTTTTGCCCTGTGTATTTAATCTCTCTCCGAGTACGGCACCAATGTTAAGAATTTGATCAGGATTTCTAGGCTTATTCCGCTGGGCATTTTATTTATATGGTTGTTTTTATTAATTTACACGTGTGTTTTATTTAATTACATGTTTTTAATCGAATTTTGTTTTAATGCTGATTTATGTAGAGACAACAACATGTAATAGGTACTTATATAAAATGACACTGTACACTTTAGCGGTGAAAGCAGGATTTGATAACTTTAAAATTCTTAATTTTTCAATTGTTTTTCTTAAATTCAACTTTTTTAAAATCACAATTCTATCTATTCTTCAAATTAATTATTATTCTGCAAATTACTCTAGGGCGGCAAATTTCTTTTCCAGGAGGGCACTGTTCCTAAATGCACTTCGCCCCCTTGACTAGGGGTTTGGATCATTTTATATTGAGATTGGCAATCGACTTCTATCGAATAACATGAATATATATCGAAACAATTACTGTTTCTGGACTAATGGATGAGCTCTAAATGTATGGTCCAACCAAGATCAGTTTTAAAACTTATCAAATTTGGTAATTTATCGTGAAGAATAGCTGAATTTCCCACAATCAAATAGTCTCCAATTATGTCGTTTTCGTTTATTGTAACGCATTTTTGGTTGAGCCCATCCTAAAAATGTTAGTCCCGCAGTGGACTGGGCGCTAAACTCCGTTCCCATAAGAACACGGCAAGTGAAGCAGCATCTGGCTTGGCCAGTGCTTGGGAGGGACTTCCCCCTCTCGGCCCGTCCGCTGTGGAACCGTGTACGCTAAGGGGAGCTGGTGCACGTAAAATCCGCCGTGGCTCCAAAGCAGTGCCGGATTAAGACAGCGCGGGGCCCGTAGCAAATGTTACCAAGGGGCCCCCTGCTCAGTGACGCACCTATATATATATATATTTAGGGAGAGGAGTTCACCCTCACATTAAAGTAATAGAGCTAAATTAAATGAGAAAATAAATAGTGCTAATTATATTACAATTTATGTTTAGTGCTAATTAATGGTATTACTAATGCTAATTAGATGTAAACAAAACTAAAAGGTCCCACGTGTTATATTTGCGAGAGGTTTATCCCAGCCCTTCCTCCACCTTGGGTGAGCTAATCTGTAGGTTTTGTGCGATAATAAAATAAAACACAACTTTTACGAATTTTCTTGATTCAAAATGAAAAAAATTGAGTTAAAATAGTGTGCGGAAAAAATGCCGCAAGACATAGACAGTGAGTTAATAGATAGTGAGACTGGCGATGTTTAAAGTTATTTATTCGTACAACTCAGGTAATTTTTTTAATGAATGTTAATGTTCATGGATATATATTTGGAATTTCTAACACTTCCCACCTTTCCCATATGCAAACATATAACTAGACAAGTTTACACACATAAAATAATAATTGTTTCTGTAAAATTTTTAGAACCTTCGAAATCAATATGTATTTTAAACTGCGCCTTTAAACACTATTTTTTCCCCTATAAAAATACATGCTTGTAAAATTATTTCATTATATATCTGGACGGTCTTTACTAATTATAGGTTACATATTTTTAACTTCTCTTAATTTATTTAATGGGTTAATTCATAAGAAATCGAACTGAGGATAGATAGATTCTAGCACAATAATACCTCCACCATTCAAAATATACTGCATACACGGAAGGCATTTAAACTGTACATGCTTGTACAGGGGGACTGTTACTTCCACATACCGCTTGGGACACTTCTAAAGGTCAGTTCGTTAGTGTTCTACAAGCATATGTACATTACTTTTCAACTTATCCTCGTTAAAATGATATAAAATATTTTTCTCAAAAAAATCTTTATAAGAGGAATAGAATAATCTATAATAAATAATAAAAAATTCGGATAAAACATTCATTATCGTATTACGTTCAAATGTTTTTGCAAGACATAATAATCTTAAATGTGACAAGCAATTTGTGAGTTTCTTTGTGGGTCAAGAGTATCCGAAAATTCTTTTTGTTTTCAGTTTGCCTGAGGTTATGGCTTCTCGGATGCCCCGACCGTGCGAAGATCCTCTCGGTTCTAATTATTTTATTTGAACGAACATACTGGCATTCCCGCTCTTGACCTGTAGTTTCGACCGGCCAAAAATGAATTCTTTCATATTTAACGTGGTTAATTTCCGAGATTAATAAGATAATTTATCGTAATAGTGGATTCCCCAACTATAAAAAAATGACTTACATTCTATATATTATTATTGTTTCAAAAAATAATTCGCCTTTGTTTAAATACTGTAAAATGTAAAATAAATAATTAAGTAAAAACAAAGCAAGCCAACTACCAAAAGCCTTCTAAGATGGTTTACATCCTAGTACACCTTCGAATTTCGCCAAAGCCACCCGCCTTTACTGCAAAATAAAAGAACTTTGGGGCTGCCCAATATCCGTTTAAAATACCATCCCCATATTTACTGCAAAACAAAATAACTTTATGTCCAATATTTAAATAAAAATTATTGTTTCGTGGGGGATTATTATTGATTATGGGGCGCGTTTTTCCTACAATCTTAATCCTATGGATCTCAGCTCTCGGGGAAATGCAGAAGATCAACTCGCGTTCCAGAGAACATCTTCAGAAATAGCCAAAAATATTTCCGTTCTATTGAGTCATTTTGAAAAGTTTGATTACAACTTCATTAAAAAATTCTTTCGACTTGTTACTGAAAAGTCCCTGAAGTGATCGGGACAGATAGACTACAGACTAATGAATAATCCGGCCCACTGACGGATTAATACAATTTTGTGGGTGGAGGCTTGAATGGAAGATTCACATTAATATTCATTTTTCTCGGAGAGTGGGAGTTCACATCATCTCTCGGAGCCCCCTCCCTTTAATCCGCCCTTGATCAGACCCTGAGTCTGTTTTTTTGTTTCGGCACTTAGTTTTCTTTCTATATTTTGTTTATTTCTGGATTCAGTCTTCAAATAAAGACAAAAATGTAACATTATTGGTAAGGAATCCATTTTCTAAAGGCCGTAGGTGGGTGGTGCAAGGATCTGGATACCCCTCCTCCGTTTGTCCGAGTTTCGCTTTTAGTCAACGAAAAGATAATGATACAGTCTTTCTTTCTGTCTTTCTTTTATTTCCCCCCTTTTGGATGCTCCCTGAAATTTTTTTCTGAGAACCGTGTTTTTGTTCCACAGTATTGTTGGATATACTCTTGTGTGTGTCCTTATTGCTGACTTTAGAATACTTATTCAGTTTCGTCTAGGTAATGAGTTGACTAAATAATGCAGGCATGCAACAGCCACATTAAATATATTAATGACTATGTCATTTTATCGCTCACCCCCTTTTGAAAATGTGACATAAAAATGAGTCACGAAAATGCGTTACGAAAAGGCGACATAAAAGTAAGAATAAATGTCCGCTGAAAATGTTAGTATGTGTTACGTAAACCACCGATTTCTATAAGCTCCGTAAGGTTGCATTTATTTGATAAAATGATTGTTTAAAAATTTCATCCGTTTATTTAAATACTATTAGTTCACAACAGCTTTAATCTATTGTTACAATATTTCGTAAGCTGTAGAATATGCATCACAAGTATATTTTACATATATTTAAATACTATTAGTTCACAACAGCTTTAATCTATTGCTAGAATATTTACTGAGCTGTAGAATGTGCATCACATGTATTTTTCTATAAATAGGTTACAATCCTAAAAATTTCAACATGGGGTTACCAGGTGAAATAGACGATAGATGAGAGATAAAATGACATAGTCCATTAATATCGTTTTAATATGGCAATCATGAAACTAAAAAATTAGGGGGGTTCAGGGGGTCTCCCATTGACGAGGCTCGAACAGCCGAGTTATACATATATTCTTTCAATGAGTTGTCTACAACTGATTTACAGTTCCACTATATAGATCTTCAGAAATTGTCTTATCCAAAAAATAAATAAATAAAAACGAAAAGAAAGAAATAACGAAAGAAAAAAAGATTTACAAGATTTATCTGTTGCCTTAAAAAATCAAGAAAGATAAATCATGCCAAGCTCATAGATTATAAAACACTTTCCAATACAAAATATTTTTGCGCCAAATCTGCTATGTATTTTAGTTAAAACTGGCGAGATTTCGTAGATAAAAAAATGTTGTATTATCACTGTAAATGCAATTTTATGAGACCCTGTAAAAGACCATTAATTTTTTTAAGCGTTTAACTGAAGAATATAAAATTATACTCATTGTCTTGTACTAGAAATGTATTAGTGTCTCTCAAATGCCACAGACTGCAATGGGAATTCTTTTGAGTGCTCCTGTTCTCCTGTAGAACTATTAATAATACGGACGTTATTCTCAATGGAGAGCATCATTTTGAGAGCCTTAGTAATATATATGCCAACTTTGTTTTCTTTCAAAAATCGAATATCTCTAAAATATGTTTTCAAGAATGACTGCTGATTCAGTCATTCCTGTATCAACAGATACGGGGGGAGACCCCCTCCGAACCCCCCCTTTTAGTTCTGTTTTTTAGACTGTGCTATACATTGGATTTTTTTCTCCTGTAAAAGAACTACAAATGCTACATACACCATTTTCAATATGGTACGTGGTACTGTACATAGAAAAAACATAAATTTCGCACAAATCGATGTATATCCACAGCAGTTAGAACACTGGATGGGTGGACATCAGAACAGACAAATAATCGAAATCATAAGGACGTTAACCCGTTTTGGGTTCTAATGCATTAACAAATTTTCGTCGGTCGGAGACCCCCTCATACTCCAAGGCAGATAGCCCTTAACAAAACACAATACAATAAATCAGTTAATTAAAGTGCGAGTAACGAATTTTCAAAATTCCCAAAGAAATCGACATAGCTTAATATAATTACATTAGACATTTTTCGAGGTACTACATTATTATCCAGGCGATCCACCAAGACGAGCAACTTTTTCGCCAAGATAAATGCCGGACACATGAAATTATTGATGGTTCGAAATACAATTGCCAACAGTTTTCCAGGAAATTTGAGGGAAAAATAGTTTGGCGTTAATGACCGCCGGGATAATACGTAAATACCTTTTTCGATTTATCGTAAAATAATAAAAATATCGCCAAGTTTGGTTCATTTTTCAAAGCATTTTTTTCGCCCCCTATTTGGCAGTTTATCGCAAAAGTCGCCAACATTGCCGGCTTTTGGCTCAAATTTTGAAGGAGGCACACGATCGTCGTCGGATTATTAGCTAATCATATTGTAGGATAGTATTATATGCTTAAAATAGATGCCTGTCTCTAAACTGCCATTGACCGTATTGTATAGAAATTATTTTGAGTGCTCCCGTATAGAAAAACTTTAACTCTACAGACACTATTTTCGATGCAAAGCTTCATTTTGTAATCCTTCATAACATCCAATTTTGTTTCATTTCAAAGAGCAGAATATCTCTAAAACTAGAAGTCAAAGCCTTTTGTGAAGGCAATTACAACGGGCGAGAGAAAAAAACATTTTAAGGAAATTTGTCTTTCATTCAATATATTTAATTTTCATCCACCTAAAATAAATAAGTTCATATTGAATTTTTATTACAGACCCAAATTGAATTTCATGCTCATCTGGAAACGCGCGGAATCTTTTCGCAGTCGAAAGCTTTCGTTTTGTATACTAAACATTCGCATATCCAATAGACGATTTATTTCTGGGGAAAAAATAATAATAAACTGTGTAATCGGGAGAAATTATTTTAAACGTATTGGAATCCCCCCAATTGTATGACGTCATTTTCACTTAAAATAGGTTATTTTGTCACGCAAATGATTCAATTTTTTGACTCTTGGAAACGAAATGGTGCTGAAAATAGCGAAAAATCGCTTAAAAATGAAGGAACGGGTGGATTTTTAGATTTTAAAATTGACAGATTGTTTTCTATATTTTTTTACAAACTTGTGAAAAATTTCAAGCGGATCGTACAAACGATGTAGACGTTGTTAGGCTTTTTGTCCTTGACTTTGTAATCTTTTTGCAGTCATAGAGGAAAAAGTTTTATCTTGAAGTCGGGGTTCAGCGCAACTACAAGGGGTGATCAAATGAAAAGGTACCAAACGTCGCAACAACCTAACCGTTATCATATTTGTCCTTGCAGCTATAAGAGCACGTAGCGAGACATCTAGGAATGCGATTGGAGCCTTTTGTGTGGATAGGAACATGCGGGGGCCCGCAGGAGAGAGCAGAAACTCTTGTAAAAAGCACCCTACTACGTCCAATTGACGCAGCAGTGCGTGTGAGGACAGGACGGTGTTCACATTGCAAAATTCGACGATTTAGGGGCAGCGAGGCGTTATCCGATTTCTGACAGCGGAAGGTGTTAAACCGGCCACTATTCATCGCAGGATGATGATCGTATACTGGGAAGGCTGTGTCCCACAAGTCAATGAGAAAATGGAATGTCCGTTTTCGCCAAGGAACTGGTCACGTTCAAGTGGGAGACGTTGGACCATCCATCCGCCCTACAGTCCGGACATGTCACCCTGCGATTTCCATATGTTGGTTCCACTGAAGAAACCACCTGAAAGGGAAGCGCTTCAACTCGGACGACGTACTCAAGGACGCTGTGACGGACTGGGTCTCGTCACGGCCACAGGAATTCTGGGAACAAGGAATCCTGCGGCTTGTTCGTCAGTGGGATCGTTGTGCTCAGGCCTATGGTGTATATTTTGAATAAAGTCTACATTTGTACCCACCGTTCTTACCTTTTTATTTGATCACCCCTTGTAGTTAGCAGGATGATACGCTTTAAAGAATAACTTCCCATAGAGCGCAATGTATTGGGACTATTTTGAGTGCTCCTGTAGAAAAAAATCTATAAATGCTACATAGATCCTTTACAATAGGGTACATGGTACTGCAGATAAGAATAACATATATAAATTTCGTAGAAATCAATGCCTATTCGCGCGAGTCAAGGACGGACAGACAGAGAAACCGAAATCTTAAACACTTTTCTACCTTGTTGGAAAGTGTCAAAAAAGCTAGATCTTGAGAGGGAAAGACGAAAACTTTCAAGGTAAAGTCGCGGGGCCCCAAAAGCGCGGGCCCGTAGCATTTGCTAAATCTGCTATATTGTTAATCCGGCACTGCTCCAAAGTCCTCCAAGTTGTTAAACGATACCTCTGGGGGTGCCGATTTCAGGGGGGTGGTCCCTCCTCTGGAATTGGTTCAAAATTACGGGACCCCGAGCTAAGACGGACTTCCTCCCACTGGGGCTCATTGAAATGGAAGCCGCTCCTTCGGCCCTTCGCCTGCCTATATAGGGGGATCTGTCACCGCAACGCGGTTGCCAGAGGGCATTAGCAACAACAACAACTAAAAATGTTATGTAAAAAGTGAAACATACAACACGTATATATTCTATTGTTTTGTCTATAGGTAAAATCCTTTTTCATGAGTACAGCTCGTAAATAAGTGGAATTTTTTATAACTTGAAATTCATTTTGGGTTATAATAATCGTTAAGAGTAAATACAATTGGGTGAGTTTTTTCTGCGTGATTGCATTTACCGCTGTCGCTGGTCTTATTGCTTGGATTCGTTGTGTGCCCTGCCCACATCATCGTATGATTGCATTTGAAGCCGGAGAGACAAAATAGCTGCACTACAAAAAGTCGGCAGGGTGCGGATATTCTAATTTTAGCTGATTTCAACACTTTCATTCATTTTAACACTTATCTTTCAGAACAAATAAACGAGTTGATATCAATGACTTTCAGAAGATTTTGGAGCAACTTGCAGAAGATAAGCATATGGATAAACAAGATTTGATTGATCGGCTCGAAGCAGCAGGACAGCCGGGAATGTCAAACGTCACGGTAAGAGTCACAAATTTTGATACTTGAGTATTTCCCTTTAAAAGTTTCTTTGAATTTTTGAAGGATATAAAATCATAGATTCCTGACAGGCTCGGTATCGCCCCCCCCTCCCAGTGGGCGCTGGAGCTGGTGGCGGTGGCAGATCCAGAGACAAATAGGGCGCATTGATGATGCAGTAAATGGGCGGCCGCAGCGTACCTATCTATTTAGGAAAATAATATAATGAAATACTTTGAAAATAACTGTTTTCATGTGAATAAATATTTAAAACTTCTTAAACATTCTTCATATTGATTTTACAGGACGTTTCCAAGATATTTTAAATATGAACGTAGCGAGTTGGGTTTTTGATCCTTTCGTAAATGCAGATACTGAAAAATCATTAAATTTGCAAGAGGAATTAATAGAACTCACATTTAACGGAGAATTGAAAGTAGAATTCAAACATAAATACTAAGATGTCAAAAATCAATAGAAGTTCTTACGATTTTTACTCTGGATTCTGGACCCTAGTGCAGAAGTTTGCACCTGGCCGACTATACCACAATTACCTTCGTATTGTAAGAGACGAATTGGAATAAATGGTGAAATCAACCAAATGCTAATCTGTTCAAGCGGCCGCAGTCCGTCCGGCTTTTTGGCTTCCTACAAGTAGTACATAAGCGTAATTACCCTACATTTTCACCAGGGAATTTTGTCTGAAAGAAAGAAATATTACAGGCTTTCGCCTTCTTTAAATCTTTTTCGAACCAAAATCGATCACAAACGTCGCAAGATAGACCAAACGGATTGGATTCGAATATCGTTTTGAAGTGTTTGTCCGCTGCATGCCAATGATTTTGAAAAGCATCACTTTCGCCGACGTTGCACGAAATTCTACGACTTTCGTCCAGAACTACTTTCCAGAAGTCTCCACACTGTTAAAAAGGATTTACTTGAAAATGAGTACTTCAATGTACTCATATTTTGTTTGTTTGAATTGAGAATTTTTTCTTGAGGTTTCTAACTACAATCTCGAAGAGGATCTTATACCCCTGAATATGCGTTTGACATTTTTATTAATAACATAGAATACAACAGAAGTACAAGCACAGAAGAAGGGGGGGAAATGACAACCATTGGTTAACGGGATTCGAACCCGAGACCTCACCGCTCGCAGGCGGCTGCGCAAACCCACACAGCCATGAGATCCCTACTCATATATTTTATTTTAAATACATTTGCATCATAAACGAGTACATGACTTGCTTCAATATAAATAACAATTTGAACTGAAAAATAAGCATGTGGATAAATATAAATATAATCCCTTATTACGTCACTTGCACACTGTCAAATTATTTGATAAACGTTTATGTGGTGTTCGGAAATATTTCTTTGGCGTAATTATAAGAATAAATTAGTAGCGTACTTACTTACGAACTATATCTTATTGCGTACTGATACACTGCGCGAAAGAATATTTCAAGAAAACGAGTAATTGAAGTTCTCATTTTTCGCATGATTTTTCTCATGGAATGGATTTCTGCGCATGCGCAGAGCATATCTTTGGAAGCTTCGGGTTCGACTTGTTCAACTTAGATCAAGGAGGTTTAACGTAAGGTGACCATATACATCCTCGAAATTCGAGGACAGTCCCCAAATATAGATATTTTTTTCATTTTGTCCCCAAATTTAAAGATCTGCACTTTTTTCCCCTGAAAGTTTCCGTTTAGTTTATTTCTTTCAGAAAAAACTGAAGAAATAAGAAAAATAAACCAACTAAAAGCGCCATCTACTCAGAGAAACAATGAAATTCGATCTCTGAAAGCGTTTGTTGTCATTGTGTGTGTAGCGTGTACAGACATTCAATAAAGTGTCCGACTATGAGTCAAATTTCCCATTTCAGTTTTGTTAATGATTAATCCCTTTTCATGAAGAACCATGATTGAATGCCCTATGCTGCCGGCGCCCATGTAATAAAGAATTCCTTTTTATATTTCTAGGAAGATATTTTTGTTGTTACGTGGGTAAAAAATTTTTATTTTTATTTCACATCAGCCTCAATAATTATTAAATTGCTCAGATTATATTAAGAATAGTTTTAAGTCATACTACAGATATTAGAAGTAAGAATGCAATTTCAAATATGCTAAATAAGATGTATGAGGTATTTACATACAGTGAGAGAAACATTATTTTATTTAGACATGAGAAAACAATCATACACTTCAACCTTCTTTAGAGATGGACTCGAGACGAGAATCAGAGCTGTCTCGTCTCGTCTCACAGGGGCAAAGTTCGGTCATGTCTCCCGTCTCGGAGTCCCTTTGTCTCGTCTCGGGTCTCACAGAGAAATTTTCTGTCTCGTCTCGCGCAAGACCCGAGACGTCTCGCGAGTCTCGCAAAATTACGGACTGAGATTTTGATACTATATTTTTAGTAACTTATTAACTATTACTATTTTAAAGGAAAATAATATTGAAAATTATCGAGAGAATTTTTTCTTTACGCAAAGGGCCAGCTGAAGCATATTTTCGAAAGGTCCACCACAGCGGTGGCCGGAACCAGTGATGTTTTTCGGGGTCTCGCAAAGAGACGGAGGTAACATGCAGGCCTTATTATCGCATGGGCAAATCGGGATTTTGCCCAGGGCCCCTGGCTCGAAAGGGCTCCCAATTTCAAGTATTGTTCTGAAATATATTTTTATATCAAAATTTTATGGAAAATAAAACAAATTTCATAGATGGGGGCCCCCAAATTCATCAATGCCCGAGGCCCCCGTTGGTCATAATCAGGTTCTGGTAGCATGTTTTCGAGGGGGACCCCTACACCGATGGCCGGACCCAGCAATGTTTTTTAGGTGGGGGGGGGGGCTCACAAAGGGCCACCGGTAGCATATTTACCTTAGGCGTACAAGATAAGGATTCTGGTGTAATTCGCCCCTCGATTTGATTAATAGCTGTTGGCGCGGATGCAACCGGTGCAACTGACCCTCGTCCAAGCAAATGTACAACGATTTGAATCATCTGAAATCCATAGCCACCTTAAAATATCAGTATAATCCTAGTATTTTCCCCCCTTCCTCTCTTTTGAGAGCAGAATTTCAGTTTGGAGCACTGGATATTATTTATGTCACATATCTGTCTTGCAATAATTAAGTGGATAAACAATGATAAGACGTATTTTTTTTTTTTTCAATTTAGGCATCAAAATATTTTTATGTTTGAAATTTCACTATTTCATTTTGTTCACTATTTTTACTTAATTGGTACACTATAGATACAGTATACATAAAAGAACAATAAAAATGAATAAAGTCATGCAAACTAACTGATGTGATACATGCGTGAAATAAAATGAGATATTCTACAAATACAATTTATTACGCATGCATATGCACTTTGAAATTTGTTTCATATTATTTTGGATGGTTTTATAAAAAAAAAGCTTAATAATTATACGGCAGGACAAATTGATTTAAATATGGTTTTAAAAAAGGCAAATGTGTGAACAAAAAAACTGATAAAAATTATTTTAAACTAAGGATTCCTTACGTATTTCTTAATGGTAAACATTAAGTGTTTGCCTGGATAGTTTAATAAACATGATAACTCTGATAACGTACCAATATTTTTGTGTAGTGATTCTTTTTGATTAAATGCAATATGATAACATTAGAAAAGGAAGGGGAAAAAAAGTTTTAAGCAAACAAAAGTTGTTAAAAGACGAGAACAAATTAGCTTAAAACGGAAGCGATACAGAGTGTTGATATCCATTACTAATATTACAATTATGGTAAAATAGAACATGTATTCAGCTGTGCATATTTGGTAAACACAAAAGACACGGTCACACAATAAAGTGAATGCAATACGAAAGTTACAATAACAAATAATAAAATTGAACTTACCGATGAAAAGGTATGTTAGGTAAATATCTGTCTTCCCTGTTGGTGCATCCAAAGGCTGAACAACCCGTCATAATTTGCTCCACAGAATTTTTTCATAGTTCGCTTGAAAGAACGTAATTATAACAAAGCGAATAAAGCAATGAAAACGCTATCGCAATAATACTCTTTCTTTGTCTCCGTTGATGTCCAATTAATAATACGTGTTTAAAAATAATTGATTATCTTTATATATAAAAGTCTTCTGTTCATGTATATGTGACTGAACTCCTCCTAAACGGCTGGACGGATTTTTATGAAATTTTGTGTGCTTGATTATGTTGATTCGAGAATGGTTTAGATTCACAATTGGATCGGATAGGCAGCGCTGAAATTGCGTTATGACGAAATAGCGCGTTATCAAACGCCAAATTTCTTCATTATTGCTAATGAATCATCAACAACAATGAAGCAATTTGGCGCATTTTCAATTTTCCCATACACGAAAGATATCCTGCGGTTATACATTGACCGTGCATCTTGAAAATGAACAGCATGTTTATTTCAGTAAACAGACTGCTCTACAACGAACATTAACTGCCCCCAAAACTACACTAGCTGAGATTATCAAACTATGCAGCCTAAACTGAAAAATGACCATTTAGATTGCCATGTTTGGCGAGTTCTCCCGCATAAAATGATTTACACCTTTTAAACGAAATCCAGAGTAGTGTGCATTTGAAAAACATGAAACAGGGTGGAAATTATGTCAGTTTTACGCCACATTAAAAGCACGAGGAATAATTGTGCGTAAATGTGTTTCTTAAAGTTCATAAATATCCAAATTGCAAATAAGATCACTTGCGTAACACGAGCATAAAATTTCAAATGATACCTTTTTCAAACTGATATAAATAGCTGTATTCATAAGGTGGTTTTCTTCTGGGTTTGTTTGTTTTGTTGTAAATACAACGCTATGCAAGAGCGATCTGCCTAGGATGGGGCCTTGATCGGAACACTTTCTAAGGAGTTTTAAAGCGTATTCACATTTCAACTGGAAAAAACCAACAAAAACTCTACACCGTTAAATCGACAGCCAGCTGATGGGTCCCAAACCCAGGACATTTACACTTCAGCGGTGTACAATTTTGAGTGTCTTATCCACACAGCCATGTGTTTTCTCCTGGAAGTATTTTCATGAAATTTAATAAAAATTTTCATCAAAACGGTGCAGATTGTTACAACTTGAAATTTTGGTATTTAAGACGTGTGTACAGGACAACGTCTGTCGGGTCCGCTAGTTTAAAAATAAAGAGTAAAAGTATTACAGAATTAAGATTAAAATTATGCCAAAAGATGTGGCTTTAAGATAAACTTACGTACAATCAGTAAAAAATGAGAAATAAAGCAGTTTTGTTCTTGAAAATTTACATGCATGCCAACGACGAAATTAAATGTTTTGGGTGAATGAGGGGACGTGGTCGTTTGCTTCAAAAACGGGTGAGCATGGGCGCCTCCATAAGTTAAGCCTCCTTGACTTAGATGATGCCATTGCTGCAAAGTGCTTGTCGTGTGGCGTTTGCTGCTTTTAAAATGGAAAAAAAAAATCTACCATAATGATAGAAGAATAATTTAAAATTCACGAACAACCATCATCTTGTACGTAAGTAAAGTTTTTTATATTATTTGATTGTTTTAAGTTACAGTTTTTTCATTTTGTTTTGTTCATTTATATTTAAGACGCTGATCTGTCCTATACTTTAGTATTTCGGCTAGAATTTCTATAGGTCGGTCCCAGACAGCACATAAGCTTAAATCAAGCTTGACATTTCTTTGAATTTGACGTATTAATATAAGCTTGACAGTTCAATTCATTTTAAGCTTGCAGCAAGCTTGGAGAAGTCATTTGAACTGTCAAGCTTGAATACAACTTGATTACTGCTTGATTTGGAAAGCCACATCCATATAACAAATAATTTATCACCAGTTATAAATGTACTTGACCATAGAATAAAAAAAGATTCTGTATTTCCAAATATTGAAATTCTTCAAAATAAAATACAATTATACTACGAAATTGATTTCAAAATCAGTTGTTTGTCTCGATTTTGGCCAATATTGCCCAACATGAGTGTCGCGATATTGAAACTTTTAAAACGTGTGCTGCTTTTAAGTTTATATTATGCTTATTTCCCTATATGTTGAGTCTATAAATCACACATAGCATTTTAATTTTGATTCATCCCATGGAAAAGTAAAAGAAACAGATCGGCATCGGCCATTGATCAATCTCGTCAGAACACGGCGTGATAACCATAACAGCCACTTCAAACTTTAGTCATATCAGCGCAAGTCGGGTTGGCTGAGTGGTTAGGACGCTGGCTTCCCGAGATCGATCGCGGACGGTTGATGGAAACAGTTTAAAATAACTTGAAATTTCAGCGTAGAGGGGAAAATGCGTGGAAAAATAAAATATGTGGGGTGAGTTCGCCGACGTGAGCCCCATGTATTTAGGAAATTTTTTAAGCTTGAAATTAAGCTTACCATGCCAAGCTTGATTCAAGCTTAATGCAAGTTGGACAAGTGTAAACTTGAACACTTGATTCAAGCTTGCATTAAGCTTACACGCTTGAAATTTTCAAGCTTAATTCAAGTTTATTGACTTGATAAATCAAGCTTACTGCAAGTTTGATGCAAATTTGCTGTGCTGTCTGAGGTGGTCGGTAGTATTGGTTTAGTAATCTAATTTTGTTGTGATATTAAAAGAATACTTTCGCAGGATTAATATTTGTATTTTAATCATTTGTATGTTAATTTTTATTGTTTATTTATTCGGTACATTCACCTAACAATAAGCTACATTCGTAAGCATAGACTTTATCCTTAGTAATGAACCGGCCACTCTATTAGTGATCTTTTATTTTTTTGGGGGGGGGAGGGGGAGACATAACATTTTAAAGAGTAAAAATATTGAAATGTCTTTAGATTTTAAAAGTTTTAATATCAATGTCTTTCTGAACAGTGTTAGAGAATCGCTACGCTTTTGGCAAGTTTATCTCAGATTAATAGTTACATAACAAAAAATACAAAATAACAAAAACGTAACAAAAAAAAAAAAAAAAATTAAATAACAAAATTCTGTGATCATTGTATGTCAGATCAGGGTCTTGAATATAAACAAAAACTGTAACAAAACGAAATAATGTACACAAAACAATCATATATTGTATGCGCTTTACTTACGCATAAGATAATGGTTACTCCTAAATTTCAATCAACATGTTCAAAAATAGTATATTTATTAAGAATATATTGATTTTTGTATGAGTTTATACAAAAATCGACAGTCAATATATTCTTATTAAGTATGAAGAAAATATAACAAAAATGCTAACACAAAAATATATTAAATATCAATTCTTGTATGTATTCAAAAATGAGTACATAATGTGCTCGAAATTTTTGAGTATACGTACACTTATTACTTGAGTTCTTGCATGAACTAAAAAAATGAGTGCATGAGTTTCTTAAATTTGAGAACACATTACTCGGAGCTACTATTAGAGCTTTCTTTTTTAACGAAACATCGGCAATTTTGGTTCAAAAAATAAGTCTCTTAAACTGAAGTCAGCTAAGCGATATGGCTGATATTTATAAAGAAACCGCCAAACCCTATATTAAAAATGGGGAAACCTAAAACTCCCTATCTCGCATTTTAGTTAACCGATTTACATGCAGCAAAAGGCAGATTTTAATTCCTTGAATCGTAGAATATTACAGTGCTTGCGCTAGATTGAAAAATCTGCGAGTATGGCTGACTCACTATCAATAAGAGTCAATTTTTGGAAAACGCTCAAGGGCGGATTAAAGGGGGGGGGGATGCGGAGAAAAAGAAATTAATGTAAAAGATCCTATTTCACTACCATAAAATGAGTGTATATGCCAATCTTCTAACTAACCGCCCCGACCCCCCACAAATTTGCATTAATCCGCCACTGAAAATGCGAGTCCATTAAAACAGTTTTTTTTAAGTAGATTTTAAAAAATATATATAGCATAAAAAATATGTTTTTTTAATTTATTTTTTTCCTCATGTAGTTAACGATTTTACTCCTAAATATTAAGGTCAAATCTAGTAGGAGGATATTCATGTGTGCTTGTGTTTAGAAACATACAAATCGTAAACTTGAATCCTGGAGATCGGTATTTCAAGCAGTATCCAACATTCAGAATAGCTTTGCAGATTTGCCAATTTGTGAAAGTCAAAATGTGTAAAATATTGCAGGCGCAGCACTTTTCATACCTTTCACCCAGGGCCCCTTTATCGGCAGGGCAACCGGGGCTTTTGCCCTGGGCCCACCAATTTGAAGGGCCCAAAAATGTTGTATTTTTTAACAATTTGTTTGATAAAAAATTTTCATTTGTTAACAAATTTATATTTTTAAAAAAATTTTGTATCGAAAAATCTTTCTTAAGTATGTCTTTTTAATCTTTTGAAATGCTGAACACTTGAAATCTTTTGATATGCAGAAGTGACAGTATTTTGAAGGCAAGTTTTGCAATTCTTTTCATAAATACATGCTATTTATGTATACAAAAATCCTTTAATATTTATTGCTATGTAGTATTTATATTTAGTGTTTAAACAAACAGCACATTTAAGTAGCTATATGTATCTAAAATAACTTAAATGCGTAATACTGTTTTCGTGGAATTTCCCGTAAAAACTTGTGCTTGCCCTGGCCCTGCTTTCACCGCGTAAAAATTGCGAGCGTTATCTTTTAAATGATACGCGTTGTGCGCGATAATGAGCGTTACAATGCGAAATGACAATGAGTTTTGCATTAATGCATATGAACCGGAATTTTGCGAGCCAAAACTTTGACTCGCAGTTTAAAAAAATGGGAGTCAATTTTTTTCAAAAAATATCGATTTACGTGAGTCTTGATTTAAGTCTTTTAACCCCTAGAAGATGCAGATCACCCCAATTTCATAACAGTTTTAATAGTTAAAAAGAATACACGTTAGATTGCGCAGCTTTTGCATACAATTCAGACTTTCTTACTTACCGAATTTTACAATCAGTTCGTAAGATTCATTAGAACAGAACAAGATTGGATTATATTATGATTACGATACGTCTAATTCTTTCAGGCACCCTTAACATCTGGTGCTGCAGGTGCCAATCTGGAACGGATGACAGACGCAAAATTGTACACTGGATCTCACAAAGAGCGTTTTGATGAAGAAGGCCGAGGACGTGGCAGAGAAGGCCGAGAAGATGTGACCGATCAGTCGGGATACGTCCAAGGATATAGACAGAAAGACACTTACGATAAAAAAAAGAAAGATAAAGACAACGACGACGACGATAAATAAATAAGATCAAAACAAGAAATTTTGTTCCTTCTTTTTAGTAATGTTGCGAATTTTCGAGGCAACCCCCTTTTCTGGGGCTTATAATAGTTCAAAATTCTTATTCTACGCGTCAAATAATTAATTTTTGCTTTTTGTTGCATCAAAATCGGTCAACTAGAACCGGAGATACGGAGGTTTCGGTTTCCCATTGTTTTTCTATGAGGTTTCTCGAAATCTCGGGAAATATAGGTCCTAGACTTTCGGTAACCTCACTTTTGGGAACTTATTTTTGGCGCCAAATTTAGAGATTTTCCACCAGAAGTTGCCAAGCTTGGAGTCAATTTGGTCATTTGGCGCGATTTTCCCAATGGGGCTTTTAAAGATGTTTTTCCTGCATTAACATGCATAATAGCCTAATATTTCTCTTCTATGACGTAATCGAAATTCCCGCTTTATGTGAAATCCTCGAGAAATAGACTCTTCCAGTGGCAGCTCGTGGGATACAGCAAGTACTGCCGGACTGCACTTGAAATTATCATTACATACTTTAAAATAATTTATTCTATAAATTTTCTTAAATTCAGATTAGAATTATGGAATTCCTATGGTAAATTAAAAAAAAAAAAAAAAAAAAACGTATTCTAGTAACGGCCGGATCGCTCATTCAGAAAAAAAAAAAAAAAAAAAAAAAAAAAAAACCTTTAATCTTCCAGCAATTCAACTGCGAAAGTCGTTGGTACAGCCCTCAGCGCTGATTAAGGATTGGCAGCACCGTTGCCATGGTAACGACTTTTCTCCGGCAAATTCTCCGGCCATGGACAATTTCTCCGGCTTAGGATAGCATAGGGTGTTTTAGCTAAGACTCAGCTGAAGAAAGGTTTTCTGACTTTTGCTGCACTCATGAATTCGACGAACTGATTGGCTCGGACGAGAAGTGAGGAAGAGAATAAAGACACAGAATATAGGTTCTAGCCCAGCGTTTCTCAACCTGAGGGGGGCGCGCCCCCCGCAGAACGTTTGCAGGGGGGGCGAGAAAAACTATAAAGCAAGTAGTGATGCATGTTTTTAAAAAATCATCTTATTTATTCTCATTTTTACTTAAAAATATATCCATTTTCGCTTAAAATGTTCATTATTAAAGATTAAAAACTCAATGTATGCTGAAAAATGCGAGGGGGGGGGACGCCTTTGTGAGTTAGCCTTTGTTGGGGGGGGGCACGACGTTAAACGTTTGAGAACCGCTGTTCTAGCCCATTCTAACGGAAACAATAGTTTTTTTTTTTTTTTTTTTTTTTTTTTTTTTGTCTGGGAAGGTTGAAGTTTTTAGCTTGATTTGTTACTGTGTCCAAGTATTATTGGAATCTATGATTTAACCGTTTTGAAACATGGAGCCCCGTTATTATCCAGTTTGCGTCTTGCTTGAAACTCGTTTAACACATGGATAGAAGATGATAAACGACAACCACTACAAGAAAATAGACTGACACCAAAATTGACCATTCATAAGAAAAAAGCAGGTTCGTCTCAGCATGGTCGTAGCTTCCATTCATCATGATATGCACTATTCTCGTGGCTATGGGGCAGTTTTTATTTACAAAAAATGTTTTGTTGGCCGTGTTTAATCGTTGAGATAAAAAAGAGCGTTTGGAATGGTACTGGATAGGATGGATTAACCACCATCACACGAGCATGTAAAACACATGAAAGCTCAATCGAGCATTTAAAAAATTCTTTAAAATTTAAGGAGTTGATAAGAAGTGGGAGCTAAATTGCTGACGCATTAAAGGAAAACTCTCGACTTTATATTGCTGAATTTATCAAGAAGGTAAGCCTGAATAGACGTTTCATGCAATTACAAATCATAGCAGTATTGTTTTTAAGTAAGCAAGAACTGGCATTAAGAGGACATGGCGAGCGAGAAAATTCTTTAAACATGGGGAATTATAAAGAGCTTTTAAAATTAATGATATCTGAATTAAAACAACGCCTTTTTATGAGGACATCACTGATTGATTCACAAGTTTAAAAGAAAGGAGGATTGATTTGACTTATAAAAAATAAGTAAGTTTTCTTTTTCTTTTTTTTTCTTTTCTTCTCAAGTTATCATTACAAAAGAAAATTCTCAGAAACTTCGAATCAGACACGGATTAATGCAATTTTGAGGATAGGAGCCGCTGGTTGAAATTTATGTCCATTTTATGGAAAATAGGATCTCTTACATTTTTTATGTAATTTCTTTTTTTTTTTTAATGTAATTTATTTTTTTTTATCCTGGGTGAGGGCTTAATCCGCCAGCTTTCGAATTCAGTAACAAAGATTTTACATTCCTGTCCGGAGGAACGGGGGGGGGGGTCATATGTTTCCGGCTGCGCTAACATTTCTGACCACGGGCCGCCACTGGACTCTTCTAGAAGTTTCTTGTAGCTTCTGCCCTACCTATAAACACCAGCGTTTCAGAGGCCCCAGTCAGGGCCGATCCCACGGGGGGGTGTAGTTGTAAACAAAAGAAAATGTGTGTTCAGTGGGGGGGTGAGACACCCCCCACTGAAAATGCAGTCGGCAAAATTGCTATTCCAAACTTCTCATTTTAGTATTCAAAAGAGTTTTTAATCGGCACTTTTCCTAACTTTTGTCCCTTTGACGTCCTAGTACTTCCAATGCATACCAAACCGAGTGAGAAATTCCTTTCTCATTCGCATCAGTCAAAAGAAAGAAGTGGGAATGTATAAAGAGCGCTCGGCACTGGGTGGCCAGATACACAGAAGGAGGAGTCGGAAAATCAGCTGTCTGCAATTGACACCACATACATCCCATAGCACCTGTCTCGGCATTTTTCCCTATGCAAATAGTTATCTCACATGTCCATAGTAATCTAATTAAGAATCTTCTGTGCACATCTCTATGGGAGAAATACTGAGAATGAGAACGAGAATGTTCTGTCCCGCAGTGGTCTGGGCGCTAAACTCAGTTCCAATAAGAACACGGCAAGGGAAGCAGCATCCAGCTTGGCCAGTGCTTGGGAGGGTCAACTTCCTCTCGGCTCGACTGCTGTTGGAGCGTGTACGCTAATGGTAGCTGGTGCACGTAAAATCCGTCGTGGCTCCAATGTCCTCCAAGTTGTTAAACGATACCTCTGGGGGTGCCGATTTCAGGGGGGTTGGGTCCCTCCTCTGGAATTGGTTCAAAATTAGGGGACTCCGAGCTGAGTCGGACTTCCTCCGACTGGGGCTCATTAAAATGGAAGACTCCCCTTCCGCCCATCGCCTGCCTATATGGGGGATCGGTGTCGTCCCAGAACCCGCGGTAACCCCAGAGTGGGGTGGAAAATGCTGGGGAGAGCAGAGTGAGTGATGACTCTTTCTAATTCAATAGGTCGGCAACGAGATCGTGGGATTACAGAATTCAACTTAACGATAGTCCCTCATTCCCCCCCCCCCTCCTCCCTAGAGCTGTCTTATCGTTCTATGCTTTCCCGTCTTCAAAATACAAAAGCCGAATGGGATGGAAGAATGCTTGACCATGGGTTTGAATTCAAAGCGATGTTTTTCATTACTTAGGAAAAAGCTATTGGTCTAATATGAACTAAAACTTTTTTGAGTTAATTTTAAATCTTACTTATTCTTATGAAAAGAAAATTAATGAATTCTTCTGTAACTTTAAAAGTACGAAATTATAATAATCGAACAAAAATTAAAATACTGATTATAGTTAAGTAATTACTATAGTAACGATACAATTTATATTATATAAATATAGGTATTCATTTGCACTACACGTCGCACAGGAAGTAGAGCAAGGGGGCTACTAGGGTCAAAATTTTTGATTATCATATTTATTTAGTCTAATCAAATGGCCATGCCCCCTTCATTTAACTTATGAACAGCAGTCAGCAGTGGCATAACAAAACACTTGCCCCTCTCCCGAAATGTGTTTCATAATACCAAACCTAGAAAGAAAATGAAAAATATTATAAGAATTTTTTTATCAACAAATAATGTCCCCGCTCCTCCCCCCCCCCCCAAAAAAAAAAAGAGAAAAAATCTCGAGTGTAGTCCGCTTTAATAATAAATACTCTAAGGAGACAATTTGATACAAATACATATGAATTATTAATGTCAGCAGAAATTACATTTTTCGAGAGATTAATTAAAAGGTTTTTGCAGATATCGCGTATAGCGGAAAGTTTTTTCAAGAATGTATTTTCCTTGGAATAAACTATAAATTTTGACTTCCTTTAACTGAACACAAACTTCAAAACAAAATACTGATTACGATAAGTTTTATCAAATGAATTATGCATTTAAAATAAGTGCTTGAATTCATACTTATACCCGGAATAAACTTGCATTTCTTAACATTTTTCATTTAAACATTTTTATTTTATTTTGGTGATTCCAAGTTAAATTCATAAATAAAGTGAATTGCAGAAACCTAGTAAAGTGCTGGAAGAAAACAAGATGTTGATGGGTGATTTTTTCCCCTCTTCTACGATAAAGAAACAGTATCCCCGCAATTATTTAATATTGTTGTTTTGTTCAGGTAGAGCATACTAGGGCAATCTTCCAAAGAGAAAAGATAGCGAGCATTTTTTAAGGAGGCCTAACGAGTATCTACGTTACATCGTGGAAAAACCTCCCAAAACTCCAGATCGACAACTGCGCAGTAAGCCAGAACGCTGGGCATTCATGCTTCAGCCATCTGAAAATGTTTCATCAATTATTTAATTGTTAATATTTTATAACGCATTTTACAAATTTAACAGTACTTTATTGGATGTATCAAGTTGGACTGTTTTTAAAATACCGTTATGTAAATATTTAAAGGGTTTTAATATT
Source organism: Cheiracanthium punctorium (assembly GCA_038373885.1). Taxonomy (NCBI): domain Eukaryota; kingdom Metazoa; phylum Arthropoda; class Arachnida; order Araneae; family Cheiracanthiidae; genus Cheiracanthium; species Cheiracanthium punctorium. The sequence goes on along the minus strand of JAWZYV010000651.1, from coordinate 22,917 downwards.
TTAAATCAATAAAGTTTTAATGTACTATCTCTGATCGGATCACTTTTTTCAACACAAGGAATCCCGTAGAATTTTAAATGATGAAAAATCAGCAAATTCGAGAGATATTTTTTTTGCAGAGTTAATAGTTGGTTGTGGAATGTATAAGTACTTTTGTAATCAGAAATTCATAGAAATACATCAAGTGAGCAGAAATTTTATAGGACAGGAAGAATTATAATGCCAGAATTTTAGAATACTGTAAAACGAAATTTTTTATTCACCAAAACAATATTCCGTTAGATTTTCAGAGAAATATTACATGCTTATTAAATACTTATATTGTTGAATATAGTACTCTGAAAGATTGAAATTTGTTCGGTTATTCAAAATTTTCTTCCTTTCTTTTCTTTTTTTTGTGTGTGTAGTAATTTCTATTTCTCATTCATTTTTTTTTTAAATTTATCAAACGAAAGAATCAATGCCAAAAATAGTTAAAACATCATTACTGCTATACAACTTTTTGTAGCATTAAATAATCATTTATATATATAAATTTTTCTTTTGGCATACATACTGAGTCTTATAATTAGTAAGTTGTATATCCTAAGTTAGTCTCTCAGTCTATATTTTAAATATACATATAGCTATAATTCGAAAATAGTTAGAATAACCTGAGATAATGCAGAAATAATAAATGAATAATGCACAAAAATATCACCCTTAATTTAAATCAGTTTTATCAGTCTATCGTACGTTTTGCGAGCAACTTTTTATTTTGTTTGTTTAATTTTATTCTAAATAAAGAAATATTTTTAAACAAGCGGTGGATACCGCTATAAATGTTTTTCTATCTTGTTTTTCCACAAGACTACCACCTATCCTCAAATAGGACAGACAATGTAGTAGATATATCAGTTCTTATAATCATTCATTGTAAGAACTGTTGGGGATACAAATATATGTAGGTGTTATTTTCTTAAGTAAAATAAAAATTTTATTATTGTTTTCAATAGTTTGTACACATTTCCGTAACACTGCTAAGGCTTTGAGATTTTGGGCTGGATTTCACACAGATATGAAATATATAACTCTTGATATTGTTTGGTATCCTATGTTTTCAGAGGTAGGATATCACCTTGTTTCGGAAATATCCCCCCCCTCCTTTTTAAATGCACGCTGTGGGTGGTGCCTGATGAAGGTCACCACTCGTGTATTTCAGTCTCCCATATCCTTACGGTTTTTTTTTTCAAACTAATTTGCGGTTTTGCACTGATGATTGGGTATGTGCGATTTGTTGATATGCACTTTTATATTTTCGCAGGTTTATTCTTAGCATTTTTAATATGCATTTCTTAGCATAATAACTACACACATATATATATATATATATATATATTTTAAATTAAGAAACTAAATTTAGGACAAATAACTTAATTATTAGATTCCGTGACTATACATACATATGAAAAGTAATTCTAAATACCTTGAATATTATTTGATACCAAAAGTTGTATAACATTCATGATGTTTATATTTTAAGATTTTTTTTCAATGCTTGAAAAGAGCTTGTAATCAAGAAATGAAATAACTTTGAATGGAATTTTGGGGTTCTATAAATTTAAATTTACATTCCTAATTTTTCTCATACATTTTACACTGTAAAATTCTGTTGTATTTTGATACCAATAGAAATAATTATAACAAAACTATTGTTCAGAAGAGTTTTTTTTATTAATTAATTTATTTATTTCTGTGTGTGAGGGGGGAGAGTTCTTCAAAAGCGCATAAAAATTGTGATCATTTATCTGGAAGCATTTAAAATGTAGTCAAATAAATGAAATAAAATGCATAAGATATTTAAAAAGCATTTAAAGTGATACACGTTACTAAAAATATACATTTAAAAGATTACTTTTCTAATCAAAAAGTGTTTAATTTGTCTTGTTACTGTGAAAGTGAATAAAATGTGAATGTAACGCAATTAACATAAGGTGATTTAAGTCATAAAAAACTGACCGGGGATAAAACTGAACTAGGAAGGAATAGTTTTATTATCTTTTTTTTTTTAAGTTCATGAAAACTTTAAAATCTAAACACATTATTATAAAATAAACTTTATTACTGTATCTTATAGTAAAAATGAAATGTTTAGTTATTAAATAAAATTTATTATCTTTCAAGTTTTGTGCGTGTGTTGGGGTGGGGAGATGTTGACTCTCGAAATGTATAGTTGCGCTTTAATAATCATGAATAACTATGTTAATGGTAAAGCATAATTAAGATTTTTGGGGGCACAGCATGCTCAATGCATTCGATGTGATTTATCGTCCTCTTTTTCCTTTGCTGATATTAATATTTTTGAATTGATGGCCTTTGTTACCAAAAATAATTTTGATTAAGTAATCTTGTCTTAAATTACATTAACAATCGCCCCTTAAAATTTTAGGAGCCCTAGACCATGTCCTAGTTTTCTTGTGTCGTTTCTTGCGTGTCTTGTTCTTTCCGCTCACCGTATGCGTGTGTTTTAAGATTGGGGTAAGCTTTTGGGAACTTTGAAGCTAAAAAAGCCAATATTAAAGACTCCTCACCTAGTTTTAGTAAAAAGCTCCTCGTCCCTTTTTTCTCTTATAAGACATAATTTGTAAATTTGAGTGGGGAAAAAAAAGAATTAGAACATCAACAAAATATAGTCTGTACTTTATTCATATTATTTATTGCTCAATGCACTTGCAGCGTTCATATATCATTTAGAACGTAAAGATTTCAAATAGTACAGAATTCATATATACTAAAATACTGATTTGGAACAACATAGAAAACAACTGTCCTAAGCATGTTGCACCTAAAGTAAGTAATATGAACCAACCAGGACAATAATTAGAAAAATACATTTGTGAGCTGTTTCTGATAAGAAAAAAAGCATAAAAATCACGCATCTGCTTTCCTTGCAATATTTTGTTCAAAAGAACGGGAAAAGCCAAATAAATGAATAGCAATTTACAGATAAAAACAATTTGACCACCCAGGCTTTCAACCCCTGGGAGGCAGTATGAATGCAAAGTAAATATTCCGATCACTGATTATTTTTCGTCGGCTTTTTGACAGGAGTTTCAGAAGTATTTTACGAAAGAGGATTTAATGACGGCTTTCCCCCTAAACCATTGATTCGAGAATAGACCATCTCATATTTCGGGATAGCCGTGTCTATTGCGGTATTTTTGAGGCATTCATATAAAATGCGGAAGTGACACTATTTGAAGTGTTTACGGTAAGATTTATGGTAAGTCTCTTTCAAAAGGGAAAGCAACAAAAGAGAATTGTAAGCACATAGATTGACACTAGGGATGGTCATCGTCGTTTGTTACAGTTTTACTACACATTCATTCGTTGTAAGCTATTTTTTTCTGCTTCAAAATGGAATGCGACAATTATGAGAGGGCGACTATGACGCGAGTAAATACGGTATAGCCACACATTTTTTAGCTAAACAGCACAGTGTCGTCAGGCCATTATTAAGAGCAAACTTAACATTTGCGCTTGTCAAAAGTAGCGATTTTTGTTGATCACGCGGAAACTAATAGAGCTGATTTTCAGTCGGAACATATAAAAGAAAATAACTTTCTTAGTGGAGCAAAGTGAAGATCTCACTATAAATATAATGAACAGATGTTCTTTATTTTCGAGGACGCCCTGAATACTGAAAGCAAATATTTAAATACTAAGAACACTATGAATAGTAATTGTTCCTTCAATGAAAACAAAACTGTTTCGTCTATAAAAAGCTTTAAAACAGAATACTGTTTTGCACTAGTTTCTGCTTTTATTTTACTTTTAAAAATTAACTAGCTGCTTCAAAATAAAAATGTTGGTCACGTTACTATAAATAAATGCTATGACATAAACATTAGGGTGATAAATACAAAAATATTCTGCAGCATTTTATTTGAAAAATATGTAATGAAATTTAAAAATATGATTGAAATATTTATTATCCTACATAAATATTATCATCGAGCTACGTCATTTCACTTTGCATCTTACTTAAATAATCGTTTTTTTTTTTTTTTTTTCTCCTTCTAAGCTGGCTCTGCGAACTTAAACGTACGTAATCGCCATCATCATTGTCAGCTATTTGCTGAACAAGCTGTCACTCAAACTACGCAAAGAGGCTTTTCTGCCAATCAGGGGCGTAGCCAGAAATTTTTCATGGGGGGGGGTACGACTACTGCAACTCATATATATGTATACATATGTGAGATAATATAGTGAAGAATATGCATTTTATATGGCAAAAAAATTCTCATGGGGGGGTTATGACCCCCTAAACCCCCCCCCCCTTGGCTACGCCCCTGCTGCCAATTAAACAGTCCGCAACTCCAGGGGGAGGGGGGGATTTAAAATCATGTGACCAGCTAGTCAAAGCTAAGCACAGAGATTTCCTTTCTACCCCCTTGAATTCTGTGGAAACACTTGTATGTTCACTTAGTCTTCAATTGAATGCTGGGTTCAAATTTGTAGAAGAGGGAGCTGAGTGCATTCAATTGGCTCAAATTTGTTTTGCAGTAAAAGTGCAGATGTGCAGTAATTTCTTTTCTTTGTATAAAAAAACCCAAAACTTTATCAACAGCTATAGGGCAATGAGACGTTTCGGACAGCCATGGGGCTACTGGAAAAATTATCTGAATGGCAATTTTCAATAGAGATAAATACAAAATACACTAATGTACCTCTGTTTACGCCCTTTTGGACGCCCATTTGTTTCTCACTTTTTCTTTCATTTAACGCCCCCCACCCCCCTCTCTCAACTCAAAAAATAAACCCATTCATATCATGTGCTTTTTTTCCGGTGCGCATATTTAATCAAAGTTGGTGAAGAGGAATAAGCTTTGCAATACTAATAATGGTAAAAATATAATTATTAAAACTATTCCAACAAAATTAAAAATTAATTTAATTACAGTTATTATAGCGATATTTTACATTTTAAGAAATGAGTTTTAAATAATTTTTAGCCAGTTTCCTTTAAAAACGGTTTTTTTAGCATTTAGAAATGAAAATTTGTTTGAAAACATTACACTTATACAAACATTTGATACAAACAGTTTTTTTAAGGAAGTTTTTTTAAAAATAAAACCAGTAATAACAAGCCATAGCTGATTACAAATCAGACTGAATGTGATAACATATTACAGAGAACTTGCATGTTAAATCTGTAGAGTCTTGGATTCTTTTTTTGGGGTTGCCTGTTAGGTGAGAGATGGTATTTAATATTTTCGATACTGCTATAATTTGTTTCTGAATGACTAGTTTTGGACTTTGTCCTAAGAATACAAACAAATTGAACTATTGGGAGGGGAAGGAGGGTCATTCAGATTATGAAAGATGCAGTATAAAACTGATAAAAAAATTCACAATATTAAAAAAAAATCATGAAACGGTAAAGGGCAATGAGGCGTTTCGGGCGGCTATGGGCTACTCTGCATACTGTATACTTAGGCCACTGTTCTGGGAAAAGTTGTCTGAATGGCAATTTTCAATAGAGATAAATACAAAATACACTAAAGTACCTCTGTTAACGCCCTTTTGGACGCCCACTTGTTTCTCACATTTTTTTTTTTTTAAATTCATGCCCCCCCCTTATCTTCTAAATATACAAACCCATTCAATATTGTGCGCTTTTTTTCCGTGATTCATTTTCGACTATAATTTACATTGGTTTCAAAAACTGAATACACTGATGGGTAGTTTAAGTAATAAATGAAATCTTGAGACTTAATAAAAGATTTATATTTAAATTTCAGTAAAGATATGAATTAAGTTTGAAGGAGGAGAAGGTGTATCAAGGTAGCTCTGTAAATATTTATGAAAATGGCTATTTTCATAAATATTTACAGAACATTTTAATATAATAGGCACCGTTAATAACATTTTTCAAGAGACAGTAACTAAAAAAAAAAAAAAACATGAAGGAAAATTTTCTGAAATGTTATGAAATAATAATGCATAGTAAATATATTGTACAACGTGTAAGGAAAATCAACATTGGGGGTGTCTGATCTTGGAGAGGATGCCTTGAGCGAGGTCACTTTTAAGGGGTTCTAACGCGTATTCACGTTATATTTCGAGAAAACCGCCCAAAAATGTAGGCCGTCAGATCGATACTCGCGAGTAGACAAGAACCTTGGTTCTTCACGCTTCATACAGAGAGAAGGTGTATCAAGGTAGCTCTGTAAATATTTATGAAAATGGCTATTTTCATGATTTTTTTTCCAAGTTTCCCACTCATGATAGAAATGCAACTTCTATTTAAAAAAAGCAAGTCAATTTTTAACTGTAGAATTTAGAACTTAGAACTTGCATGCGCGTAAGTCAATGTGGTAATCTACCATATTGACTGTGCTATCCACTCGCCCATTTGGCAGGACCGTTACAGAATAAAACCTGCCTTAAGTAAACCCTTAACTAAGCATAAACTTATTACTTAAGAAAATATTTCTTGGTCCAGTGAACACTTAGTCTATTTCTATATAATTTTTATTCAACGGAAAATGAAGTAAACAGAAAGTCTTAAACAAAAGTATGTCTTTCTATTTAAGACAAGTTTTATCGTATAACAATAAAACTTAATTTCATCTATACCCTATTTAATTTTCGATTAAAATTATTTTTAAATGAAATTTAGTGTAATATGTATAGGCAAATCCGAAATGTTCAGTTAAATACTATTATGTACCTTCATAAACATGTATTAAAATCATAAAAACGCTTATCGTTATTTTAAAGTTTAAATCCTACTTTAATAGATACATGTATCGACTAAACGTGTATTTATTTAGCATTTTAGTCGATATATGTATCGACTTTGATAAATATATCTTTTCAATAACTTGCTTAAAAATAGACTACCTTGTAAATGATGACAGAAAGCATGTATGTAGGTTTTATGAATGATAAAATAATATTTATTTGACTTCGATGCTCTACTTGTGGTAAACGAAATCTCATTTTGAAATAGATTTGGATCTCCATGCTCGAAGAAAAGAACGCGTAAATGCGTAAATAAGAGTTTTCTTCCGGAAGAAAACACATTCAACGGAAATATCTTTTTTAAGTGAAACTGCTTCGATTTAACAATAGCCGTGCATGACCCCCAAACTTGACCCCTCCACATGCTGGGTGGATTTTCTTCCTCCAAGCATAAGGGACCATCTATAGGATTTTTGTTGCCCAAACAACACTCTGAGAGGAATGGGAGATTCGGAAAAAAATCAGGGGGGCATAAAGGGGAAAGTAGTTTTTGACAGGTTGGCTGGTTGGCTGCGCGGAGAGTGAGACTAAACCTGGGGGATCTGGCACCGCCCCGCGGTTGCCAGAGGGCATTAGCAACAACAACAACGAAAATGTTCCAGTCTTATATATTGCTCTGAGACAAATTAAGAAATACCATTCTGTAAGAAGTAAAAATATCGCAAGAAGGCCGCAACTGGCCTGAGGCTGTCACCACCCTTTGGTCCAGCGTGGTCTTTTCTGGGAAATAGATGTATTTTCTTTGCTTCTTTGAAATGCATGGGAAAAAGAAATTCACTTTGAACAGTAGCCCCCTATTCCGGTTAGCTAGACAGCAACCGAGCCAAAGTCAAACATATACTTGGAGCCTTGGCATACCTTGGAATCTAAGCATACTTTGATTAGAAGAAAACCATATTTAGCTTTTAAGATATTATTAATACATCAATTTGGTAAAAATAAATAAATAAAAAAATCTCTAGCATTTAATAAAATGAAGTAAAAGTTTGCTTCAGTGTGCATTTAAGACAAGTTTGAAACCAGTTGTACACAAAAACATGAAACATATAGTAATTAACCTACCTATAAACACCAGCGTTTCAGAGGTCCCAGTCAGGGCCGATCCCACGGGGGGGTGTAGTTGTAAACAAAAGAAAATGACAAAAAGTGCAGTGCACAAAATGTGATATGCATGGACGTAACTTGGGCTTCGAAACTGGGGGGGCAAAAGTCATTTTAAATGAAAGTCCATGTATGCGTGCCCATACACACACACACACACACATATGCATATATATATATATATATATATATACACACAATATATATATTTGCAGTATATATTGTGTTTTACTTTTATATATATAAACTATAAATTCGGTCTTGAGCCTCGTGAGGGGAGACCCCCCCCTGAATCCCCTAATTTTTTTGTTTCATTATTGCCATATTAATTGACTATGTCATTTTATCTCTCACCCCTTTTTCCATATTAAAATGATATTAATTGACTATGTAATTTTATCTCTCATCCCTTTTTCTTTTATTCTTCCTTTACATTTATTTCAGCGACTGGAAGTAGGAGGGTTTCCTGACCTTTCCTTGCAAATGCAAACGTGGGTCGATGATAACTGAAGTAACTTATATAATTTTTAGTATCTATCTTAACACACCAAAAATTTTGCTTTTCGTTATTTGATATTGTGGAGAGAGCTTTAGGCGAGTAGGGTTGCTGTATTTCGCCTGGTAAATCTATTGGCGAGTCATCCAGAGTGGATAAGAATCCCAGTCTGTTAGGCTTATGTTTAAAATTATTCTTTTTTGCACTTTCACATTCGGTAGCCCAGTGCTCGATGCGTTTATACAAGTTATTCTTGATGCATCCTTAATTTTATGAGTCGGCTGGCCCGAGTATTTTCCATAATTTTTATTTTTAGACGCAGGTTTTCTAGGAGCAGCCACGAAAGCACCTGAGTCTTCAACTTGTCTATCATTGTTATAGTCTAAGAGCCAGCGACCGCCAGACCTTCGTCATAGTATAAAAACTGAAACTTTCTCTGCGCATACCCCCCAACAGAGGTAGAAACAATCGGCCACTATAAAATTTGAAGGATCGTGGCTTTGGCAGGTGACAGGTGGCAAAGGTGTATAAAATTGCAGAAAATTCTCGTCATTTCATAAAGCTTAATTTTTTTATATGTTCTTCGACGAAGTACTAGAAATCACTTTATCCCTTGCCAGACACTTTTCCATCGTGGCAAACCCCCGCCAGACAATCTCAAAATCATGGAAAACGTAGTTCTATTACGAGCGCGCTGCAGCATCGTAAGAAAGTTCAGAAGTAGCAGTATAAAATGTGCTTGGCACTTTGTGACAGCTTGACGTACTTCGTCGCGGGAGTTTACGAACACAACAGTTTTCCATGACTCCCGTTGACTTTGAGATTGTCTGGCGGGGGTTTGCCACTATGGAAAAGTGTCTGGCAAGGGATAAAGTGATTTCTAGTACTGCGAAGAAGAACATATAAAAAAATTAAGCTTTATGAAATGACGAAAATTTTCTGCAATTTTATACACCTTTGCCACCTGTTACCTGCCAAAGCCACGATTATCCAAACTTTATCGTGGCCGATTATTTCTACCTCTGTTGGGGGGTATGTGCTGAGAAAGTTTCAGCTTTTATACTATGACGAAGGTCTGGCGGCCGCTGGCTCTTACTCTATTACTTTTATGTCGCATTTTTGAGACACATTTTTCGGACAATTTTCAATAAAGGGGGTGAGAGATAAAATGACATAGTCATTAATAAATCATAAAATATTTCTTCTATAACAATGGAAAAAATACTGTACTAAAACGGATGAAATTTGAGAACAGTTATATTTAACTATTGAAAACAAAAAGTAAATAGTGCAACAAGTATAATTAATAAAATAGATAAAAGGGCTTACTTTTTTCCCCCTTTTATCAAACCAACTCCACAGCCACTGATATCACTGGGGACCGAATCAGCTTTTAGCGGTAGAGTCTGTGTGTAACGTCCAAAACAAAGTTCATTGGAAGGATTGGAAATTGCAAATCTATATGTTCACTACAAAAAAAAAAAAAAAAAACTCCACAGCCACTGGACATTAGCAGGGCTTGACTGTCAAAAAACATTTGACGCTCAAAAACTGAAGCGGCCGACTTTGATTTTCAAAAGGTCTTTCCAATAAGTAAGGAGAGGCATCATTTTTAATTTAAACAAAACTACATTTTCCCCCTCAAAGTGCAACTATAATGGATGTCTTCTCCTTAACGAATTCCTGACAAAAAACCCAAATGATCATTACATTGTAGTATTTTCTCCAGACTAATACTTTATTTAAAATTTACCAATTTCACAAGAAAACTACTTGCCTGTAGTCATACACAAAACAAGTTAATATTTCACTGCAAGATACAGATATTCGGCTGGTAAAATTCATTTAACTTAACCAAACATGACACACAGACATCATTTACCTATTTAGCTTAGCTCATTGTAATCCATTCTTTGCAGCTCATTGTACTTTCCCCCCAACCAGGTAGTGAAAGATTAACAACAGACTTGAAATATAAAACACTAGCTGCGTGCCCGTTCTTCGCACGGTAGGAAACGAAAATTTTCCTTACATGTGTAATTCGAATTTCTTCGTGATGTGGAATTTAAAGAGCAAAATTATTTGACTCTTGATGTAAAGTTTGCGTCACGAGTATTAACCTGGCATCATTGCAGTATAATGACTCAAAAAACTACGTCAGTGTCATTCACTATCAAAAAAGTGGAATGTTTAATGGTTTGCAGAGAACTCCTGGCTTTCAAAATGTCTTATTTCTACATCATACTGTTTTTTAGGCTCAAGTTGTAGCATTAAATACCTAAGACACTACATGGAAGGGACAACCATTTATTTCTTTCCGAACATGTACCATATAAGGAAAGTATTGTAATCATGAAAAAATTCGACTTCGAGATTTTGGTGTATTTACACGTTTTGAGGTCTTCTGAATTAATTTATGCTATTTTCAAGAGATGTTTTTAAGATAACTGCGTACCCGCTCTTCATTCGGGAATAAGCGAATATTTTACTACTAAAATCATATCTGCATGTGACAAAACAGAATTTCATTTTTAAAAAAGTTCAAGTAATCTCCTCTGTTGAAATTACTGCGGACAGTAAATTTTAATCAAAATATCGTCTCCCTGTGTTGGAAATAGAGCTGGAATAAATGGGTTATAATAATGGCGTAATTTTTACGTATCTTAAAGCATTTGACGTCATAGATCCTCACTTGCGAATTGAAATTCCGATATCCCATTTAAAAACTCGATTGGTTGAGAAAGCCCTTTTTTCTAATCCTTTCTGTGGCAACAACCGAAGATAAATTCTCGTGCCGTGATCGCAATGTAATGAATGACGTAAGATCGCGTTGATGCTATTAAATTCTAAACATTAGGCTGCATTAAAATTCATAAAAAATCATCTAATTTACATATTTTTTTCGTTTTTATTTTAAAAGAGGGAGAAAAGAATGTTTCACGATTTGTCAAAATATCAAAAAGTTATGACGGATAGAATTCAAGATGCGACAGTTTTAAAATTATTTTACGAAACAATTCGCCGACGTAATCCAATGTTAAAATAAAACTATACTCGCAACATGCATATGTTAGGAAACATATGCCTGCGACATAATTAAAGGCGAAAAATAAAAAAGTAAATAGAAAATTTTTAATATATCCGCTTTAAATGATTTGTACTTTAAAATGAAGAACATTTTCAGCCGCGTTAAAATGTTTCAATTTTTAAGTAAGCAAAGGATTAAAATACCACTTATAATAATAATAATCATGAATTCTCAGTTTATTTCTAAAGTAAGTTTTAATCAAAATATCGCCTTCTTGTGTTAAAAAAAAGAGCAGGGATAAATGCGTTAAAATTGTGGCTTAAGTTTTATGTATTTTAAAGCATTAGACGTCATAGATCCTCACTTGCGAATTGAAATTCCGATATCCCATTTAAAAACTCGATTGGTTGAAAAAAACTTCTTTCTAATCCTTTTTGTGGCAATGCAACAATATTATCACGTGCCATGATCAATTAATGTAACCCCGTAAGCTCTCCGCGTCGGTGCTATTAAATTCTAAACATCACGTTGCATTAAAATTCGTAAAAAATCACCTAATTTACATAATATTTCCGTTTTTATTTTAAAAGAGGGAGAAAGGAATGTTTCACGATCTGTCAAAATATCAAAAAGTTATGACGGATAGAATTCAAGATGCGAAAGTTTAAAATTATTTTACGAAAAAATTTGTCGAATCAGCTACTTAATATAAAAATTCCTAAAAATCAGTAAATTATGTTACGTATTCAGAACAAACTGTTTTTAAAAGAAAATTTTCTCCTCTATCCGATGATACAAATGCCATTTTGCTGCGAGCGTAATTTCCGCCGTTATTACGAATTAGGTGAGAAAAAATGCCAAAAATCGCATAAAACATAAAATAAAAAAAAAATCTAGGTCGAATTTTGAAAAAATCGCTTCGAGGTGCACAGCTTCATGTTTAGATCTTCCCGAATACCAAATTTGCTGTTTCTAGGTGTAGCCGTTTGTCCGTAACGCCACCGACACACAGACCCACAGACCCACACACAGAACCACACACAGACCCACACACAGACATCTTCTTTTATAATAAGTAAGATAAGATAAGATAAGAAGAAAGAGATAAGAGAAGAAGAAGAGATGATGTTACATACAAAAATTTTTAAAGCTCCCTTCTCTCACAAAGTCATTATGCTTGCGGGAAAAACTGGTCCTAGTCTATTTAAGTGAACACAGATGTGACCGATTTTTGAGTTAACGGGAGATAAAAGGGCCGCATTCGGCATTTAAATCACTCCAATTTTTCACAGAATCTTAATGGTCATTTAGTGATGACATGTTCTTAAGTTTTGTTTGTAGGTCCAGAAAAACGATCGTTTTATGCCTTGTTAAAATGCCGCTTTTCTTGCGAGGTTTGAAATACATTACAATGAAACTGATTGCACTGCACATTTTCTATTTTCTGTAACCTCTCTTCCCGCGGCGCTTTCTTTAGTGTTAGCGACCTGTTAAATTTACAGCATTCTGAGCTCAATGTTCGTGTTTTTCCTTGACTCTGACAGAAAATTTTAAATTTTTAAGAGTCCAGTACGTTATTTTTATTTACTTACTTATTTATTTATTTTTTTTTTGAAGGGGGGGGGGTGGTAGTGTAAATATTTTTAGAAAAGTAATATGGAAAATGATATTTAATAATTTGTGGAGCTGGAGCGAGACTTTTAGCGTGATTTCATGAACCAAAAGCTCGGCATAAGCGGGGGACAGGGGTCGATACAAACAAAAATGGGGTCCGTTTTGTGGCCCTATCACAAAATTACAATCGATTTAAACTAACCCCTTCACAAAAATACAGTCGATTAAAACTGCCCTTCATTGGCATTTTACCCTACATTTTAATGTGTTTCATCAATTAACAAAAAAATGTGACTTTTATTAAAATTTGGTTTGAAAATTCACAAAAATAAGTGCTGAAATTCACAAAATAAAGCATTGAAGTTCACAAAAATATGCAGTTTTTTACAAAAATGGGACTCTGGAAAATATTCCTGGATCGACCCCTGATAAATTATGTAAGGTTTTCAGTTGAAGATGTTTTCACGAAAAAAAAAAAGGTGGGCGGGTAATTAGGTGAATGTACATATACTATGTACTAAAGAAAACTAATATTCTGAGACATTATTTTAGCTAGACTTTTAAACGAATTTTTTGAAATGCTAGAAAATAGATGCTAGCAGATCGTTATAAACAATAGCTGTGAAGGTTCCCCTTCTGTGCGGAACGTTGCTTCTCCGTATTGCTCGGGAGCAACGCTGTTAGTAGGAAGTAAAAAGGTGATTTGTTGCTGTAATTTTCTAATGCATGTAAATCTAAAAGGGTTAAAGGTATCGAATACTGACTTAGATAGTACTGCAACTAGAGTTTACGTCTCTCACGACGAACCACCTAGAACGGCCCCCTCCCGTAAAATCATAACTTATTTTGGAGCCCCCTACCAAGTCTGGGCACGTGCCCCTAGTTGCCCCCCTGGCAGCAGATTTGACCGATACTGACCGATCATATAAATCATAAAATCGCAGACCGTTTTTTGTTCTCTTAAACTGCGTCGCATTTGAATTCGCAATTAGTCGTCTGTCAAGTCAAGTAAGTTGTGCACGATCATAAAAGTGTATTGTCTCTCTGCTACTGACCTTCAAACACCAAAATTAGGTTATTCACTAAAATATAAGTGAGAAACTGGCCCCACCCTGTGACAGGGCAGCAACTAAAGGGGGGTAAGCGGGGACAAGCACCGGGAGACATTCTAAAAGAATGCCAAAATCAGTTATAGTTTCTTGGGATGGGGCGCGGCTCCATGCGAGGGGGCACACGACCATGGGCGCCCATAAGGGGGGCAAGGTAGGGCACTTGTTCTAAGTTAATGTCTCATGATGTTAACAAATGGCAAAAACAGAACTAAATTTGTTAAAAGTTTGAAATTTGCCCCCTCTAGAATTTTTTTTTGAAGTTTGCCCCCCCCCCCCAGGAAAATTAATATGGTCGCCCATGCACACGACACTAATTATGGTTTGCCCCGGGTGACATAAACTCTAATTGCCGCATTGCCTGTGAAAATGACCTCCTTTTGCCCTCTATTTACAGCAACAGGTCTTTTTTTCTAACGCTGAACAATTGATTTCAGACAAGTTTAAAATCGCTGCCCCTTGATTTTTGCGTTCCTGAGAAATTATCTAGCTTGGCCATTTGGTAGAAGCTGCCATCGTTCCTGTTCAGTTGAAAAGCTTTTGTGACTCTATTCTTTTGCAGGGGAAATTTTTTTTTCTTTTTAGAATCTGATAGTATATTTGGGTTATAAATGCATGATTTGTGTTCAAAATCATAACTTTGCCCCCTGACTTTTTAGACTAGGGGGGCAATTTTTACAACTGCAGGGGCAATTGCCCCCCCTTGCCCCCCCAGATTACGCCTATGAGTGATATGTAGTTGCTTTGATAATGACTAAAAGAAGAACGCGAAGTAACTGTCATAATGGAAAGAGAATTTCTATACAAACTGTTGGAGCTCCGCCAAATCCCAGAAAAAGGTCATCGCCGATTAGATTATATTTGTACTACTTTTTATTATAATTTACTTTCATATCATTGATATAGAAACAACCCCAATTTTGTAATTTAATTTGATTTTAAAAAAATAATAGGTCAGTTAGAAGAGATAAAATGCAAGAGTATAGATCAAAGGCCCGTTAAAATAGGAAGACATGGCACAGCAAATAGTGGGGAGTCGCGACCTTAGGAGCTTCGAAATCAATATGCTTAATTTTCCATTTTCTCTTAAATTACAGGGAAAATTAACTTTTCGAGCTAGAATTACTTTCCTTATTCCATTTTTCCCCTTTAAGCCTCACATTCTTTTTAAGCCTTTATTTTTTAACGCTTTCCAAAGAACTTGAAATGTTTATGCTTTCAGTTTGTCTGCCCGTGCTCTAAATGCCGCAAATATCCATCGATCGAATTTTTATGTGATAATGAAAATTACCGTACCATGTACCCTATTGAAAAGGATGTAGGTACCATTTATAGTTCTTTTACAGGAACACACAAAATAATTCCAATGCTTTGCAGCCTATGGGCAGAGAATGTTTAGAGTACATTTTAGAAACGTTCATCCACTTCAAGCAAAACGAAATTGGTATTTATTATTGAGGTTTATGAGGGCATTCTATCCATCGGCATGGGTGGACGTAGCGTTGATACCTATGCAGGGCTAACAAAATAACACTCATAGATTAGGATTTAAGAGCAGTAGTTAAAACAATATTTTAGTTTCTTGTTTGCTTTAACCTGTTCACTACCGTCGTTGCTAAGATACAATGGCAGAAAATTCTCCCTCCTGTATAAATCGTTGCTTTCCGGCATGGGTCTTTGAATGCCCTGGCATGGCCCAGCCATGCGCTTGTGCAAGGCTGTGGCCAGAGCAGAAACATTCTAAGACTCGTGCCGGAAAGCAACGATGGACGCAGAAAGGAGGAATCTCTGCCATCGCGTCGTTAACAACGCCGGGAGCAAACAGTTAACTGTTCGTCGTGCAATAGTATTCCAGCCAACATCTAGCTAAGAAAATCCAGTATATTTATGTGGTATCATAATCTTAAAGTCATAATGACTTATCTAAGTCACAAAACATTCTTCGAAATTTTTTCACACATTAAATTTCGCCATTTATTCTATGTATCATTTTTTTAAAAATAAAATTTGACATAACACGACACAGTTATGGTTTTTAAAGTGAAAAGCTTTTTATAACAGCTTACGTTTGAAATTTTAATCACACATAAGGTCGCGATATTAAAAATAGAATTTGTAAAAGAGCTCAGAAATAGAATTCTTTTAACATAAAATGAATAAAACGTCAATGTTTCTTTACATTCACAAGTTTTTCTCAAATGTTCGAAATTTTACAAAATCTAAGACTAAAAGAAGTAGTAAAATTTTGGAACTTTGAACTCAAAAAATGTTACAATTAAACGATTTGCCATCGAATTCTGAAAATTTCAAGAATCGCTCACAAATGTGTTATAAATATAAGCACAAACCTTTATTATTGGACCAAAATACCATGGTATATTTGTCTATATTGAATGAATAGACCCAGAGAGCGGTAATCTTTCAGAATTGGTGAAGAAATAAATGTACGGATTGTTAAAGCTTCAAAATGTTAGAAAACCAGGAGATTTGATGTAAAATCAGGAGACCAGGAGAAACCATCAAAATCTAGTACTCTCCTGAAAAATCCAGTAGAATTGGCAGGTATACAATAGTATATACGCAAATAAGACAGTGTTGAAAGTATAAACAGTGCTTTCTGTATGGCTTCCTTTCCTTTTTTTAAAGTTAATGTAAAGACTCCATTCAGGGTACCCCCAAACTCATTTTCGCCAACCCAAACTATGGCCTGATAGTTTTGTCTCATACGGATAAGCAAATATTTTCTTCAGTCCGGAGATAGTATTTTATGACTCAATTAAAAGTTATGAATATTTTATGAAAATTTAATTACTTGTGACAGAGTCAGGAATGTAACCATTCCTCCCCAACAAAAATGTGGAGTTTTGTTGACAAAGTGATAATAATCTAGCCTTTTTGTAGAAAATTCCGCCTTTTGCGTACTCCCCTCTGCAATTTATTAACGTAAAAACCAGACTGATCATTAATGCGTAAATAATGTGAATCCTGTGAAAGTCGAACGTTAGCGGCTCCCTCTGTACAACTTACAGAGGTATTTATGCTGTTTCTATGTTATGGGTGCGTTCTGTTCGTCGGAAAACTGTCTAATATAGGAAGGTGACCAACTTGGAAACTGAATCGGCAAATTTGTTTTTTCAGTCGGCAATTTACTTCTCTTCACCCCCCCCCCCCCAAGATTTTCTTCTGGGATCGGCCCTGGCCCCAGTTCAGTGTGTGAGTTCATCTCTCAGAGGGAGTGCGCTTGCTTTGCTCTGTGAATTGATAGTGCTATAGAAGCAGTGTTTTGCGTTTCTTTTCGAAGCTGGTTTTTAAGCGCTGTGTGTAAATTCTCCATTGCTTTGTCTTAAGCGATTGTGTACGATATCCCTTGCATAATTCCACTGAATTTTTGCCTGTGGAAGTGTTTTATTTTGTGTGAGAAATACACCATTTATGAGAGCTTCTGATCTAAGCGGACTGTTAAAAGTACATTACTGTTTGATTGTGCTTGTGAATCTAGTACAACTGATTGTTCGACGAAGTTCTAGAAGCAATAAAGTTTGTGTTCCATCATGACAAGTGACTCTTTACTAGAACTTTCTACACCAACTGGACTTTAGAACGACGAACCCAGGAAACAAGCAGAGTATTTTGCAACATTTGGTGTCAGAATCGGGATTCTAAAGAAAGACTTTAATTCTCCAGTGCATGGTGTGGACAAGAAAAATGAAGGACCTTAGAAAACTGATAAAGGAGATGAAACTTGATATAATGAAGGAGATGAAAGCCGGACAAGACGAGATAAAAGTTGCACAAGGCGAGATGAACACCAGACAAGATGAGATAAAAAAAAAGAGATGAAATCCGGACAAGCTGATTTAGAGAAGAAAATAGAAAACCGGATTGGACGAGATAAAAGCCGTTCAAAACGAGATGAATACGGGATTGGAAGAATTAAGAGCCACGCCCCTGAGAGCCGCACAAGTTGATATCCGGACTGGAGGAGAAAATACAGACAAATCAAGAAAATATGGAAAAGAGAATGTCGCTCCTAGAAGGAAGTCAAGCGAGAAACGTCAAGGAATTTAGGGATGGACGCGAGACGCGAGAATTCTCCCACTGTCTCGCGAGACGAGACAGGCATTTTTTTGCGAGAGACGAGAAAGAAAATATTTTGCGGGACGAGACGCGAGACGAGACAGAGTCTTGTCTCGCGCGAGATTTCTCGCGAGAATTCTCGCATTTTCTTCCATCTCGCATAAATACGATCTGAAATGCGACAATTTGCCTGAAGCCTCTACCGTTTAACTTGCGTCTCCTTCGTTTTCGGTCCTGGTATACTATCAGCACTCTACAATACGCACAAACACGTAACATTTAAAATTAGAACAGACGAGAGATATACAAAACACACAAAGGAGAGGATAAAGAAAGAGGCGGAAAAAAAAAGAAAACAGAGAAGAGTTGAAAGAAAAATAATAAGTAAATAGGAAAGGCGGTACGGTATGTTCAAATCTGACCACTTTTAGACGGGGCCCGGGGCATTAAGTTTGGGGCCCCCCTTACTATCCCCTTTTTTACGCATTAAGCCCCTTTACTGAGCCTACCTTTTTTAAGCATTTTAACCCAGTTTTGACGCTGTTGTACTCGAAAATTGCATTTAAGTTAACTGTAGTTTTTGTACTTTAATCAAATCGTATTTATCACCCCAAAAAAATATCTCTAACTTGATCTAGTGATAGACAATTAGGTAATACCTATATTATAGAGGAAATTCAGTTTTTCCCCACAATTACTATTTCAGTACATATGAATTTATAATTTAGATAATCGGGATATATATGGGCCCCCTTTTTCTTCAGGGGCACCGGACTACCGCCCCCCCCTTGCCCCTGTGATAATCGGGTTTCGGGTATATCAGAGAGAGATTAGAAGTAGAGCAACTTGCATTCGCATTGATGCTTAGTCTGAGTAGGTTGAAATATGGTTGAATATCCTTGGTTGAAATATCCTTGTACCGATATTATCCTCAAACTTTCCCGCACGTTGCGGCGTGCGTAGGGGGGGGGGCACCCACCCTGGTGACAACTTTCTAGGGGCGGTTAAATCCCTATCGTTGGCCTATTTTAAAGAGATTTAAATGACATTTTTTATTCTTATATATTAATATCGGACGGAAAGAAATGCAAGCAATTTTTTTAAAACTATTTCTCTTTTCGTTTATATTATCATGTTTTCCCTTCCTTCGGCTTGCAAAACTTCAGAGTGTGACACATTTTCGTGTAAAAATCTCTCTATTCTAAAAAAAAGTAAAGGCCGCTGTCGCCGCCGCTGTCAAAAGCTTGTCAGCGTATCTCCTCCTAAACCGTGGGGATTTGAGTTTCGACTAAGGTGCCCACAGATTCGAAAAATTCCGAGGAACCTGCTAAGCTGATTTAAATTTCGAAAATCGAATTATTTTAGAAGATATTAATAAAAAACTGAAAAAATAAACCGAATGGTTGCCAGATTTGGCATAAAATCATTCATTCCTTTGCAACAAAGCGTTTCCAAGTATCTAGAATCGCGTGAAATTTACAAACATGAGTTAGAATTACGCCCATTTTACGCCAAAATAAAAACTATATGAAATAAGTAACTCAAAATGTGTTACACAAAGTTGACAATTTTCAAATAGTAAGTTCGCTTAGACAACAGGAGTTTAGAATTAGCGATTATTCGTTTTTCCAAAACAGAATAACTAATATCTTGAAAATGAAAAATAATTAAAATGCAGATTATTTTAAAGCCGGTTCTCGTCCAGCTGGATTATTTGCTACCAGTAGAAATATTTGGCGGCGTTAACTATGCCATTATAGCAGTTACAGTACACTTTGGATATTTGCTAGCGCGACGAGATGGTATAATTCGTGGTGCTAAGTACGCCAATCTGCAAACGATTATGTAAATGAAAATATGGATAATGGTTTTCCGGTAACCTTACATGAACAGTAATTATAGGTTGTGAGCATGTGTAAATCGCCAAATAATGAAAAGTCGCCATTGGTGGCAAGCTATCCTATCTGTTCCTTAGCTTTTATTAACTTTACATGTACGCAAGTCGCCAAATAATGAAAAATCGCAATGGGTGGCAAATTCGAAGGGTGTCCAATAGGTTTTACATTATTAAAAATACAGCTGAAACAGATGTTCTGATTTTATTATGCTTTAGCTCCTAATTAATATAACTTTTGAATGGCAACATTGAAAATCATTGTGTTTCTGAAGAGTGCAAATAATTTTTCCAGCGATTATAAGCGGAGTCCGCACTCCAGGTGTAGTATAGCTCAGGACCCGTACAACACGGATTCCCATAACAAAATATCTTCCGTGTTATGAGGGGGAGGGGGTCTACTGTAGTGTGAAGTTTAAATTTTTATGTACCAATGAACATGCAAGAACCAAGCAATGCGTAGCTCAGTAACATTCTATCTGATCCAATCTTCGGGTTTTGTCTGTTGAAATTATGTCTTTTTTACGAATAAGCCTGATTAGGGGCCGAATGCCTCATACGAAAAGCGAGCGTAGCGAGTCTGGGGGCCTTGGCCCCTAGTGATACAAAAAAAAAATCACTTCACCAAAAGCTATAGGGGCAATGGGGCTACTGTGCACACTGTGTACTTAAAAATCAGGCCACTGACCTTGAAAAATTATCGGAATGTCAACTTTCAATAGAGATAAATACAAAATACATGAATGTACCTCTGTTTGCGCCCTTTCGGATGCCCACTCCTTTACATTTTTTATTCCCCCCCCCCCCACACACACACACGCACACTCACATTCATTTGAAAAAATAAACCCATTTAATGTTGTGCGGTTTTTTCCGGTGCGTTTTTCTCCTTCCACTGCTTTTTCACTGGTTCTTCAAAAACTGTACTATGTACTTTTATCAACAGCCACCCAGTATTCATCATGTCCAGTGGCGTACGCAAGGGGGGAGGGTTTGGGGGTTCACCCCCCCCCTTGTCAAAATTTTTTTAACAAAATGTCCACAAATTTTCAATTTTTAGCTTAAATATTACGCATTTTAACACAAAGTTATGTCTATAACCCCCCTCCCCCCCTTGAAGGAAGTCTGCGTATGCCACTGATCATGTCAAGAAAGAAGAAAAAAAAGTAATAATAAACACAAAAATTGTCTTTCAAAATGAGCAAAAGCGCTATACTTATAAAGAAATATTGTAAAATACTACTATATGTATAAGATCTTTTCCTGTTTTAAAACTTCACGCTATGAGATGAGGAACAACCCTCGCAGAATTTCTCTTTATCCTTAACGCTTCCTCCAGTCATTTAAAAAGACAAACTTTGAATACAGGAGGTTAGCACTGGGGCCGAAAGGAAAAGCATGCTTTGTGTTGAGATGCCAAAGCTTTTTTTTTTTTTTTTTTACGCAGAATATCAGATATCGGAGGGTCCCTACTACAGAGTTCCAGTTAAAACAGAAATGTCGGGAGAGAGATGTCCCGAGGACATAATTGCCCGGTGTCTTTTGGATTTGCCGACACGATGGATGACCTCTCACTCCAGAACAGAATGGACCTACGGAGGGCGAGCTATCTCAGCACGTGGAAGTAGGTGCGCCCTATCACCGGAAGAATTTTTTCCCCTCAACAATAGGACACCTCCGAACAGATTGCGAGATACGGCGCCAGAGCGGTGACAAGTTGCAAGATGACCGCTGCTTTCACAATTGACATGAAGACTTCCGTTCGCTATTCCCACCCACAAACAACTATTGAGTGACCGTTTTTTTTTCCCGGAAAAAAACAAGGGTGAGGAATTAATGTATCGAGAATTTCGCTAATGATCGGTTTCCAGACAAAAAATAAAGTATGTGGATTCTGGACACTGGAAAAGACACCGATATATGGTTATTTTCTATCATCCTCCAAAGGTATGGGGAGGGGGCTCGAGCCCCAAAGCCGCCCCCCATTTCGTACGTCACTGCAGAAGCGTAACCATGGAGTGGGATATCGGGATATACCTCCCTGCGAAACTTTCAAAATTAGTTATTAAGAGCTTTCAGATTTTTGTCGTCAATAAGAAATTAAGTTTATCAATACAAAATTGTATCTTATACAACCCCCTCGACAAAATTTTCTGGCTGCGCTCTTGCCTCATCGACTAGCATATAACGACCATGTTACATCCTATGTCACTATTAAAAGTGGCGTTTTTTCCGCTCACCATTGGGGAATAACACTCAACATACAACATGGTAAGATGACTGAATTGTGAAGGTCTCTGTGAAGGTTCTGAAGGCAGGGTTCTATCCTGCCGTGCGGCTATCGAAGTTTTGGGCGGTTTTCTCCAGATGTAACGTGAATACGCGTTAGAGGTCCTCCTCCCATTGCACCCCTTCTAAGCAGATAGCTCTTTCGTAGCTTTACCTTAACACAAAACAACACAGAAACATTAATAAATCATCAATATAGCTCTTATGTGTTCATGATGTAAGTAGTATTATTCCTTATAAAAGCGTTTTCAGCCATTAATAGAGCACTTGGTTTGTAACAACAAGGTATTTTTAATTTCATATACTGAAGTATTTAATGGATTTTACATGAATTCCAGCTGGAATATAACATTTATTTTTATTTTTAATTTGGGTTTTTATACAAATAATTATCGAATCATTTGTATAATGAATGTAAAATAATGTGAACTCTGATTATTGCACAAGTAAAAGAAAAAGACGACCAACAAATATTAAAATATTTTGCAAGAGGGACTCAAACCATTGGTTTTTGGCAAAG
>JAWZYV010000650.1:0-19939 GCA_038373885.1 Cheiracanthium punctorium | reverse complement strand
CAAAGTGTAAAATCGGTGCAATTTGTAAGCACACCTAAACAGCGTAAATAGAAGTCTTTTACTCTACGATCAACGTTTTTGAAGCAATTCCATCCCGTACTTGTTTTTATAAAATGAGCTACATCTATTCTGATATAAGTTCGTGGAAGGTAAGATGATTGCCCACTTAAGATATTGTAACAATCTTTCACGTAATCCTGTACGTTCTGATACCCATTAAAGCATCTTGAAATCGAAGTTAGCAATGCAGCTGATGCATCTACTATAATTTCTTCAGGCACGGGGGCACCTTCTTTCAACCACTGTTTCAGCCATCTATCAATGGACAAGACATCTTGGCGTTGTGAAATCATTTGCACTACTGGAACAGAAGGGCCAGTAGTAGCTTTAGCAACGACTTGGTATAAGAAAATATGTGCAGGTTTCTTTTCAACGATGGTTTTGGGTCGTTTTGGAGGCTTGCAAAGACTTCCAGTTGCATCAATGCTCAGTACATTTCCTTTCTCAGATGCATAACTTTTATACCATTCCATTTGCGTTGGCGTCCAATAGTAAACAAAGAATGGATCCAATCCAATATCTTTAATTACTCCAAGAAACGGTGGTGTATATTTCATTCTCCAAACCGAGAAAATTGGATCTTTGTCTAAAACATCAGAATGAGATGTTTCATACATGCGAACGGTCAATGACCGTACGCTCGCACAGTAATTCTTGTGAAAAAACCGTTATATTTCACTAATTATACGAGTACAAACGAAAATCTCTCGGTACTAGGCGGTACAAATGTAGTACAAGCTAGTACAATCGTCAAATTTTGAAAATTCCTTCATGGGGGGGGCTGTCGTTTCTCTAGCCCCCCACATTAAAATCGTTAATAACTTTTTAACAAAACCGGTACAAACGGAAATATTTCGGTACTAGCCGGTACAAACGTAGTACAAACCAGTACAATCGTCAAAATTTTGAAACTCGTTGGTGGGGGGGCTAGTGAAATGCACCTCCATATAAGCTCCAAAATCAAGATCTCTGTATCTATCTTTTGGGGTTTTTCTAAATAATCACTTCCCCTTAATGATTCGTTAAATTTAACTGACCTTTCCTCAATCACTTTATTAGTTTCCAAATCATAAATGCGATATCCACGTCTTTCTCGTGCATATCCTAGCATTATACCACGCTTTCCAGGGACGTCAAATTTTTTTCGCATTACTTTTGGTACGTGAAAGTAAGCTACACAGCCAAATTTTTTTAGGTGTTTTACCAGTCCATATTTCGAGAGGGATTTTTTTCCTTTCCTTTACGAGGGGTTACATTAGAAATTAGTGTACTACAATTAATGGCCTCTGCCCAGAATTTTAAGGAAAGTTTACTCTCAAATAAAAGGGCTCTAGCTATTTCCAAAAGAACTCTGTTTGCGTGTTCTGCTTTCCCATTACTTTCACTGTTCTTTGGGATAGTTTTTCGTTAAAAATACCCGAGTTAGCAAGATAGTTATCAAACTCCTTATTTACAAATTCAAGACCATTGTCGGTCCTAATTCTTTTACCCATGGGATTTTATATTTAGATTGAAATTTAGAAAATATGTCAAAAACTTCAGTTTTACGTTTTAAAAAATAAGTGAAATACATTCCGGAATAATCATCTACTAAAATCATGAAATATTTTGATCCACCTAATGACTATTTGAATTGGGCTGCATAAATCAGCATGAATTAGTTCTAAAATTTCAGAACTTTGATCAACGTCAACAACTGGGTGACGCGGACGTGTTATTTTACTTATGGTACAAGTCTCACATTCAAAATTCGTTACTTTACCAATATCAATATACTTTTTCATTTTTAACATATATTTTAGAATTTAAGTGGCATAATCTATTGTGCCAAAGTTCATAATTATCAGAGCAGTAATTAGCAATATAACAGTCGGGAATATTAAAAGGTTTTAAATACACTTCTAACCTATCATTGTTTTTAATTGCTTTGGTGATTAAATTGAGGTACTTATCGTAAATGAATACACAGTTATTATGAGATACAATTTCACAATCCTTATCCGTCAAGGCAGTTAGTGACAATAAATTATTTCTTAAATCAGGAACATAGTTAACATCACTAATTGTTAAATCAACTGAATTACAGTCTGTATAACCAGTAGTAGTTGCTTTAACAGTACCTGTACTTTCTGAAAAAAAATTTTTAGAGTCTTTACCTGCTAAGTATATTTCTCTTACTTCAGGTTTACTGTCAATGAACCAGAATGAGTCCTTGGTCATATGTTTTGTAGCTCCACTGTCCAGGAGCCATACACTGTCGTAATTCGACTCTCCCTCCTCTCCAGGCACAGTTTGCAGTGCAGGAGCCCTACCACGATAGTCTCGGGAAATAATCGGTAGCGGATAGTTCCCGCTATCGGATAATGAAATCATCGGATAAATAGCCGCGACCCCCAGTTTTGCCCTACCACCATGGTCACGTCTAAAGGAAGCGAGAATTTTTTCGACTGTTCCGGGAGTATCGTAATGGACAGAAATCAACCAATCAAAGTAGAGCATTCTTTCCGATATCCGATCCACGTGAGCGCGTGGATCGGCGCGTGAAATGCATGTTAAAAAAATACACCAAAACAATTATACTTTGAAACCAATTTCTAAACAATATACAGCCCAAAGATGGAATATTAATTACATACAATTTGACAGACAAAATTTTAGGATGTTACACCTTGAAACACAGATGCTGTTATTTGTAACTATTTAAAGAAAAAAGATTATATAAAAGAAGGTTTGCTGGCTCAGTGATAGTATAAAAATTATTCATCCTTAAGTATCTTCTATGGAAACATTAATTTGTTAAAGGTGATATAACATTTTTTTCTTTTTCATGGCATATAAAATGAACTGTGTAATAATAATAAGTGTTGCTTTGATTTAGTAATTTAAGCATATTTTCCTTAACAGTGCATGTTTAATAAATGGAAACTAAGTGAATAACCATACATTTAAAAAGTGATAATAAAAAAATTTAACTTCATCATTTCAAAATTTTATTTCTGTGTTGAGGGCTGTCTTTCTTGTTGTTTTAGCCTCGAGAAAAGGCTTAAGTTCTTCAATCAGCCGAAGTGCGGATTGTTTGTTTAAGCGGAAATTTCTAATGAAATCTTCCTCGCTTAAATCAAATGATTTACATCTAGGAATCGAAATTCGATTCCTAGGAACCCTTCTTGCATCGTCTTGTCGTGCAAGCGCTAAAACCAATAATCGTGACATTTTTTTAAAAGTTAAAACGATCAAACAAAACAAAAATACCACGAGCTAGCTGCAATCCGAGATGAAGATAGTCGATAGCGGGAAACGGTTCTCACACTTGTTGATGGTGTCGTAAAACAACAGCGGATTTCTCGACAGTATTTACGGTATCGTAAACATTACGACATTATCGTGGTGGCACTTTTAAGTGCTCTGTCGAAATGTGACGTCATATGTGCGAGAAGGTTGATTTATCCGCTACCGATTATTTCCCGAGACTATCGTGGTAGGGCTCCAGATTCGGGGCGAGGGTGACGCTGGTCTATCGAATAGCGCTCACGCGTCTTTTGTTTTTGTCTATTTGTGGAAGCACAGGGCCTTCGGATTTGATTCTTATAAAAGCAGTCTTTAGCATAGTGACCAGGCCGTCGGCAGGAATAGCAGAGTTTTACGTTTGAAGATTTACTCTTTCGTGAGGCAAACACCTCGGCAGTGGCGGATCCACGGGGGGGGCTCTGGGGGCTCGACCCCCCCCCCAGAGCTAGAAATACACTATGGATTAAGGAAGTTTTTAAAAGAATTGTAAATTTACATGAACTGAAATTTAAAAATGTAGCACTGTATATACAGTTTGACTCACTGTTTAACGACGATCGCTTTCTAAAGACGATATTTCAGAGTGCCAGCAACTCGAACGTAAAAAATTTCTATTCAAAGACGAGGTCGTTTCTGTTTAACAACGATTTTTTTTTTTTTTTCATCTTACGCTACAGGAACAAGGGAAAATTTTTTTAAGAGTGGGGAAAAAAGTGTCGGGGAATGTCAAAAGTGCAATTCGCAAGACAATCTCAACTATCTGAGTGTATTCTCAAAGGTATTTTAGAAGCAAAGATAAAATTCTTGAAGCAGCGCAAAAATTTAGTTTGGGATCCAAATCCATACGGCCGAAAAGTCAATGTGGCCGATTGGAAGAGTTTGCCAAGGCACTTCTGCATGCAAATGGTTGCATGAAGCAAAAGCATCCAACATTCTAATTTCTGGGCCCCACCATGGCCGAGTTGATAAGACAATCGACATGATAGATGGTTGAAGTGTGAAGGTCCCACGTTTGGGCCTACCGCGCGACTCTCGATCTAACTATCTGGAGCTTTTCCAGATAGTTTTCTCCAGATTTAACGTGTATACGCGTCAGAACCTCTGAAAAAATCCTCCGACCAAGGCAACCGCCCCAGAATGCAGATGCCTCTAGTATAGGCTTGCCACATAACATCACATATCACATAACTCCAATTTCTGGAGGCCGACTTCAATTTCTGGAGTGGCTGAGCGCATAGTGCTCGCAACTGGGAGAAGAAAAGTGCCTGGTTCAAACTCAGGGCGCGTCCGTCAATCTAGCTGTTCGGAGTCTTATGCAGTTTTCTCCGAAACTTCTCATAAATACGGATTAAGACCCCTTAGAACCGACCCCCCCTCCCACGTAGGGCACCCCGTACTCGGCCTAGATCCCTCATGTAGATAATTGTTCGTATTAACAAAATAAAATAAAATAAAGCAATTACTGCAGTGCTGTTATTCTGGCAGAAAAATCTGGAATGCAAAATTTTCAGGCTTCGGCTGGTTAGCTAGAAAAATTTATAAAATGGAAGCTGACGCATTTCACATTTGAGAAAATCTGGAAGAAAGAATAACGGGAAGGCGAAAAATGAAACAATTGACTCATTTTGATTTTCATGAAACCTAATTTTATTGTATTGCTTGTTTTTACTAGCTTTTTTAAGGGTAACTTAAAATAATTTTTTGTGGAAAATAAAATAATATAATGATAATAGGAGTAACATCTTTAAACACGCCAATATATCAAGAAATATATTCACAGTCCTAAGAATGTAAAGTGTAAAGGGTTGGTTTTCGTGCTGTAGGATTATGGCCAATTATCAACACATGGAATAAGCCGATGGGTGGGGTGCACTCCGTAGGGGTCTTTCTAAGGGGCCTAACCCTATTTACTCTAAGTTTCGGAGGAAAGCACGGAAAACTCCGAACAGTTAGGTCGGCGGACGCGAACTGGTTTTGAACCAAGCACCTTCCAAAGTGTAAAGGGAAATGTTATTCTTGTGTGTAGCATTAAACGGCTACGGGAAGGTGTAGTCGTATGCCGGAGGACGCTAGGCAGTTTGAGACCCATTCTCAGGGTTGGGCATTAGGTGAGGCGGCTCGGGACTCTGGCTTAGGGCCGTTATTGTGGGATCCTGGCCGGTCTTCGCTGACCGGCAAAGCCCTGGAGCGAGCTGTGAAAATCCTTGGGCCGCTATGACTGTCAGTGGAACAATCGGTCGAACTGCGGTTACATTATTTTATTGGGTGATTCGATACATCTTTCCTTGGCAGTTGCTGTCACGCGAAAAAGTCGCTGCTGGGCTGCATCAGCCCCTTTTATTAACTTTTGAGGTCGTGTCACATGATCCATGCAAGTTGCTATTATTGGCAGATCCCAAAATCTGGGCAGCGGTTTTTCAAGGTTTTTTATGACTTTTAAGACGCCAGATTGACTGGACGCGGGGACCGTCTACAAAATTACAAAGGAATTGCAAGGGACCGTGTAGTAATTGCAGCTTTTGAAACCAGATTCCTTTGTTCCAACTGAATTAAAACTGTGTAGTTCTAGAAATGTGATATTTTAGCGGGCTTCTGATTTGTAATGTTATATATATATATATATATATATGAGACGTCAGATATTTCAGTAAAGTTCCAGAGTTAAGGCAGGTAAAACGGTTTATTAAACATTATCTTTAAGTTACCATATAGAGTGAGAATAGGAGATGGGAGGGGAGACGGGTACAAAAATCAGCGTGGACTAATTAAGCAGTTCCAGTGGCAGAAGTCTCTCGATTTTCGATGTGCGGGAGTATTTACGCTTACCACACCACGTGGTTTTCGAAGACATAACTCCGCCTCTCTCTTATCTCTGATCGAACCACACACATTTACCAACATGACCCGCATCCGGGGCTACAAAGGCGTGGGGACACGTGTACACTCTAAAGAACTCAGAATCGACGGCCTGATGTCTGACAAATAACAAAATAAATAAAACATAGCTCCAGAGCGCGCGTGGCAAGTATGACAGGAAAGCAAAACTTACAGTGAAAGCAGGCGCGTAGCCAGGAAAAATTTTCGGGGGGGGGGATATGCGCCTGGAAAAATTTTCGGGGGGGGGGACATAAGTTCATATGTGTATAAATTTCTATTTCTACACATATGAACTTATATGTGTATAAATAGACGGAATTTCATCACTAATCCAAAAATTTCGAGGGAGGATATATCCCGATATCCCCCCCCTGGCTACGCCCCTGAGTGAAAGTACCGCTTGAACAATACCCAAACTAGTAAAACCCAAATTACCTTTTTATACATTACAATATATATATATATATATACAGTGGAACCCCGATTTTACGTAACCCGTTTCGTACGTTATCCCGCTTCGTACGCTATTTTTTCTCGGTCCCGAGAAATTCCTATTCCGATAATGTTGAAAATACCTCGATTCTACATCATTTACTCTTGGTACGTCATACAAGACGAATTACTTTCAGAAATTTTGTCTTCTTTCACACATAAAAAAAATTAAAAAAAAAAAATCAGAACAAAAATACTTTCCATATGTTCAACTAGTTGTTTGTTACCAAAACCAGTTCTTCCAGTCACCCCCTCCCTGTGAATGCCAGTGAATGTGTGTCTTCTATTGTGTGTCGTGACGAATGGACCCGTCCACCCACAATAAAGGCCTTTGCAAATACCCAGAGACTGTCGCGGCTACAATGTGTTTGAACGGGGAAATTTGACCGGGTTTGGACGCTGCGACCCTCTACCGAACAATAGATGGGGTGAAAACCACAAGTGTGAAAACCGCAATATTATCCACGGTCCCCAATTACCTATTGTCCGGAGTATCTCCTGCTTTCTTCTCCTGCGAAAAATTTATTGCTTACAAGTGATAATTTTCCAAGCGGCCAGCGACGGTCTCTGGGTATCTGCAGCGGCCTTAAAGGCCTCTGCAGATACCCAGAGACCGTCACGGGTCGCTTGGCCAATTATCACTTGTAAGCAATAAATTTTTCGCACTCAGAAGAAAGCGGGAGATACTCCGGACAATAGGTAATTGGGGACCGTGGATAATATTGCGGTTTTTACACTTGTGCCCCCCCCCACATCTATTGTTCGGTAGAGGACACCCGTCAACCCCGATAGATAGAAAGACCTTCAACAGGAGAAATGACGTCACAATTGTTAGGCCAACCTTTCCCCCTACTCCGAGGAGTCAGGGCCGGCGGAAGCGGGCCTGCAAGGCCTTCTTTGCAGGCGGGCGCCAAACACAGAGGGGCGCCAAATTGTCCCCAAAGCAAAAACTTTTAAAAAATGGACAGATTTTAGGAAGATATGTTTTATATTAATAAGAATTGCAGTGTATATATACAATTTGTTTATTTGTCTGATAAAATGTGTTGCAAGGCCGTAGATAGAGGGGGGGGGGTCAGGAACATATTACCAGGGCTGTACCGAGAAAATAATTTTGGAGGGAGTCCGACATTTTTTAGGGGGGGGGGTGGAGGGAGGGGGGAGGTCTGCTTGATTGAATATCATCATTTTATATATAAATACTCTCTCTCTCCCGCACACACGCACATCTATAATAATAAAAATGAATGTTTGTAAATCTGTCTGTCTGTATGTGTGCGGTCTCCAGACAAACCTACTGCACGCAGAACTCTGAAAATTTGAATATATAAGCCCATGAGTCCGATAATGTGCACCTGAGAATCAGAATTTTAAAATTTTAATTACTTTTTTAATTATTAATTAGAAACCGTTCTAAAACGGAAATTTTCTTACCCTGTGTTACGAATTTTGGGATCAACCCTCTGTTCTGGGGTTTAAAGTAGTTTAAAATTCGTATTCTACGCGTTAAATAGTTCAAATTTGCTTTTTGTTGCATCAATATGGAATGTTCTGGAAATCTCGGGTTCTATGGGTCGTGGGTCTTCGAAAACCAAATTTTTGGGGACTTATTTTTGGCGCCAAGTTTGGCGATTTTTCTGTCAATTGGGGCGTTTTTCCTAATGGGGCCTTTTCATGAAATTTTTTATGGTATTTAATACCTTTAATGACCTAACATTTCCTAATTTTCAGAAATTTAAATCGAAAATTGTGGA
This sequence comes from Cheiracanthium punctorium, assembly GCA_038373885.1. Lineage (NCBI taxonomy): Eukaryota > Metazoa > Arthropoda > Arachnida > Araneae > Cheiracanthiidae > Cheiracanthium > Cheiracanthium punctorium. The sequence goes on along the minus strand of JAWZYV010000650.1, from coordinate 11,468 downwards.
TTTTACAGGATAATTTGTTTAATTGGATGAAATATTTAATAACTCCAGCAATTTTAATGTAAATTACACGATATTTCTGGGAGAAATACGTGACGGCCACGGCAGTGAGTAGTCTTTAGTGGTGCATTTGTAAGTAGGTACCCGAAACGCAGGAACTATAATTTTCACATTCTGTAAGATACTTGCGACCTAGAGTACTAATCTCGAGTTGCAGTTTACATGTCAGATTTTGTAAATCGCATAATTTAAGGGGCTCACGGGCAACGCCGTGCGGGACTGCTTGTATAGGATAAATATATAATGTGATAATTTCGGGGAGGGGCAGGGTCCGGATCCATAGGACCAACCCCCTGGGTATGGTTTTGTATATTACTATATGTAAAAGGGAAGTAAAAACTTTTAGAAACATATATTACTATATGTAAAAGCAGGGGCGGCCATAGGGTACGTGTGTCCCCCCCCCCCCCGCTACATTTCTTAAAATGGAAAGATCTTGAGCAGAAAAATTTGAAAAATAAAACAACAATTGATTCCGAAATACAAGAGATCTATGAAAATGAAAAAAAGCATTGGTCAAATGTATCAGGAAGACTGATTGAGATCACAAAATTTCTTGGCAGCCAGAATTTAGCCTTTCGAGGCTCATCTGAAGGGCTGTACCAAAAAGACAACGGAAACTTCTTAAAATTAGTGGAATTGTTTGCAAAGTTCGTCCCAGTTATGGAGTTTCACGTAGAAAGAGCATTACGACCTAAAGGTAGCAACAGTAAAGTTCATTCTATCATCAAGCAAATATAGTCAAAATGAAATGTTGCAAATTATTGACAGTAGTATAAGAGAGAAAATCTTACTATCTCTTCGAAAAGCCAAGTACTATTTCATAATTTTGGTCTATTTACCTGATGTTAGCAAAACTGAACAGATTAGTGTCGTCATATGTTTTGTCGTCTGCAGTGATGGAGGGGCTGAAATCAAGGAGCATTTTTTAGGCTTTATTAAAGTTGATGATTCTACAGGTAGCGGCCTATGTGAGACAGATATGGAAATGTTGAAAATGTGTGTGGAACATTCCTCTAGATGATACGAGAGGCCAGGGATATGATAACGGGGCAAAATATGAAAGGGAAGAAAAATGGTCTTCAAAATAATATCCTAAAAATAAATCCTCGTGCTTTTTATGTTCCTTGTTCCGCTCATAGCTTAAATTTAATGATTAACGATGCAGCAAAAATGAATGCAGATACTGTTAGTTTTTTTCGACAATTCAAGAATTACATAATTTATTTGCTTCTTCTCCTAAACGATGGGCAGTTCTTTTGAAAAACATTTCCTGTTTAACATTGAAACCCTCTCAAACACTCGATGAGAAAATAAAATTGAAGCCATTCGACCTTTAAGATATCAACTAGGAGAAAGCTATGAAGCTCTTTTTGAAATATCCGAAGGTGAATGCTTTTCAAAAGAAGTGCAAGACGAAGCACGAAGTATGTGCGCCAAAATCAAGGATTATAAATTTATTTGTTCCTTGATACATTGCCACAATTTGCTTAACAGAATTAATCCTGTCACCAAACAATTGCAAGAAAAGGGTTTGAATATCATGACATTCTAGTGTGCACACAGGCTACTGTGTACACTAACCTTACAGGCAATAAGTAACTTAAAATGATTCATTCAAGAACATAGAAGTGACGTCAATTACAAAAATATTCTTGATAAAGCCAAAGAACTTAGTGAAGAAGTGGATGGTGAGCCTCATTTTAAAACTGTTGAAGAAATCCGACGAAGGAAAAAGAAATGTCACTTCGATTACGAACATGCTGACGAATCCCCTCAATCTCCAGAAGAGAAATTTAGGACAAATGTCTTTTTAGAATTTTGGATATAGCTTGGGCATCATTAAATGAAAGATTTGACGCAATGAAAAATCACTGCGATAATTTTAGTTTCTTGTGTAACTTATCGGAAATCGATAATGCAGATTTGAAAATAAAATGCAGTAATTTAGAAAAATTGTTACAATATCGTGATAGTAAAAATATTAACGCAGAAGTAATTTTTGACGAAATAGTAGCTTCCAAAGACATTTTTACAGCCGGTATGAATGACCCATTGGATCGGAAAAAACACTCAAAATACTGGTGTTAAACGATAAAGTAATTAAAAAACTTTGTAAAAAACACACATAAGAAGTAAAAGGAAAGAGGATACGCGTTTCGTTCAAAAATTGTTTTGAACTTCTTCAGTCCAAGCCCTTCGACGTAAGGAACACAGGGAACTGAAAAGAGCTAGTAGCGAAAGATCATTCTCAAAATTAAAATTGATCAAGACGTATTTACGGTCAAGTATATCTCAGGAAAGACTCATAAATCTAACTTTGATTGCTATTGAAAATGAAATCTGTCAAGAGATATATACAAAAGAAATTTTAGAAAAGTTTGTAAATATGAAATGCAGAAGAATTAATTTTTCGCGATAAATAAATTTATTATTATAATTATTATTATTATTATTATTATTTTATTTGGCAAATGCTTTCTTCAAAACTTATTTCTCCTGTTAGGAAAAAAAAAAAAAAAACGGAGGGGGGGGGGGAGCGATTTTAGCTTTTTTTGCAGGCTGGCGCCGGATAACCTTGCGCCGGCGCTGCGAGGAGTGAACGTATTAACTCGAAATTTTTTCTACTTGTTAATTATAAATGAGATCACTTTGTATATGCACTCATTACACATAGTGATTATAGTAGTTATTGAAATTGATTAATGAAAAAGTAGTTTATTTAGTTTTTCCCCCTATGTAGAAGCATTATAACATTTAGAAAAAGACTAAAAAAAAGTTTAATATTAATTAAAACGTTTCCAAAACTCTTAATTATCACCTATAAAAAATAAAGAAAAACAAGCACATGGACAGTTTGAATTGAAACATATTTATTAAGTAAAATATAAAGGTTTTTACATTATTTAGATTTATAAACATATTCATATTCAATTAACAATGCTTGAATGTAACAGACTACTTAATACTAAAAGATCTGCACTATATCTATGGGCTGTTTTACTTAAACCAATTAAATTAATCTGTTCATATAAAAAAGGCTATTAAATCATGGCTTCTTTCAGGAACAATTAGCTTTAACTCGCAACAAATATTTTTTACTAAAGATTTTAGATTGTTTAATTTATCAAATGAAAAACCATTGTAATTTATAAATTCATGCAATAGAGACAGCAAATCATTTATATTTGTAGATTGCATTGGGAATTTAAAATTGTTATGCTCAGTTATAGGTACTTTATGATAAAAAACACTTACCATTAAATTTTCTTCTATTATTATTGATAACGATAACTCATGTACTGGCAACGAAGATATTTTTAAAAACATAACTGTATTTTCAGCTTTAACAATCGTAAACGCATCATGAATTTGAATATCCTTTAGTAATAATAATAATTATTCCAGAGTTTGAAAGGAAGTTTTTGATTGATATTCGTCAAATGATTTCACATTTAATTCATGAGTCTTTTGCAGTTGCTCATTTTCTCTCCTTTCAGCTTTGTTTTCTGGAGCTTCTCTGGCCTTGATATGTTTTGATAAATATGCAGGACAGCCATGAAAAATTGTAGGCAGAGCGTCATCCTTAAGTCTTGGTTGTGTTAAGGTTGCCACTATTTTCTCACCCACCCGTTGCTGGATTGTAGCATTCTGAAGTTCTCCTAATATCTTCTTCTTTAAAATGTAATACACAGACCTGCAATGAATAGTTTTCACTAATTAAATAAAAAAGCCTACATTTTTCTAACAGATAAATATCAAGTGATCGAGAATTGTGATTACTATTAACTGTACTATGAACCATGAGGTTTAAATAATGCTATTACTTATAATAGTAATAATTTTATCATTATTATATATTTGTAGAAGTATTAAATATCAATCTTTATTAATATTATTAATTCGTTATTTGTAATTTTGTAAAAAATAAATTTTCAAAACCGGTAATGATGACAATAATAAATAAGTCATCTTCAAGAATTGCAGTTTTCACTATGAAAGCGAGATAGATCATTATTAGTTCATACTTCCAACTGCAAATCAAATAACAAAATATAATTTTATTTTAAATCTTGTTTTCAAAATTTCTGTTATCATTATTATTATTATTATTGTTTTGCAATTTTAAGTCCTGCTTTTTATGTTTTTAAAAGAGGAATTAAAAAGTATTGATAACACACGCACACACACACACATATATATAGATATATATACACCTGATTGATTACAATAAAGAAATAGCAATTATTAATAAAGAATGTAAAATTATTTGTAAACTGAAGCGAAATTCATGAAATCAGAAAAAATTTAATGCTTATATGAATATAGAATATTTATAGATACATAAATCCAAATATACTAAATATATTCTTAAAAACAAACAAAAAAGCACTTACTTTAAAATTCTTTGATGGATTAATATTTGCACGTGGAATGGCATTTAGCAATTTCCTTTGTAGTTCTTCATTCTTTGGTAAACTGAAAGCGGATACCTTGAGGCCGTCTGCATAATTACCTTTACAAAAAGGTACTGAACACTTGTATACCATGTTTTAAATACAATTAGCAAGCATAGTTTTATAAATAATGGACATTCTTCAAGAACTTCGAAGCAAACAAAATCCCATTGATGGCGGAAAAGTATAGTACACTATCGCCAATTCTCTTTCACCTGCGACGATTTACCTGCCGTTCGACCGGTTTGACGTACCTGCCCGTGTTCACAATAATAGTACCTGCGGGATCAATTGGCGATAATACTCCGATGATAAGCGAGCGCAGCTAGTAACCCAGTCGAAAAACCTACGGCCTAACTTTGCTTTCGTCACGAGCTTCTATGGCTGCTGTGAGGGGTCTTTCTTATATCGGAGTTACGGGACACCCCATGTGTCGCCGCCAGTCGCAGCTTCCTAACCATGTCAAACTTCCGCGTTCAATTTCCCAGACATGTCAAATTTCCCCGTAGCCGCGACGGTCTCTGGTTATCTGCAAAGGCCTTAACTCGGGTTGGGCTCAACTCAACCCACAGTGGAATGGACTGCCCCTCGTAAAGTTGCTACCTGATCCCCTTTCTTGTTCTCAGAATTAGCGCAGTACCACTGAGAAAAAATTGTCTGCCGTTAGCTATCTCCTACTCCCGTGAATGAAAAGTAGGATGTCGAAAAGAAAATGTTTCTCCGTGGCCGAAAAGGCAGAAATAATTGAAAAAAGCCAGAGTTTTCAGAGGAAGTAAAGTTGATCTCGCAAAATCACTCGGTATCGCATATTCTACTTTACAAGGTATCCTAAAACAAGAGGTCTCAGTGGAATTAAACTCTGAAAAACTGGGAAATTTAAAAAAAAAAAGAAAAGGAAAACATTGAAAACCTCCCCTTTTGAGGAACTTGAAAAGATTTTGTATGAGTGGTTCAAACAAACCCGTACAGCCAAGATTTCAATCAATGGCTCAATTTTGAAAGAAAAGGCACTTGAAATTTCTTCTCGTCTTGAAATACAGAATTTTACGGCATCCAATGGTTGGATCGACCGATTCAAAAAGAGGCATAATTTATCGTACAGGTTTATTTGTGGTGAGGCAAATGGAGTAAATACTGCTGTCGTTGAGAAGTGGATGGAAAAAACATTACCTTCTATTGTGTGTAATTATTCACCAAATGACATCTTTAACGCCGATGAAACTGGACTGTTTTATAATCTATTCCCTGATAGAACATACACGGTGCAAGGAGAAAACTGTCACGGTGGGAAGCTATCAAAAGTGCGAGTAAGTGTTTTATGTACCAATGTGGATGGAACTGAGAAGCTAACACCATTTGTGATTGGTAAATCCAAGAAGCCCCGATGCTTCAAAAATGTTAAAAGTTTGCCAACAGATTACAATGCCAACCAAAAAGCATGGATGACGCAAAATCTTTTTGAAGATTTCGTAAGAAAATTGGATACGAAAATGCGCTTACAAAAGCGAAAAATAATTTTATTCGTGGATCAGTGCACTGATCATGTTAATCTAAAAGAACGTGCGTATGGAATTTTTCCCACCCAACTGTACCAGCTTACTTCAGCCTTGTGACTTGGGAATAATTCGATCCTTCAAAATACATTATAGGAAGCAACTGGTAAGAAAAGCCCTTTCTGGACTTCATTCTGGTGAGCTTCAGGATGCTTGGAAAACGAAAATAAACGTGATAGAAGCTCTTCATTTGATCTCATCAGCGTGGAATAGTGTCGATAAAAAAATGCATTTCATATGCTTTTTTGAAGGGAGGATTTTCCAAATCTCACGTCGACGGTGAAGTGCCACCGTAAGAGCGCAATATGGAAGACTATAATAAAGAGGATGAATTTAAACTTGCAGACATCAATTTTGACGAGTACATTGATTGTGATAAGGATGTTACCGCTACTACAGACATTCAGAGTATTTCCGATTTGATTTCATAGTATGAAAGTGAGGACGATATTGATGAAGACTCAGATAGTGAAGATCCAGAAGAAATCATGCCTTCTTCGGCAGAGGCCATTGTGAGTTTAAATACCTTAAAGAAATTTTTAACCGGACATGAAAATAGAGAAACAAATTTGCAAAAACTTGCATGTATTGAAAAAAGTATATGTGAAATTACACTTGAAAGGAAAAAGCAGTCAAAAATAACAATTTTTTTTAATAATATGGCATTGGTAAGTTTTTTTTGTGTGTTTGTTTTCTTCAATTTTTTTTTCTATTGGACCCCGATTATACGTTTTCCCGTTTCGTACGTTTTTTACTACTGGTCCAGTGAAAACGTAAAATCGAGGTTCCACTGTATATATATATATATATATATATATATATATATATATATATATATATATATATATATATATATATATATATATAATATAGGCACACAGAAGGAGAGGCACATTTTATTGACTCGCTATCACCACAGTGGTTGGAGCAGTGTTCCCAGTTTTATTTGTACAGTGGAACATGTCTAATGGGACTACCCTTGGGAAGAACAAAACTGGTTACCTTACAAAGGTGGTAAAGTGTGATGGTAGTAAAGCGAAATTGCATTAAAGTTGTCACTATAGACAGTCGATCTCTTTACCAAAGTGGTCATTTTAGCAGGTTCCACCAATTTGAATGGACGACGGCACACTGATACGGGAAAAAAAATCTTCCATTGCTCTCTCCATTTTACAGGGGACGGGTTTGCGGTTTAGTGCGGAAATCTTTTATCGGTAAACCCGAATTGCTATTAAAAAGTCGTAAAATTCGCGACGAGAATGCCCTCTTACCCACTGCAGTCACGTTAGACGCAGCAGCAATCAGCATCGGCCTTAAATGATGCTGAAGCATAGGACGAACAATCCAACCCTCCGCAATTTGTACAGCTTTCATTCTGTCAACTGCTCTCATAAGTTGTCCACACCACCCAGACGTATGGGTACAAATCCTCATTATAAAAGTAAAACATTCTAAGATATCAAACAAAGCGAGTACCTGGCAATGTATAGCTGGTCTGGTTTTAAAAAAGAAAGCTCAAATTGTAAATAGCAGGTAATAGTGATAATAGTTGTAAATAGCAATTGAGCTTGGTTTACTACAGTCCTCTCGGAAAAGGATGGGAATTACTTAATCTGGAAAGCTTAATGCCATCCTAAAATGCGAAAATGTATGCTGTGAAAACTGTATATTGCACGGTGGCTGTGAAATGGCTTCAATATTGCATTCAGCAGTTGTACTCTGTACACACTAAAATGTTAATGGGTAGGGCCCGCGAACAACAAAATGAATAATTGCCGTTGCTGATTAGCCACGTCTTGTCGTCACTACAGAGGTTAAGGCGACATTTTTCTGGCGATATTTACGACTTTTAATGGCCAGTCGGGATCTACCAACAAAAGATTAATGTGTTAAACTTAAAAAACTGTCCCCCAACACAATGGAGAGAGCAACGGAACATTTTTTTCCCGTATCAGTCCCGTCGTCCATTGAACGCATAAAACACGTAGCTTATGAGCATCGGCCGTAACTTGATCGGTATAGGGCGCTCGATAGCTCTGCCCCCCTCTCCCCTTTCCGAGCTTTCTTCGACGGTTCTTGCAGCAGACAACATACTTATTTAGTTGTGATATACCATCTCTAATTACACATTAGGCGAAAAAGTATTGGGAAATCAATGTATCATCCTAATGAAAAACGGAGCCCCCCTCCCCAGATGGTTTCTCTGGATCCGCCCCTGCACCTCGGCTTTGCTTCCTTCTGTAATTTTTTCGCTACTAAGTTCTTCTTCTCGTAGTATTTCCAAGATGTCCTCCATAGTTTTCTCGCGCTGGGTCTTCAAAATCTCACGCACTTTAGCAAATTTTCCCCTCAGTCCTCGTACAGTATAAAAAACTAATTCCCGAGGAGAGACTTCTAATCCTAGTGAGTGACACTTAGTCGCTATTGCTCTAGCTCTGGCAATATAATCATTTGGAGATTCACTAAACTTCATTTCTATGTTTTCTAATTCATTACCCGCGTCTGTTTTTCTGTCTTCTACTTGACCTGTAAATACAGACCTTATATTGTCCCAGAGAATTTTTGCGTTTTCTTCCAGTGGGAATTGTAACGCTTGTCCGTCGGACAAGGATAGCTTGATATAGGCCACCGCATCAGCGTTATCTTGGTCCCACTTCTCGCTGGATTTTGCATCCAAAGATTTAGGCTTTACTGCCGCTAATACATGACTCACTCTTTTCAGTGAGAGGGCAGATTTCATTTTCAATGCCCAGGTGAAGTAGTTTACACTATTTAATTCAGGAAGGTTTAAGTTCAACTTGTCCATGTTTATTTACTGGAGTTCTCAACCACGGACCTCTGCTACCGCTTATGTTGTTCGTAGCATCAAATAACGGCTACGCCGTGGATAATTAATATAGTTTATTAAGCACACAGCAATGGTATGTAACATAAATAGTTTGCTATCATTAATAACATACAGAATACTATAAGAAGCACCGGGCCGTGGTAGCCCAGTGGTTAAGGCGTTGGACTCATAAACGGAAGGTTGTGGGTTCGATACCGGCCTACCACTAAAGACCGCGGTGTATGTGCACGCTAAATCCGTGGCTCCGAAAGTCCTCTCGGCGGTCGCTAGCAGTTTCCGAGGGGTGCCAATATTCAGAAGTCCCCCTCCTTTTGCTGCGGTTCCAAATTGTGGCGGGAAATTCCGGGAAGGACGTATATGTAGCTCTAAGCGACAAATTCAGTGACGCGAGCTGTCCTCTCCTGGCAAGCAAATAAATAAGAAGCTCCTCGCTTCTTCAGCACACAGCAGTAGAAAAAAAACTTGAACTAACTGATATGTCTTGGGAGATCGCGGCGAAATCTGACGACTGTATTCTTGCGCTCCAGGAGGAGAGAAAAAAGTTCGCTCGCTCTCCAACAAATTTCATTTCTGATTTTGGTGCTTTTGGTTACATCCTAGACAATACACTAAAACTCTAGGGGGAAGGGCCAAGCAACCTACCTTGACCCCCACTTTATGGGCGCCTTTGTAGAGGTCCCTAGGCCGAGGCTCCCTATACAGTCATACCTTGCTGACACGTTTATGTATAGTCACTAGAATTTTTCAGACTCGAACTTAAAATCTCTTAATAATCCTGGGCCCCAGGATTGTTTGGCTTCGTCTATTGAGATTTCAGTATAATCTTGAACATTAACATTCTTCTAAAGCCGCCCAGGTAGTGTAGCGACTGAAGAACCATTCTATCACGCCTTGGGTCTGGGTTCGAATTCCAGCTTGGGCATAGATGTTAACCTGTCCATCCCTTCATAGGGGGTAATACTGTCCACCCACTGGGTGCCCCATAATGAAATGGACTGTAATTTGAGCCTTTGTAGTGGCGAATGCTTGATGAGCAAGTGCCTGCATATTAAAGAAGAAGGGGAGGAAGAAAAAGAACGTTTTTCTAAAAAACATTTGAAAGTGGAATTTAAAGTTTTCTAACAATTTTGGGGGGCCCTTATCGATCGGGCCCCAAGGCGGACCCTCCCCCACCCCCTTAGTCCGTTACTGGACTGTTATAGGTTGATGCGTGTCACAGAGTTGAATCCAGGGAGTCGACTTTGCTGATATGGAAAAGATGAGACTTCAGATAGTTGTGATTTATCAACAATCTAAGGCATATACAACAGCAGCTTTTCTAGTAACATCTGGAACATAAGTTGTGTTTATGTAAACTTTTTTGATATATATACTTCAGAGATGTCTAAGTTTAGAGTACATCAGGAGCATAGAAATCGGGGGAGCTGGGGAGCTATGGCTCCACCTGAAATATTTCAGACGGGCTTAACTCCGCTGGAGAAGTTCTCGCACCACATCTGTTTATGGTAGATTGTTTACCTCAAACCTGATTTCAAAAACGTAGTTACTTTTTCTAGGAATTTCACACAATAAGCATCAAAGAGAGGAGAGAGAGGGGGTGGTGAGCACACTTGTTTGTGCCTTCATCCTTTTTCTCATTGTTTACAACCCTCGCCATTCAGATTCCCGAATAGACGCAGAGGAATAATTAAAGTGGTTTTTCCATATATTGTACCAGGTACCTTGTAGGGTTAAAATCGTATTTCGACGCTCATTTGTCTATTAAGGTCAATGATGCCATGAAAAATGCAGTAATTATAACTCAATTTATTACACAACGTGCCCCCCCCAGCTGCCCTTACTTTTACAAAGTTCCTACACCACTGGTGTAGATAAGAAACTGTTCATCTTAAAAATGTGTTGTGAATGACTTCTTATCATAGGTAGTAATCTAAGTTGGGAGGAATGTGTGAAATATATGTTTATATGCTGCGCTTCAATACGAGGTGTACTAAATTAATTTATTTACTAGTAAATAACAAAGCTTATTTTCAGAAATTGGATTACTGGTATTTACCAGCAATCTGACAATAATGTGTGATGTAACTGTACAATGACATCTATTACTGACAATTAGAATGAATTAATACTTATTAGGCATATTTTAAGGAGTACAACAATAGGGCAATGCATCTTTGTGCAGTAACCTCTTTAGTCATACCTGAAAATAATTGTTCAATTAATAATACACATTAATGATTACTCTTTCTCCCTAAATAAAAAAATATCACAATAAGCTAGAACATAAATGATAGCTTTAAACAGGTATTATTTGTTGGACTCAATTACATCTCTGGTTTAGTGCAGTATAAACAGAATGCCCTTAGTCCCTAACTAGAGTCCTAAATTAGTGCTCCATTTATTATGTAATCTAAACTGTCTAGCTAAATTTAGATATTGCGAGCGATTGATCGAAATTTTCTTTGTGATTTACTTGTTAACCCTAAATCATATGTGTATAATTTAAATACATAAAAAAATTAGAATTGTAGATTTCTGGTACTACATCATTTA
>JAWZYV010000649.1:0-19451 GCA_038373885.1 Cheiracanthium punctorium | reverse complement strand
GAATTAATCTTTAATTGAAATGTAAGATGCTAAGTGTTTTCATGTGATCAAAACTCCAAATTCTTTCTCCCCCCCCCCCCCCATCTCTTCGTCTTTGTCAATCAAATTTTGCACTGAATAAGCATTTCTTAATTCTTATTAGTGCAGTTCATTCTTAAAATGTAAAAATAATGAAAAAAAGTTACTTAATTTTTATTTGGAAAGGAGAATTTCTATATAGTTTACATCAATACGCAAAATAGCATAAAATTAAAATGTTTTATGCTATTATTAAAAAGCAATTTTATCAATAACTTTGCAATATTTCAACAAGCAATAAATGCCATAATGAATTATATACAATATTAAAAATTAATTTAATATTTTCTTCGCTTTTAGCAGTTGTTAGACTTCTAGCAGTTTGTGAATTCATTACAATTTATAATTTTACCAGAAGAGTACAACATACAATCCGGAACATTGGCTGTGCATACTAATAAGGCACAGATGTCCAGACAAATTAAAACACTAAAATTTACAGTAAACACAAAGCAAAGCACACATTCAGGAGTAGGGGAATGAAATTCTTACTTGTTAAGTCCCCATCATTATTACTTTTACAAAGTACACACACACTAAATGTAATTAAAAAAATCTGATGTGTCCAACACATGACTTCCTTGCACGTCCATTAGATCAAAAATATTTTCGACGCACTTCCTCTAAATTTATTTGTTTGAAAGAGATAAAATATCAATAATAGTAAGGTTTAGCAATTTCTAGCCAAATATTTCGATATCGCCAAGCTGAGTTCAATTTGAAAGATTTCCTTCTGACACTTTATTTGGCGATATTTCACCAAAAGCCGACAAACATGAGATAGTCAGCGAGATTTTGGGGATAGCCAAAGTACTCAGTGAGCACAGACCTTCAATGAATTTAATGCATCTATACACCTCAATGTATTCTAAGTCATTTGGCTCACCATGTAAATAAATTCTCAGTCGATTGCTGTCAAAAAAGATATTGAAAACAGTTAGATATTACAATAGTTCTAAATACAAAGTTAAAAAATCTACGGGTTAAAGTTTTAGAGTTATACAAAATAGGAAATAATTTTTGGCGCCAAATTTGGCGATATTTCGGTGAAACTCGTCAATGTCGACGACATTTGGCGAGATTTTAAGCATAAACCAAACAATGACAGATTATCGCCAAATTTGGCGATATTTCGCCAAAACTCGCCAAGAACGATGACAAATGGCGATACTTTGGGCATGGACGAAATGACTGACTATCGCCAAATTTGGCGATATTTCGCCAAAACTTGCCAAGGTCGAGGACAGACGGCGAGATTTTGGGCATGTACCAAACAATGACTGTCTACAGTTGTATTATAATGAAGATGTTCATAGACATTAAGGTACTGAAATTCTTTTCGGTGGTCCTGTAAATAAACTCTCCAGTAGATTGGAACCAAAAATCGAGATGCACAACTAGATGTTACAACATTCTTATATATGAAATTTCATAATAGTTTTTGAGATTTGAGAGTTAAATATGCACACACGTACACCAAAAGTCGCCAAGCTTGGCGACTTTTGGCATAGTTCTTGAGGGAGGCACGTGACCGTGGTCGGACCATTACCTAACTTATGTGGTAGGACGGTATTGTGCTTGAAATGCATGAATGCCCCTAAAATTGCTATTGACCGTAATGTATTGGAAATCTTTTGAGTGTTCCTGTAGCAGAACTATAAATGATAAAGACACTTTTTTTAATAGAGAAATTCATTTTCTAACTCTTTACAGCATATATCACTTCTGAGTCGTTTGAAATAGCCCAATACCTCTAAAAAACGCTTTGATGAATTTCGGCCCATAGAGCGTAATGTATTTCGAATCTTTTGGGCGGTCCTGTAGATAAACTATTCAGTCGAATGGAACCGAAAGGGGAGGTGCACAACTAGATGTTACAACAATCCTAAATATAAAGTTTCAACATTCAACGCCTAACAGTTTTTGAGATATGCGAGTTTAATGAATTTCGGCCCATTGAGTGTAATGTATTTCGAATGTTTTGGGCAGTCCTGTAGATAAAACTATCCAGTCGAATGGAACCAAAAGGGGAGGTGCACAACTAGATGTTACAACTATCCAAAATATGAAGTTTCGACATTCTACGTCTAATAGCTTTTGAGTTAGGCGAGTTTAATGAATTTCGGCCCATAGAGCATAATGTATTTCGAATCTTTTGGGCGGTCCTGTACATAAACTATCCATTCGATTGCCACCAAAAGGGGAGGTGCACAACTAGATCATAGAACAATCCTAAATATCAAATCTCAACAATCTACGACCAATAGTTTTTGAGATATGCGAGTTACATACATACGTACGCAGAGACGGCATGGAAAAACTGGCCACAGTAGACTCGCCACTGGTCAAAATGAGTTGCAAACGCGTTAATATGATCGTGCATGCTAGCCTACGATGAGATGCATCGAAAAAAATTTTAAAATTCAATTTAGAGGTAGTCAAAATCGGTTTTTATGTCGAAATTTGGCCCCCAAAATTTTTCGGGATCACATTACTTCCTTATACTACGTACAAGGAAGTAAAAAAAGGGATCCCTCAAAACTGATTTAGCAATGCTTGCATTATCTGAAAATTTAATAAAAAACATTGATTCAATATTGGAAGAGAGCATACTATTTAATATTACCTCCATGGCATATCGTGTCCTCTCAACATGGAAACGCTGCAAAAATGGAGCCACCAAATGACATATAAATAAAAATTGCTCTTCAGTTTTGACAGCTGGCTTGAATTTATCTTTTAGCAGTCTATAAACACAGATTATGCATTAATTTAAATAATCAAATTACATTGGCAAAAATTTTATAATTTCATAAGTAGTGTAGACTTGGAGGGGCATGTAATGGTAAAATTTAATATCAACATGAATCTCAGGCTACTGAATCTTCATACATGAATCTCAGGCTACAGTGTAAATAACAGTTTTTCAGCATGTCTACCACATAAAGTAAACTTGATTTCTTGACTTTTTCTTGACCATAGTAAATACAAAATCTTATTATCAAAAATACATTGTGCCCGGGATGCAGAATATGTGCAATCCGGCAATCTAGGATCGGGGGAAATTTTGCAGGAAAAAAAAAATAAATAAATAAATAAAAAAAAAAAAAAATAAAAAAAAAAAAAAAAACAACAACAACTGATTTTAATTATAACAATGAATTACAAAATTCTTCGAGTTTTTCTTTTACCTTATCATTTTTAAAGCAATTTTTTTTCAACATTTTCACCGATCAGCCATTTGCTTTCTGTTAACTTGTACCAATTGCTATTTAGTAAACATGCATGTAGCTTGTACATTGCAGATCTTTTTACGTTTATGGCAATACAGAACTTACACAAGTCTATAACATATCATGAAATTTTGGGCAAATTTTCATATGGGTTGTTGCGATTTAAAATATTTTCTATACTCCAGCATCATGCTGATAGAATGAAGGAAAGTTATACTTTTAAATTTAACACTATTAATATATATTAGTAAATATTTTTGTATAGTAACATTAAGTTGCGTGAGTTACTCAATAAAAGAAAACAATATAAAGTACAGTAGAAGATCTTTATAATGCAAACCTCGAAACGCAAGGTTTTGCATTATATAGAATTTTGCGTTATATGGATCATTCACTTATATCATTAAACTTCCCTAGTAAACATATTAGAATATAGCTACAACACATAAATATAATGCTTAAAACTTTTTTTAAATACAAATACTACTTTAAAAAACAAAAAAATGGAATTTATTTATTTACAGAAAAAATAAATAAATTGAAATTACCAAAAGCATTAAAGTTTATTTGTTAAACAATATATTAATTTTGATTTGTTTTAGAATTTGCAATCTCTCAACAAATAACTTTTCTTGCAGCCTTTGAACAGGTAATAATTTTACTTTGGTTACGCAGTCTTGTGTTTCTAGGAATTTAAAATATTGATCTCTTATGGAAATTTCTTCAGATTCTGAAAGTTTTTCAACTTTCTCTCCAGTATTTGATTCTGTTTCAGAATTGCATTCCTCTTGTTTTGAAACAGAGGAAATTATTTCAGCACTGGTCAAATGATTAACAATTTGTGACTTATCATCCATTACCAAATATTCAAAATGTTTTCTTCATGCAGGTTTGCAAACTGAGTACTTTCCATTTTGTGCACAATGCATTAGTTCAGCAGTTTTCATTTTAACTAAAGATGGCTTAAATCCAGTTCCAAAATTCAGTTTTAAAATAGTGTTACATTGAGAAAACTCCCCGACTTCTCATAGACTTTTTAAAAGTATTTTACTGTCAATATTGAGACATAAGCATATCGTTGGGCAGGGGGCGGGGGCGTGTGCCAACCCCTCCCAACTTTGTTTAGAAAACCATTCATTTTAAAACCTTTCTTCTTGCCAAACTTAAAGAAACATGGCTATTTTTACTTTATGCTATGTGCATTCTCCTACCCACACACACATAAAAAAAAAACTTTTGGTGATGCTATGCGTATGATTTAGGAAGCCAAGTAATGGCATAGGATTTAATATAAAACAAATCAATTTACAAAGAGAAATATAACTAAATAAATAAACGTCTGTTTGGGAAGTCAATGGTAGAGGAGGGAGAAAGAGAGTGGTTCAGTAGTGGAGGGAAAAAGGGAGAGGTTCGTGGTTTTATTAAAGTAAACATTCCTTCCTCTTGGACCCTGCCTGATAGCTGTTATGCTGATAATGCATAATGCAAGCATGGGAGAATAATTGTTTGTTTTAAGCTTGGCATGTTGTGGGATTTATCTAATGTCTCAAAATTAATTCCCTAGGGGAAAAAAAAAAAAAAAGCAGATTGTAGAAATTTCTTAATTGTGATTTTCTCTGTTTACATCCACAGTGTTAATGCGGTTTATGGAGAATTGCGGTTTATAGAATTGCGGTATATCGATTTTCTACTGTATTACCTAAAGATTATGATAATATGTAATACTTTAAAAAGTAATCGCCAACAGTAGTAAAATTGAAAGTATTTTAAACAAATTTATTTCTTTAAAGATTTATATAAAAACATCTTGATTAAAATTTATTTTAAATCAGTTATTTAAAATAAAATTCCTTTACTTCAATTGCAATGTACACACTGTAATATCACTTTGAGTACTCAAGCTTTTGAGTTTAATTACCAAAAATGTCCTATTTTAATTTAAAGTCAAACATTAAAAACTGCATTAAAAAAAAGAATTTAAATTAAAATCAGCCATTTTTCTTTTTATCTCTATTTAGCCATGCAAAATCAGTCTAATCCAAATCTGTATCCTTTCAAAATCACAGAATCAGTGTGATGTGATAGCTTTTCAGTTTGCATACAAACTTTCAGATGCATTAAAAAATCATGAAATTTATATTAATTCAAAATATGTGTTTGTGTAGATAAGTGATTTTAGTGATATAAATACAAAACTTACAAAAAATACTTAAGGGTAAATATTCATTTACCAAAAGGATGCAAAAATATTGAAGTTATTAGCTATAAAACATGGAGATCAGCGATAATTATAATTTTTAAGTAGAATCCAAGTAATTGTTTTTAAAAAAGAAAATGTAGAAAATAAGCAAAACATTGAATTTAAAAGGGAATGAAAGAAGAAAAAAAAATGTTGTTTCCAACAACTTTGTGTGTGTGTGTAGGGAAAGTGGGTAACTGATATACTTTTCTCAAGTTTTGAAGATATATACTTGCCAACTTTTGAAAATTCCCAAGGTGTAAAAAAAAACACGCAATTGACAAATTGAACTATTGTCAGTTTAATATACAACTTTTTGGCAGACATCATTTTTGATGATTTCTGCTAAATAACTTGGCAGACATCATTTTTGATTATTTCTGCTAAATAACATGTAAATGACACTTTAAATGAATTTTATAAATAACATACGGACAGTATTTTAATGTTTCCCCATGAAATAAACACATGAAAGTCTTTTAAGTCTATTTGCATAGTTTAAATAGAATAAAATATTAAAATTTACACAACACACACTTAATATATATTTCTTAAACAAAAAAAGAAAAGAAAATCACACTGGACACAAAATTTATATGATTTTAAACACATTAGAGAAGGGGGGGAAAGCAATTATGTAATACATAAAAGGTACTCTAGAATTACACCTGAAAAGGAAGAATTAAAAAAAAATATATAAACATGCCAAGTCGTTGGTGTTCACAAATATTTTACTTTTCCTAATCAAAACAGCCTTTGTTTCAATTTCATTATCATTACTATCATTTGGTATAATTTTCGTTCATATTTGAACTAGGGATCTTCAATGAATTTTTTTCTTTACTATTTTGCATTTTAAAAAGTGGTCAAAAATTAATTTAAATATGAAATAAGAATCAATTTTATTTTTATTTCAAATTTAAATAAGAGATGCATGTGGCAATTCAGTAATATTAAAATAAACAAAACTTCAAAAAATCACATTAATAATAAATTTTAAGAGATTTTAATTTTACAACGAAATACGGGGCCTACTTTATTAAAATACTAGCTGCGTGCCCGTTCTTCGCACGGTAGGAAACGAAAATTTTCCTTACATGTGTAATTCGAATTTAAAGAAAAAGAGCAAAATTATTTGACTCTTGATGTAAAGTTTGCGTCACGAGTATTAACCTGGCATCATTGCAGTATAATGACTCAAAAAACTACGTCAGTGTCATTCACTATCAAAAAAGTGGAAAGCTTAATGGTTTGTAGAGAACTCCTGGCTTTCAAAATGCCTTATTTCTACATCATACTGTTTTTTAGGCTCAAGTTGTAGCATTAAATATATAAGACACTACATGGAATGGACAACTATTTATTTCTTTCCGAACATGTACCATATAAGGAAAGTATTGTAATCATGAAAAAATTCGACTTCGAGATTTTGGTGTATTTACACGTTTTGAGGTCTTCTGAATTCATTTATGCTATTTTCAAGAGATGTTTTTAAGATAACTGCACACCCGCTCTTAATACGGGAATAAGCGAATATTTTACTACTAAAATCATATCTGCATGTGACAAAACAGAATTTCATTTTTAAAAAAGTTCAAGTAATCTCTTCTGTTGAAATTACTGCGGACAGTAAATTTTAATCAAAATATCGTCTCCCTGTGTTGAAAATAGAGCTGGAATAAATGAGTTATAATTATGGCGTAATTTTTACGTATCTTAAAGCATTTGACGTCATAGATCCTCACTTGCGAATTGAAATTCTGATATCCCATTTAAAAACTCGATTGGTTGAGAAAACCCTTTTTTCTAATCCTTTCTGTGGCAACAACCGAAGATAAATTCTCGTGCCGTGATCGCAATGTAATGAATGGCGTAAGATCGCGTTGATGCTATTAAATTCTAAACATTAGGCTGCATTAAAATTCATAAAAAATCATCTAATTTACATAATTTTTAAGTTTTTATTTTAAAAGAGGGAGAAAAGAATGTTTCACGATTTGTCAAAATATCAAAAAGTTATGACGTATAGAATTCAAGATGCGACAGTTTTAAAATTATTTTACGAAACAATTCGCCGAAGCAAATGCTTAGTAAAAAAATTCCTAAAAATCGGTAAATCATGTTATGTATTCAGAACAAACTGTTTTTAAAAGAAAATTTTCTCCTCTATCCGATGATACAAATGGCGTTTTGCTGCGAGCGTAATTTCCGCCGTCATTACGAATTAGGTGAGAAAAAATGCCAAAAATCGCATAAAACATAAAATAAAAAAAAATCTAGGTCGAATTTTGAAAAAATCGCTTCGAGGTGCACAACTACATATTTACATCTTCCCGAGTACCAAATTTGGTGTTTCTAGGTGTAGCCGTTTGTCCGTAACGCTGCCGACAGACACACACACACACAGACACCTTCTTTTATAATAAGTAGAGAAAAAACTTCAAAAAATCATTTAAAAGCATAAAAAACGGAAGTTTCGTATAAAATTGTAAAAATTGGTAAAAAAACGTCAACTTTACAACGAAAGCGTAAAATTAGTAAAGTATGAACAAGTATATTCAAATTGTCTTAATGATTTTACTTCTTTCCTCATGCGTGGAAAATTCAAGTGTGGTGGGGATTTGTATCTAAAAATAGCAAATTTTTTTCACTAATACGATTTACACTTTTACAAATACTGTACAAGACCGTCATTATTCTTTATTTCAACAACAACAAAAAAAAACTAAAAAATTAGAGTTTTGTAATCGCAAAATAACGGAACTACGTATAATAATGAAAATGAAGGAGTGGATATTTTGATTAGGAGGGAAAAAAACATTTGTAAAAGAAACTTTGCTTTCTTTTTTTTTTTTTTTTTTTTAAATCCTTTTCAGGTGCAATTTTACGGTACTTTCATTTACAGTAAATCTTAAGAGATTATTTTTTAAAACAAAATATGGGTCGTAATTTTATTAAAAATACTTCAAAATATATAAATTCAAAAGAGTGGTGGGATTTGTATTTTAAACTACCAAATTTTTTCACTTAATGAAATCTACACTTTTGAAGTTGTGTACAGCCACAATTATGCTTTATTTCAACAACAACAACAGCAAATAATAATTTTTTTTAAAAATCGCAATCCTAAAATAACGGGAATTCGGTTTTGCCAAAAAAATTTTCATAATCACGCAAATTTTCGGACCCGGAAATGACCGAAAACATTGTTTTAGATTCCAATTTTATCGTATTCGGCATCATCTGCAATTTTTCTCTCTATATATGCTAGTCTGCAACTAGAGGAGGAATCGGGACACTTGCCCTAAGCATAGTGCTGTTACGTGAAAATGGAAATGGAAGAAAGGGAGTGCCAAAAAAAAGTTTGTCCCAGGTGGCGTGATCTCTAGTTGCAGCACTGTATATGCATAATATTTGGAAATTACCTGTTATAGGAATGCCAGTTTAGCTAAAACGTGTGCAAGAAATTGCAAGTGCACGATATAGTAAAAAAAAGGGGGGGGCAACGATGGCATCTCTTATCATGCGTGGCGACAACGGATTTTCTAAAGAGGCAAGAAGTCTTAATAATTATTGTTGAGTAAGATTCATAATTACATAATTATAAAAGAACTCCCGAAACTTCTGGGATCATAAAGAATTTCCCTCTTGCACAAATTTTTAATTTTCCAATCGATGAATTCAAAATAGTTTCAATGGCTCTCCTCACCGCGCATTTTCGCAATGTCGATTGGGCTTTTGCTGAGCGCTTAGTTACAGTGAAAATGAACATCACAGGGGTGGGTGCAGTCGACAAAAGACTTGTATTCTCGCAATCGCCGACGATTTCATTTTTATGGAGAGACCGCAAAACAGACACAAATTTTGTACTGACAGTTCCCACCCCATTATCTGCCTAAAATTGTTCTATATCAGAGCTGTCATCAATTTGGCTCCGATGCTGTCCGGAATTTTCGATATTTTCAAGTAGTATTTCCCGACTTTCCCGCTGTGAGAAATATTCAGGTACATTTCACACTGTTGGACACCCTGTCAATGAATAGATTTTTCCCAATTCTTTTTAGTACATCAACAGGAAGGGGGTTCCCCCACACTTCCAGAACTGCAGTGGTCTTAATCTTTCCGTGCAGCCAGCTATAAGTTTGGATAAACGTGTTTTGAAAATCTGAAAAAATAAACAATTAACCAAGTGGTGTTTATTAATTACTTACAGCATTTATAAAACACCATAAAGTGCCATTTACAGTAGGAAATAATTTATTGTTATGACTACTCTTCTGAATGACAGATTGTTTCTCTAATGAGATATTTTACGACCTGAAGCTGCAGCGAAGGTTGTAACCCTCTCCTCAGGTCGGGAGGGAGAAGAACGGACACTCAGCAGATGCCCCCCCCCTTCCACGCACACCATTAATACGAGACTAAACAAATCAACTTCCTTTCTCGAAATCACTCATGAAATCAAAATACGAATTAATAATGTTAAGAAAAGATACATAAAATAATTTCTCTCAACGAGCTTAACACTGAAAAATTAGAAACTAAAAATTTGAATGAAATGGAAAAAGCGTAGTTTAGCTGCTAATCGTGACCTAGTGCTTCATTTCTTGACCTTTTCTTGACTTTCGTGACCTTTTTGCCGTTTCTTGACTTTTCCGTGACTTTCGTGACCTTTGCATGATGGTAGACACCCTGTTTTTAGTATAACATTGACTTCATGTTATACTAAAAATTATTAAAATAGCAGAGTTCAATTTCAGAGGAAACTAGAGAGGAAAACTCTTGCTAGCTTGTACTTCCTTTTTTCTTTCGATTTATGTATTGAAATTCCCTCCATCATTTTTGGATGGATTAGTACTTTTTGAACTTTGAAAAGTGTGGGGGGCAAGGCCACTTTAATTTTGGAAGTAAAGGGGTTGTTGCCCAGTTGCACAAACTGCTTATGGCTCTATTAAAGAAGTGATTAAAATTAAAAAAAAAAAAAAATGGGGAAAAAGTTGTAATTAAAACAGTTCATTAGAAGTCAACTAACATACAACTTGGACGCATTTTGCCAGCTGAAATACTTCTGGTAATATTTATGGCCGAGAACTAATGCACTTCACATAATAAATATAAAACTAAGCAATATCTAAGACAGACAACTAAAAAGCAAGTTAAAAAAAAAATGCAGAGAGCAAAAAAACAAGCAACTGATAAAGCAGTCACTATTTATACCTTTGAATGAAGTTGTCTGGAGAAAAAGCTGGGGGAAAAAATGGGCATGACAATTTACTATAAGGAAATCTGCATATATGCTGGAGCGTTTAAGTTGAAACTGGAATGTTTAGATTGCATTCTCAAAATAGATTAAATAACATATTATTGTGATGAAAGCAAAATTAAGAGAAATTAATGTATTTTACAGTTGAAACTATGAATTTAATAAAGATTGAGTTAACTTTAAGTGCTTGCAAGTGCTTTAAAAGAAGGTTTAAAGATTTTTTACAGAACAGTAGCAAGAAAATGAAAACTATTTATACTACGACTAACAAGTACCAACATTCTTTATTGTAATTTGTGTGAAAAAACGAGTTTCCATACACAAAGCGCATATATACAGTCATAAATATTAAAATCTGAAATGCAGAATTGAGGGGGGGGGGGGGTGAAAGAGAGAGAACGACAAATAAAGAGAAAATTTTGAAGTATACTAGGAACATGCTTAAATTTATACTTTCCCAATGATAATTAGTTATCATTTTAAGGAGTAATATAAAAATAAAATAAGAAAAATGCTTATATTACCCACTTTGTACCATAAAAATATTTGAATTTATTTGTATGGCATATAACACAGTTTACCTGTTATAAGTGACTCTTTCCAACTATTAAACAAAAGTACACACAAACTTTAAAAAAAAAAAAAAAATAAAAAAAATCAATGAATAAAGTATAACTACCTTTAGTCAGTTTTGTAATCACTACTTAATTACTTTTAGTAGACAAATTTTGTCAAAATTTACATTCAATTAAAAAAATATTGATATAATAATTGGAAAAACTAAAATACCACAATATAGGACTAAAGTAAATATTTATTTCAAAAAATGTTCGTTGATTTTGAACAAAAGTTGTAACACAAAACAGTTTTAAGTTAAACAAACACATATGATATGTAGAATGTCTCATTGCTTCATTACTGGACTCAGAAGTAAGTTGTCAGATTTTGCCATAAATTAGATTTTTTTATTGCACTATTTACTATACTATCTTTTTTAAGGCAGTACACTATGCTATAAACTATGAAAAAAAGTACTGAAAGCTGTAGTTTCGTTACACGTAACATTTTAGTTCCAAGCCCTGTAATTGTTGATGTAAAATATATTCATGAAAATAAAAATGTTGTTTTAAAAATTTCAAAAACTTTTCAGGTAATTTTACTTAAAATTTGGAAAACTTATAGAAACTAACAAAACATGAACTGCTTTGTTAGTTTTTCTGTTTAAATTTCTATTTTATGTTTAAAAACATAAACCTGAAATTTCATATAATAAATATGTTGTGGTACTGATCATCGAGATACAAAGGATTTTTTCAAAAGGAAATAAAAGTGTGTTTATCAGATTTATAATTTCTTATATCTTTACCTTTACTGGATTTTTTTGGAGATTTCCTTTTTTTGGACTTACAAGCAGAGATCATCCTAGGATGAAAAAGGGGCAGGGTGCTAGTCCTTAAAAAAGGGCAATTTAAGCCTTCAAGGGCACGTCAGAATATAAAGAGGCACTATATATATATATATATATATATATATACTCAAGAACGTATTTAGGGGGGGTCCAAGACCCCACCCCCCCAAAAATTTTCATTTTTGTTACTAAAATGAAAATGATAGTCTTTTTGCGAAAAATTCAACCTTTTTTACCGTTTGGAATCCCCCCCCCCTCCAAACTGTTTTCTGGATACGTCTGGATTGCTGTATATACTAAGCGAATATTGCCCTTTGCTTTTTTAGAAAAAAGGTCAGCCAACAATACAATGCTTTTTCATATTAAATCTGCATTTATCGTATCTAAAGTGTTTTTTTTTTTTTTTAAGGGGGGAGGGGGAGGAGTCTACATATAAAATAATTAGCACTTAAAATTTTTCATGTATAGCTATATAGGCATAAAAAATGGTTAACTTACAAGAGGAGGTGATTAGAATAGTGTTGACTCTAGAAAAAAAGGGTCGACAGGGGGGAAATTTCAAAACGGGCACCCTGTTCTTAAAAAAGGCACTTTGGGGTTCCACGAGAATGTACAGGTGGCTAACATATATAAGACACTGGTTTGAAACTATCTGATCCCTGAAATTTAACATGTAGAGTTGTAATATGTGTTCTGACTACAATGCATAGTTAGATTTTTTCCAATTTGTCTTAGTTTTTTCCCCTGATCTTTTGGAGAAAATATCCTGTAGAAGTAAGTGTAAGCGAAATAGGAAAAAGGATTTGTTGATAATATTTTGCTCTAAGCATGACATAAATATGTGAATTAAATCTGTAGATAACTAGAAGTTTTTGATTTAAAAAAAAAAAAGAAGTTTTAATAAAAGTAATTTTGAATTTTCTGCTTAATTTTTTTTTTTTTTTTTCTCGAAATTACATAACTTACATGTTTATTATTTATAAGAATATTACATTTATTGAAGAAGGTTTCAGAAATTTTTAGCCAGACATGATTTGTTAGGCAGTAGGGGAATTCAGAGGGACTGCTAATTTATGCTCTTCAATTTTATGACACTATCACTACTGGACCACTACAATTACTGGATCACATTCATATAGGATGTTTTACCTATATTGGTAAAAACTTTTAAACAGAAAAGGACTGTCAATGTAAGTGGATTAGGATAGATGTGTTCAGCATATAATAAAAATAATAAAATTTAATAATATAAATCAGAATTTTAATTCTTTTGTTCACAAGAATTATTGAATGAGTACCAAGTAAAGATTTTCAAAGTTACCCTTATTACTATTAGACATTTAAAATTGGGAAAATTGAATTCTGAACACAGAAGATTGCTAGAATAAATGACATTCATGCAAATTTTGTATTGCATCCAATGGTTGGAATGTACACCATATGAAATCAAATTACTGAAATATATTTGTTCTTCTCTTTCACTTCTATTTAATTAATTCTAATTTCATTATTCTGTATCACTTCTAATTTAATGTTTGCTCATTCATGAAAAGTGAATATAAGTTTTTTAAAAAGCACTATTCTTTAAAATAAATAAAAATAATTACTACATGTAAGTTTTTTAGCAGGTATAAAATAAATATTTTTTTTAACTCACAGAATTGTCCAAATGTGTGAAATAAAGTTTATATTTTAAATAATTTATTTTTCATAGCTTTATTTTTAATTTTTTGTAGCATACTTAAAAAGTTCTCTTTAAAAACACTAAATTTTCGTTCTTCAACCGTGCTTTAATACTTTTAAAATAAAAAAAAGTATTAAATATTTTAACTATCAAATGTTTTTAATCAGCTTTAAATAATAAAAATAATTAACATCCTGTTGTCAAAAGTACTCAAACAAATTACATATTAAAAAAACTTCCAGAATCATTTCAAATTTTTTTGTTTTTTAGTTTTTAAAAACTGAAAATAAGCTTAAATTGATGACAGTTAGTTTTATGAATAACTTAATGCACAATTTGTTTTCTTAAGACATTCTTTCCCAGAATTAGCTTTCTATTGCTTTTATTTATTTATTTATTCTTTTTTTTTGCTTCATTCATTAAAATGTTGAGAACTTTTTTAAAATCGGAAGATACATAATATGAATAGTTAGAATACCAAATCTTGTCAATAGTCTGATTTACTAAATTCTGCAGTTACTCCACTTTAGTACAATTAAAACTGTTGCGTAATAAAGAGGGGGGGGGGGGGGTCCTGCCCGGGCGGCAAGGTAAAAACAAAGATGGTGGCCGGCAGGACACCTAAAAATAATATGGTGGAAAACTAAAAGGCCGAAATGGGGGGCAGAATACTGAAACTTAAAAAAGAATGGGGCGGCAAACTGAAGGACCGCATCGGGCGCCAATAACCCTAGCGCTACATTGCTAAAGCAAAATATTATTATGCTCTTAATTTGGCAAAAGCATAATGTGTTTCAATTGCTGTATTCACAAATCGCTCGATTTTCAGACCAATTTGAGTGGATAAAGCCACTGAACATGGTTGACGGCTGAAGTTCCCACCCTAGTAGCAATGACTGCTTGTTTTCTGCTCGGTCGATCATCGACTCATCGTTAACTCATCGACTTCAGTCATCGGCAAGTGCACTTTTGTTTATCTGCAATAGATGAATTTTTATTCATGGACAGAAGTGATCTAGACGAGCAGTTTCGCCGATGGGAAACCGAAAAACAATATCTTATCCGAAACTGCAGCTCTATAGTCAACGGGCCTTGCAGGTATCCCCAGTGGTTTACACTTTACCCAAATTCCTATAAATATTTGTGTAATTTAGATGTGCCTTTGCATAATCTAAGGGAAATTTTGAACAATTCTTGAATTAATCTCATAATTTACTTCAAATTTCTTGTATTGGGGTTGGGAGGGGGTAGGGGGGTGGTATCCCCCCCTTGCCCCCTCCCACAAAATTTAAATTTGGAAAAAAAATATTTACAAAAAAATGTAAGTATTTATTATATAAAAATCGTTTGTAATATTTAAATAATTTTTAAAAAATGTGTTTTAAAAAAAAGAAAAGAAAATCTATTTGAGCGTCAGTTGCATTATAAGAAAAACGGAAACTTCATTACAATGAGCAAACTCTTTTGAAACCTCTTTAATGTAAACAGCAAGAGAAATCAGTTAATTTTTAAAAGTTATCCAAGAAATATGAAAGTTAAAATCACACTAAAATTCCTATACAATTGGCAATATTTAATTATTAATTATGAATATTGTTGCTACTTACATACATTGGTAAAAAGTGGAATTAATTTCTTACCAATCGAATAATTTGACTATTATTAATAATAGCTGAACAACACTTTGTCAAAATTTCACCCAAAGTCCCAATCTGAGACTAAAATAACCGCTACTTCACACTTTGCCTTACACAGGATAAGATTCGATGGTCTAGGGGTAGCGCGCTTGTCTCGTAATCAGTACGTTCAAGGTTCGGGCCCGGGGGAGGAAGACGGAAGATTTTTTTTTTTTTTTTTTTCAGAAAAACGGAAATTTAGCATACTAAAAACGAAAACATAATAAACAGAACAGACATTTTTTGAAAATTTTGCTGCCAGTCGTTTATTTTTTATTTACAAATATATTTTAAACAGTTTATCGGTTTCTTTTCATTATTTCATCGGAGTCGTCGGGAAACGATGATTGGCTTTATGGTCCCCCGAGCGGACATTTTGTACCAGTTGCCGATGAAATTTCCCCTTTTTTGGATGAAAAGCCGTGATCGGCCATTGCTCCTTCTCCTCGGATTTAACTCACGCGCCTCTCATCGACCGATGGGTTATTGCTACTAGGGCACGTTCGGGCCCCGGCCGCGTGACTGTCGGTCCGGAGTTTTGGTCGGTTTCATCCAGATGTAAAGTCAATACAAGTTAGAACACCTTAAAAAGTCATCCAACCCCCCCCCCGCCAAGCCTAGACAAGAGATATCCCTTGTCTAGGCTTGCCATAACAAACAAATCCCGCAGAATTTTCGAATCGCAAAACGTCGTTTTGCTAAGGCATACTTTCTGTATCATCTGTAATTATATATGATTAGTAAATAACTGTTATACATTAAGAATAATATGTACTAAGAAAGCCGATTAAAAAGAGGAAATCATTTAGGGGAGGAAATAAAAAATAAACTTGTTAGTGTGCAAAACTATTAAAAACATCGAGAAGAGCAACAGCTGGCAACGAACACTGGAATAATGATTGTTTGACAACTCGCAACTACATATTTATCAAACGTAACTACCGATATTTCAGGATTGACAAATGGAATCAGAAATATTTAGATAACTTTATAAAATTTTGAATTTCCAAACCGTATTTCTTCCCCCAACTCCCAACTGAAATGCCCACGTAGACGTAGTTCTGCCCTGCGATTTCGCTTCTCACTTGAGTCAGCAAAAACAAAACACACTAGGGGCCTTTTCGGGTTACTCGCTCGTGCAAATGAAAACAGACAATGAAAAAGGCATTAACAGTATTTTGATCTGAAGGAATAGAATATTTGAAAAAGGCATTTTAATAAATTACACTTGTGGGAAAGACTGTTCCGATTTCATAGACTGTTTCTGTGAAAGGGCCGCTTTCATTCGAACCTATTTTTATGATAGGGTTATTGTACTCAATCGTATTTTCTGTGAAGGGGCCGTTTTATTTAACATATTTTCGTAATGGGACGCAAATGGTATGTAGGGGAAAAAAAAGTAGTGATTGTTGACTAAGAATAATAAAAATTTAAAAGGAGGGGGGCAGAAAGAAGAGAAATTGGGCAGCTGGGCACTAAAAAGACGATAAAAGAGCCGCCGGGCGCAGCGCCCTGCCAAATCAATCTAGACTCAACATTAGAATCTGTGAAGTAGAGATGGCCAGCGATGATTCGATGATTCGATGAGTCGAATCAGTGATTCGAATCTTGGTACTGAGTGGCTCAGTCTTTACACTCACTCTCTACTGATTCGAATCTCAAGCCCTCAACTGTGGGAAATACATTCCAAGTGCGAAGGGAAGGAAAAACTTATTTTCCCTTTGCCGTTCCCAGAGATTTTCCCTTACTCTTTCAACTCCTTTCGACTCTTTTCGACTCTTTCGACTCTGAGTCGATAGATGATTTGAAACAGCAAATGAGTGGGTGTGGGTGAGTTGGTCACTGAGTTGGTGCAGCAACGAATCTTTACTGATTCAGTGTTTCGCTCTGTTTGGGTGATTGTATACGATCGTTGAGATTTGTTAGTTTTTCGAATCTTCTATCGACTCAGAGTCGAAAGGAGTCGAAAAGAGTTGAAAGGATGTTTCATTTAATTGGAGGGTTTTTTTCGAATCTTCTATCGACTCAGAGTCGAAAGGAGTCGAAAAGAGTTGAAAGGATGTTTCATTTAATTGAAGTTTTTTTTTCGAATCTTTGGTGTTTCATTTCTTGGTTGGTGGTCGGATTTTAAAGTTTTCATCTGTCTGTGGGTGTGGAGTGGGTCGAACATCGTTTGCTTTTGGGGGGCATAGCGTTACTTCCTAAGGGCAAGAGGGGTCAATCTCCCCCCAAAAAAAATTAAGAAATCCCTCCTTCCAACTTGTCTGGCTGATTTAATATTTGTTTAAAATTTAATGAAACATCCCTTTTCTACTTTTAACTTCAATATATGTCCCCCTGCCCCCACCCTAAAAAAAAAAAAAAAAAAAAAAAAAAAACGGAACGTTAAGTTTACATGGTGGCGGATTTTCATGTGAAGGGAAATAGAATGAAATAAAGTTAGGATTGTGCTTGTCACTTTTAATGAAGGATACAGGGGCGGTATTAAGCGCTCTCACAAAAGGACTTTGTAGTAAGCAAAATAACATTTCGCTTTATTGCTGCAGATTTCGTTTAAGATATTTTTTTTACCTTGTTTGTCGTTTAAGGGGAATTATTTTCTTTTCTTTCGTAATTCAGAGAAATACAAAATAGGGTCTAAAGCAGTGGCGTAGTTAGTGTTATTGACAGTGGCATAGCCAGGATTTTATTTCGGGGTGGGCTGGGTATCAAATTTAAAGATAAAGTTCAATTGTAAGCTAAGTAAAGGGTCCCATTTTTTTTGGGGGGGGGGGGCAGCAGCCCCTCAGTAGGACTGGGCCAAAAATCGATAAATATCGACATATCGGTTTTATTTCAACATCAAATATCCGATATTCCCATTTTCATTTCAGTGAAATCTCGAATTCGATAAAGGTCAAAAATACAGGCCGGCCAGGGGCGTAGCCAGAAATTTTTCATGGGGGGGGGGGGGGGGGGGTTTATGACTACTGCAACTCATATATATGTATACGTGTGTATGATAATGTAGTGAAGAATATACATTTTGTATGGCAAAAAATTGCTCATGGGGGGTTATGACCCCCCTAACCCCCCCCCCCTTGGCTATGCCTCTGAGGCCGGCGATAAGAAAATCCTGAGATCAATACCAGCTTGTGATGCTTTTGCTACTGCTTTCTCTCCGTTGATGACGATGCCGGATCATGGAAAAAACAGCTCCATGGTTTATTAGTCTAATTACCATAATCAATTAACGTATATCCCGGAAACTATCCACCGGAGCGCGTTTTTATTGATTCTCGACCCCCCATAGGCTCAACACCCCATCGATACTTAAAATTTCGAATGCTTTGACACCAAACTTAACCTTTTAATCTTACAGGCCCAGGGGGTCATACGAAGCTCCCCTGTATTTTCATTTCGGGCAGTTTAAACACTAGTTTTACTCGAGCAAGGAGAGAGAGAGATGCTAACTGCCCGAGAACTCAGCGGAGAAGAAACCCGATGAATGGGTGAAGGGTGTTTAAATAGTACGGCTTTCGGCGCAGAGAGAGGGAAAATTTCTTTAGTTGTTTTATTGATTCAAGATTCGAATCATCGAAGTAGTGAGTGAGTCGAGATTCGAATCAGTAAAATGAGTCGAACCGCCCATCTCTACAGCGGAGAAGAAACCCGATGAATGGGTGAAGGGTGTTTAAATAGTACGGATTTCGGCGCAAAGAGAGGGAAAATTTCTTTAGTTGTTTTATTTATTGATTCAAGATTCGAATCATCGAAGTAGTGAGTGAGTCGAGATTCGAATCAGTAAAATGAGTCGAACCGCCCATCTCTACTGTGAAGGTGCTAATGTCAACAAAAGAGGAAAGAAGGGGGGGGTGCCGGGAACGCAAT
>JAWZYV010000647.1:0-12500 GCA_038373885.1 Cheiracanthium punctorium | reverse complement strand
TGGAAGACTTGAAAATTTTCAAATTTTAAATGTAGTGGACTTGCTCTACAATATAACTTGATTTACATGGATTTTATTTTATGGAAAGTTTCAGGAGTATGTTTCTTAAAGCTAATATGAACTCCTTGCAGAAATAAGATTTTTTTGCCAACAATTAGTGCCAACTCATTTATGCATTACTTTAAGTGGGATATCAGGGATTGATGCAGACAATATTTGGGTCTCTTTTATGGTCCCTTCACAAAATTACAATCTATTAAAACTGCCTCTTCACAAAAATATAATCAATTAAAACGACCCCTTCAGAAAAATACAATTTAATAAAACAATCTTTTAATGGCATTTTAGCTTATATTTTAATGTTTTGTAAATTACTTTAATAAAAAAAGTGAGACTTTCACAAAAATAGATATTGAAATTCACAAAAATAGAGTTTTCAAACATTTCGCCCTAGAAAAAATTCCTGCATCGACCCCTGGAAATGGTAATATAGATATAGAATGGTTTGGAACTGTAAGAGGTGTCGATAGATGTCAAAAATAATTGTGCGCATGTTTAAAAAGAATGTCCCCTATATACCACGCACGATCACACAACTTTCACTTATTGGAGTGTTCATGAAACACATACCTCGTATTAATTCAAGACTCCACTGTATTGCTATAGAAAATCAATCTGGTGGAGTAGAACGAATCGTGATTTTTTAAAAACAAGAACTCTTGTTTAGATGCAGCACTAAATTTTTACACATATTAAGACTAGAAGTCAGAGCCCATTGTTTCCATAATTACAATGGGCGCTAGAAAAAACATTTAATGAAAAATATGTTTACTCTCAATCTATTTAACTTTTGTTGCCCAAAAATAACTTCAATTTTTATTATATATCCAAATCTAATTTCATGCTCTTCTGGAAACGCGCGGAAACTTTTTGCATTCGAATGATGTTTAGTGCAAACAGACCCTCATATGCTTTACGCAGAGCAGACTTTTTAATAATAAAAAAATTAACAATGCTGTCTGGAAGGGCTGCTTAATAGGACCTGAAATCGCAATTTTCCCTTCGAATCCTGATGACCGTGACTTAAATTAAGTCTTTTCCAATTGAAACAGCTAATTTGTCATGCAAATGATTAACTTTTTGACTCTTGTAAATAAAATGGAGCTGGAAATAGTAAAAACCACTAAAATTAGCCAGTGGGTGGATTTTCAGATTTTTAAAGCACCACACACTGTTTTCTACATTTTTTTGGGCAGAATCATATGAAAAATTTCAAGCAGATTATGCAAATGGTTTAGATACTAGCTTTAAATTTTTAATCTTCTTGACATAATGGCAGTAAATGTTTTATCTTTGTGCTGGTTGCCCCAAACTCAGAGTCAGTGAGTCAGGTATCAGCATAACTATAGAGTACGATTTTATTTATTTTGGTATTTGTGAAGTGCTTTATGGCAAACATAATCGGGAATTGTTATGGAAAACAGAATTATCAGGATTGTCCTGTGCTAAATAGGAATTCAATTTTAATTTTTATGCACTCAAAAATTTTATATTCTTAGGAATTCTTTCGGAATGAAAGCCTGCAGGATCATTATTGTACCTTGACGATGAGGAAAAACTTCAAAATTCTGAATTTTGGAATGGTTTTTCAAATTTAAAAATAATCTTGATAATTTTTTTGATGAAATAAATTTTTAACTATTCATTTTTCTTAAATTATGAACTTTAAGTTGCATTTCAAGTTCATGGCGTAGAAGACAAAAACGGCACCAGACAGAATTTTCGGATGATGATACTGAACATTTTACATTGTTCAAAATGCAAAGGGAATGCATGAAATCAATTTAGTATGCAAATCTAACGTCGTAAAAAAATTTTTGGAGAGTGCCATGGCTCCCTCAATGGAGCCTCTTGGTGGAAGACAAATTCTTCTGGGTTGTCACTCATTTTCTGACAGCTGATGGCAACCCCCTTTTTTAAACCTGGAGAAGCGAGGAAGCATTAAAGAGTACTGCCTCTGGAGAGACCCGTTATAGAGGAGGGACAGGAAAGCACCCTTTGAGAAGGCAAAAAAAATGTGTATGAGATACCCCAGAGACTAGAGAGAGAAGCAGCCAGAGATCGAACGAGAAGCGAGAGCCAATACAGCAACAGCCAAGATCCAGTGCCGGAGATAAAGCAGTAAAAGGAGGAGAAAACAGCACCAAGAGTATGAGTAGCAGAAGCAAGCAAACGAAGTACACAAACGTCGCACCCCCAAAATTATTTTCTTTTTTTATTTTTTTTTATTTCACCATTTTTTTTTTTTTTTTTTTTTTTTTTTTCTTTCCCCCGTGGGCTGTAAAAACTATTGGCAATAAGAAGTTTGATATTTGTTTTTTTTTTTTTTTTTTTTTTTTTTTTTTTTTTAACAATTGAGCCACCCTGAAATAAAAAATTCTGGCAAACCCTACCTCAGTCGCCCCATGGGGGGGGAGCGGCGGATGCTGCGAGCTCATCTATCGCCCCCTTCTCAGCACCGCGGGTAGCGATCCTGCCTCCTGCCTCCCCCGGATGGGCCTGCCCCCTTCCGAGCGAGTCATCTCCTTTATTGCTTTCCTCTGACCTTCTCCAGAAAGCACGGTACGCGGATGCCTGTCAACTTCCTCTCTCTACGCCATACCTTATCCTTTGATTCCCTCCAGAATTCCCTGCGCGGTCGGACAACAAAGCTGTTTGCGCCCCGGATCACGCCCCGCCCCGACCCCACCGACGGCGGATTCATTGCTTTGCAGGGTGCAGGTGGGGGGGGGGGGGGGGGAGGGGGACGGGAAATCCGGAAAAGAAACAGGAAAAGACACCGAGCGGACGACGGGCACGGGGGGGGGCAGGCGTTGGCGCGCCGGAGAAGGAAGGGGGTTGAGGGGAACCCGTGCCCGTGACACATTGCCCAGGGGTCTTGCACAAAGGGGGCTCTGGCGGGCGTTGCATTCGGGCGACACGTGATACAATCAAGCTGCGCGCGCCCCTTCCAAGCCATACGGGCCGGGCGCTGAGACGCTGGCCGCGGTTCCGCGACCCGGGGGCGATGTGTGCGCTTACAGGGATTTCGCGCGGGCCGCGGCAGCGTCGGCACCAGAGGGGCCCCAGACTGCTGGCGAAGCTCGTCGCTCTCCACAGCCCTTAGGGGAGACAAGCGATCGTCCGGAACGGGACAGATGAGCCACTGAGCTCGTCCCAATCCGCTCGGGCCAACGGGGGGTGAGGGGGACACTGACGTGGACAGGAGGAGACACAGACTACGGCCCCACTTGGGACAGGGAGACCCACATGACACGGCCACGGGGAGGGGGGACGGAGGACCAAGACACGCACCGGGGGGGGCGGGGAGAGAACAACAGAACGGGGGGGGGTCAAAAACGGGGGGGTGTGGGGGGGGGGGGGCCGGGACCCACAAGCGGGACCCCGGCGTGGGGCAAGGGTGGATACACACCAAGTGAACAGCAAAAAAAAAAAAACCCGGGGGGGGGGGGGGGGGAAGGTGAGGGGAGAGCACGCGACATAGGACACAGACCCGGCACGGAAGAACCAGGAAGACGAGACACAAGAATACACATGTGTTTTTGCTGAGACACCATTGGGGACAAGAGGCTGGAGAGAGAGAGGAGGACCTGGAGATTTTTTCAATTTATTTAATAAAGAAGAGACAGGAGACCCCAGGGGGGAAAAACGGTGGGGGGGTTTTTTAAAAAAAAAAATAACCCACATATTAAAGTGACATTAGGACGAGACAGAAAAAGGGGAGAATACGAGACAGGAGCAGAAGGAACAGGAGATTCAGAGAGGGGAGGTACAGAGACGGGAGCAGACAGGACAGGAGATACAGGGGAATGAGACACACTGGGGACAGGAGGTGGAGAGACGGGAGATAAAGAGATAGGACGTTTAGTGTGTCTCAATTTATGTCTACAGATATGACAGGGAGGATCACAGATATGGGGAGATGGGATTATACAGAAATTACAATTACAGGATTCAGGACTGGAAAGAGTAACACTGGACACGATAGAAGGACTGGAGACAGAAGAAGAAGAAGACCACGGGGGGAGGGGGGGGAAAGCAAGGACAGGGGGGGAGGGGGGGGGGGGGGGGGGGGAGGGGGGGGCGGGGGGGGGGGAGGAAGCGGGAGGAGGGAGGGGGGAGGGGGAGGGGGGGGAGGAGGGGGGGAGGGAGGGGGGGGGAGGGGGGGGGGGGGAGAGGGGGGGGGGAGAGGGGGGAAGGGGGGGGGGGGGAGGGGGGAGAGGGTGGAGGGGGGAAGGAGGGGGGGGGGGGGGAGGGGGGGGGGGAGGAGGGGGGGGGGAGGGAGGGGGGGGGGGGGGGAGGGGGGAGGTGGGGAAGGAGGGAGGGGGGAAGTGGGGGAGAGGGGGGAGGGGGGAGAGGGGAGGGGGGGAGGGGGGGGGGGGGGAGGGAGGGGGAGGAGGGGGGAGGGGGGGGGAGGGGAGGAGGGGGAGGGGGGGGGGGGAGAGAGGGACGGGAGGGGGAGGGAGAGGGGGGAGAGGGGGGGGAGAGGGGGGGGGAGGAGGGGGGGGGAGGAGGGGAAGGGGGGGGGGGAGGGGGGGAGGAGGGGAGGGGGGGGGGGAGAGAGGGGGGGGGAGGAGGGGGGGGAGGGGGAGCGAGGGGGGGAGGGGGGGGAGGGGGGAGGGGGGAGGGAGGGGGGGGGGAGGGGGGAGGGGGGACGGGGGGAGGGGGGGAGGGGAGGGGGGGGGGGGGGAGGGAGGGGGGGGGGGAGGGGGAGGGAGGGGGGAAGGGGGGAGGAGGTGGGAGGGGTGGGGGGAGGGGGGAGGGGGGGGGGGAGGGAGGGGGGAGGGGGGAGGGAGGGGGGGAGGAGGGAGGGGGGGAGGGAGGGGGGGGGGAGGGGGGGGAGGGGGAGGGAGGGGGGCGGGGGGGAGGGGGAGAGGGGGAGGGGGGGAGGGGGGGGAGGGGGGGGGGGGGAGGGGGGGGGGGAGGGGGGAGGGGGAGGAGGGGGGGAGGGGGAGGAAGGGGGAGGGGGGGGAGGGGGGAAGGGGAGGGGAGGGGGAGGGGGGAGGGGAGGGGAGAGGGGGGGAGGCAGGGGGGAGAGAGGGGGGGGAGAGGAGAGGGGGAAAGGGGGGGGGGAGGAGGGGGAGAGGGGAACGGGGGGGGAGGGGGAGGGGGAGGAGAGGAAGGGGAGGGGAGGAGAGAGAGGGGGGGGAGAGGGGGGGAGGGGGGGGGGGGGAGAGAGGGGGAGAGAGGGGAGGAGGGGGGGACGAGAGGGGGAGGGAGGGGGAGGGGGGGAGGGGGAGGGGGGGGGGGGAGGGAGGGGGGAGGAAGGAGAAGGGAGGAGGGGGGGAGGGAAAGAGGGGGGGGGTGGGGGACGGGAGGGGAAGGGGGAGGGGGGGAGAGGGAAGGGGGAGAGGAGGGGGAGGGGGGACAGAGGGGGCGGAGGGGGGGAGAAGGGGGGGAGGGAGCAGAGGGGAGGAAGAGGGGAGGGGGGGGGGGAAGGGAAGTGGAAGAGAGAGAGAAAACAGAAGGGGAAGAGGACGTGGATGAAGAAGAGGACGAAGAAGACGAGGACGAAGAAGATGAGGACGAAGAAGATGAGGACGAAGAGGGAGAAGGGGGACAGGAAGGGCCAACAACAAAACGGGGGGGAGAAACAACAAAACGTGGGGGTCTCAGGCCGGGAAACAACACAGAAAAACCTGGGGATGCAACACGAGGGGACAGGGGAGGAGAGGGAGAAGAAAGGTTCCTACCTTGTTTGGGAGGGGAGTGGTCTCCATTGGACTCTGCTGCACGTTTTCTGAAATGGAAAAAAGATAATTAGGAATCTGGGGAAAAAAAACAGCATTTACATCAGTTATAAATCACTTCATAACATCAAACGACAACTACTGAAAGGGATATAGACATTAGGAGGATTTAAACTTTAGTTGTAAGAAGAAACAAAAACACACTAGGGAAAAGGATAAAAATGATAGGGGATTAAATTATCATGTTATAAAATTTGTCACTACAGAAACTAAATGGCATTAGGCTAAAAAGGCCCTTAACTACTAAATAAAGAAAACTGATCATCACCTAAATAGATATGTAACAGGAAGCACTAAAACTACAAAAAGTTTAAACCAACCTTTAAAAAAAAATCACCAAGTTAAACTGGACAACTTTGTCAACCACAAAATTTGCTTAAGAATCTTGATTTAATTGGATTGCCTCAAAACTTAAGACACTTTCCTTTCAACCCTTATATTTCAAGTCTCCAATATTTGCATTTATGCATACATGTGAAGTAATATATGCGGCTGGGACTCAAATTTAAAAAGCCAGCAGGAACTCTGAACTCTTAAAATGAAGAGTAATTGACAATTACTCATAATGAATTATCATTAAACTCAATATGCTTATTTTAATGAGCATTTCTAGTAGCACCTAAGTGTACTCAATCCACACCAACTCCTAGTTTAAAAGATTCTGTACATCAGAAAGTGCTTGGCTTGCAAGCCATTTATTGGGAATTCCTGACAGAATCATCTGCTGCTAATGATGCCTGGCAAGAATGGAACCAAGAATTGACAGATGTATATCAACTTTTTTTTTTTTTTTTTTTGTAAAGATGGCAAAATTTAGCTAAAATCAGACAACTATTGTTAATAAAATTTCATGTTGAAAATCCCTAATAGGTGTCATACATAAGTAGGTATAAAAGATGGAAATGTATAAAATTGAAATTACACAGGATAATTGGTTAAAAATGCTATTGTTAAAATCTAACCCCCATTTCATACATATATTAGAAAGTGAAGAACCTCAAATTTTATCAACCTTCCAAGTAAATCAGGAAGATTGGGGTGTTTCAGGTTGATTAATTTACAAAATATCACCACTATTTACTATGCAAAATATTCAAAGCTATGATTTTTCATAGTTTGTAAATTGATCAACCTAAAAACACTAATCTTCCTGATTTAACCCCATTTTAATTTCTTTCTCTAGAGGTACATTTTGCATATGTATTTTGCTTTATTTCTGGATTAATTCTTCAAATGTATATTCAAGTTTATATTGCTAATGAGGAACAAATTCATAATTACTATAATACTTTCTTAATTACTATAACAATGTATTACTGGCAAGTAGTAGTTTAGCAATTATTAAAATGGCCTGCAACTTATGGTTTAACAATAATTACAATGACATGCAACAGCCATGCTAAAATTTTACTTAAAATTCCTGTACTGAGTTGCAATCTATCCACAGTTCAACAACATATTCTGAACTGCATAGTGGCTATGTTCAATACAGCTGCACATAAAAAAAGACCCACTTGCTCTTTAGTTGTCCACCACTCACTGTACAGCAAATTTACACCAAAATAAAGTGCATATAAATAAAGCGTACATATTGTAAGTGATTGGTATATGCAGCTTTGCTGTACAATGAACAAAGATGGAAGAAAGGGGAAAGTTAATTGAGTAAAAATTGAGGACGAACTTTTACATTATTTTTTAACACTTTTCTCACCACAGATTCCTTTTCCTTTATTGATATTTTTTGCCTCCGTTTCTACCTTAACTATTGCTACATCTCTAGACTTTAGTGTTTTAATGCAAGATTTTATTGGTCTTTCATTAGAATAAATTGAAGCCAATATCCAATTAAAACATAAGTTCAATTATTTAACTGCTTTACCAACTACATTTAAGTTGGTCTTGTGAAAATGTTTTACTTTAATATGCTCTTTAGTCACTTTATGGTAAAAATTATTATCTCCCTTCTGACTGAGGTAGGTAGAACTTGTCAATAATATCCAGAAGGATAATTTTGCTCAAAGTAAATATATTATTAAAATGCGTGAATTTTGTCAGGATTTCCCCGCCCCCCCCAATTTCAGTATTTTTATTAAGTCATCTACACTTATTTAAGATATATTTATAGGCCTTTTAGGTTTAGTAAAACTTTTAAAGTAGGTCTTGCCTTAATGTCTCTATAAATCGCCTTAGTTTTGATGACAAAATGAGAAGCATTTGGATTTGCTATAACAATGTTCATATTACATTTAAAAGGAAGACCATCGATAGTTGTTCTTTTCAAGCATAAGGAAAAATTGCCATTAGGAAGTTCTTGGAAAATACTGCACAAAATATTTAAATCAATAATTCGGTTTCCGGAAACATTTTTCCGTTCATAATTATCTTCTAGTGGCGTAGAATCAAGCTTTGAAGCGCTAGCAGTGGAAGGCATGCTTTCAATATGTGTGTCTGAAACGATTTCCCCAGCGTCTGCTTTATGAAAACGATTTCCATGAAACTGTCGTTTACGTTTCCGAGCTATACTTTTAACCATTTTCTTAAGAAAAATAAATACTTTAAAAGATTAATAATAATATCAGTTAAAACTAGCGAAATAAACAAAACGCGCGGGCGAAAAGCGATGTAAACAAACAAACATGCACAGGTCTATTTTGTTGCCATTTTAAGAAACAAAAAAAACATTATTGCCAAACATATTCTTAATTAATGTTCAATTAATATTTCTAGTCAATAAATATAGGGCAAGTTCTAATATTTTTTTTTTATTAAAAAGAAAAACAGCGACGTAAACAAACACTTCCGATCACTTTCGGTTTCGGGATGAATGGCTCTGGACCTTTAAATTGGGGACAACTAATTTTCAATCTGCTATATCTCTGTTCTGCTTGAGATACAATAAAAATTCAAGTGGTTTTAAAAAGGTAAAAGATTAAATTTTATTATTTCATCAAAATTGAAAGATTAATTTTTTGACCGAAAATTACGTTTGAGGTGTATGCATACCTTAAATGGCATTCATCCTGAAAATTTTAATTTCGTTTTACGCTAAAGAGGGAAATTCGAAAAGTATGTGTACATATTTTTTAATAGGTTTAGCTCATAGCCTTAGTGCCACCTAGTGAAACTCTTAAAATATGCTCTGCTGGCATATGTGAAACCACATTTAAACAAACTAATGCTTCTTGAGAATGGATTCTGACTTATGATTAGCTATTAAGATGTAGATCCAAATTTTCATAGCATTGTTACTTTAAGTTGTGGACAAATTGCAATCAAAATATATTCATTCAGAACTGAGTGAAAATTTTTATGTGAAGGAAATTGAAGTTTTATGGACATAACTGAAATAAATGGATTTGTAAACTTGTTAAAAACGACAATAAAATGGTGTTTGGCATGTGTTCTTTTAAGAGGTTTCAAAATGAAGAGGCAACTGCAATTATTTTGCACCCAAATGGCCCGGCTCCATCATTTATTTATCCAGATAATCAAGAAGTTCTCAAAATTCGATTAGAACGAATTTTAACTAAGCTACGGGCTGCAACTGACTGCACTTTAACAAAAGCAAAATGACGCCCCCCCCCCCTCCGTTATATGAAAAAAGTTTTTAATAGCTAGAAAATCAGCAAAAAGTCGCAACAATTATGTCACTGTTTATTTAACATAAGCTTTTTGTCTTGCAGATATATACGGTTTATTCACAATTTGTTTCATATCCCTCAAACGAAAAAATTTCCTGGCTGCGTGGAAAAATCGCAAATCTTAAAATTTAGTGGCATGCTGCTTTCGAAAGTAGCAAAATTTGCGAAAAGTCGCAAGATCTCGCAACCCTGACCGTCGCCCCCTTAATGACTTGCATCGTAATAATTCACATCCTAATTAAACTGGTGTTACATCCTTTGGAACCAGGGGCGACCCGACACATTAAGCGGGGCGTCATTTCAGACCCAAAAACTGAATAACTTACGAGCATAAAAGGGGAGCGCCTTTTTAAAGTTTGCAGGGGGAGCCACATAACCTAGGGCAGCCCCTGTTTGGGACTACGCACTCACGCACTTTACACAGGTTAATTTGTCTTGTCTTAATCACGATATCGATCTTCCCGAGTAACTCGTTTTACTAGAGATTTACCCAAAAGTGGCAGTCTGAATGCACCCCGAATCTACAAAACACATTTCTTCCATTTATAGGAGCACCAACGAATTAATACGACGCAACTATTAATACGACGCTATTATTACGCAACTATTAATACGCAACTATTAATACGACGGAAAAGACTGCTGCAACCTAAGTCACTGGTACAGTGAAACTTTTGGGATGGTGGGATGCGACCACACTCCATTCCGCAAAAAAATCTGTCGTGAAGAGAGGTGGTCGCTAAAGTATAAACATTTGATAGCCAAGAAAAAACGCTTAAAAATATTGTTTTGCTATTTATGAAACTGAGCAATATACGCAAGTAATTGTAATTATACAAACGTTTTTACTTCCTTGTACGTAGTATAAGGAAGTAATGTGATCCCGAAAAATTTTGGGGGCCAAATTTCGACAAAAAAACCGATTTTGACTACCTCTAAATTTAATTTTAAAATTTTTTTCGATGCATCTCATCGTAGGCTAGCATGCACGATCATATTAACGCGTCTGCAACTCATTTTGACCAGCGGCGAGTTTATTGTGGTCAGTTTTTCCATGCCGTCTGTACGTACGTACGTAGGTACGTACGTACGTATGTATGTATGTAACTCGCATATCTCAAAAACTATGGGTCGTAGAATATTGAGATTTGATATTTAGGATTGTTCTATGATCTAGTTGTGCACCTCCCCTTTTGGTCGAAATCGAATGAATAGTTTATGTACAGGACCGCCCAAAAGATTCGAAATACATTACGCTCTATGGGCCGAAAATCATTAAACTCGCATATCTCAAAAACTATTAGGCGTAGAATGTCGAAACATCATATTTTGGATAGTTGTAACATCTAGTTGTGCACCTCCCCTTTTGGTTCCATTCGATTGGATAGTTTATCTACAGGACCGCCCAAAACATTCGAAATACATTACGCTCAATGGGCCGAAATTCATTAAACTCGCATATCTCAAAAACTATTAGGCGTAGAATGTTGAAACTTTATATTTAGGATTGTTGTAACATCTAGTTGTGCACCTCCCTTTCGGTTCCATTCGACTGGATAGTTTATCTACAGAACCGCCTAAAAGATTCGAAATACATTACGCTCTATGGGCCGAAATTCATCAAAGCGTTTTTTAGAGGTATTGGGCTATTTCAAACGACTCAGAAGTGATATATGCTGTAAAGAGTTAGAAAATGAATTTCTCCATTAAAAAAAGTGTCTTTATCATTTACAGTTCTGCTACAGGAACACTCAAAAGATTTCCAATACATTACGGTCAATGGCAATTTTAGGAGATTCATCCATTTCAAGCACAATACCGTCCTACCACATAAGTTAGGTAATGGTCCGACCACGGTCACGTGCCTCCCTCAAGTACTATGCCAAAAGTCGCCAAGCTTGGCGCCTTTTTTGTGTACGTGTGTGCATATTTAACTCTCAAATCTCAAAAACTATTATGAAATTTCATATATAAGATAGTTGTAACATCTGGTTGTGCATCTCGATTTTTGGTTAAAATCTACTGGAGAGTTTATGTACAGGACCACCGAAAAGAATTTCAGTACCTTAATGTCTATGGACATCTTCATTATAATACAACTGTA
Organism: Cheiracanthium punctorium; assembly: GCA_038373885.1. Lineage (NCBI taxonomy): Eukaryota > Metazoa > Arthropoda > Arachnida > Araneae > Cheiracanthiidae > Cheiracanthium > Cheiracanthium punctorium. Next base: position 945 of record JAWZYV010000647.1, on the reverse strand, counting down.
GACAGTCATTGTTTGGTACCTGCCCAAAATCTCGCCGTCTGTCCTCGACCTTGGCGAGTTTTGCCGAAATGTCGCCAAATTTGGCGATAGTCAGTCATTTGGTCCATGCCCAAAGTATCGCCATTTGTCATCGTTCTTGGCGAGTTTTGGCGAAATATCGCCAAATTTGGCGATAATCTGTCATTGTTGGTCCATGCTTAATATCTCGCCAAATGTCGTCGACATTGACGAGTTTCGCCGAAATATCGCCAAATTTGGCGCCAAAAATTATTTCGTATTTTGTATAACTCTAAAACTTTAACCCGTAGAATTTTGAACTTTTGTATTTAGAACTATATTATAATATCTAACGGTTTTCAATATATTTTTTGAAAGCAATCGACTGGGAATTTATTTACAGGGTGAGCCAAATGACTTTAAATACATTAAGGTGTATGGATGCATTCAATTCATTTAAAGTCTGTGGTCAATGACTACTTTGGCTATCCCCAAAATCTCGCAAACTATCTCAAGTTTGTCGGCTTTTGGTGAAATATCGCCAAATAAAGTGTCAGAAAGAAATCTTTCAACTTGAACTCAGCTTGGCGATATCGAAATGGCTAGAAATCGCTATATCTTACTATTATTGATATTTTATATCTTTCAAACAAATAAGTTTAGAGGAAGTGCGTAAAAACATTTTTGATTTAATAGACGTGCAAGGAAGTCATGTGTTGGACACATCAGATTTTTTAAAATTCATATCCCGATACTCTTCATGGATTCTGAATTTGTAATAAAATCTATTTGTTTTTTGGGTTTTTCCTCGACCAGAAGTAACTCCTCCTCTGAATTTCCTTTTTCCTACGACTCAATCTAGTAACTACTGCACTGCTCTCTAAGGATAAAATCACTCGTTTCTTAACCCTTTGAGGCGCAACCCTTTCCCAATGCTGAAAAAAGGGC
>JAWZYV010000646.1:0-19191 GCA_038373885.1 Cheiracanthium punctorium | reverse complement strand
AGGTTTGCCCGGCAAATCGTGATCATTTGTTCCTTTCATGAACTTTTTGAGCCCTGTGTATTTCTTAGCGCGGGAGGTTCGTTCAAATGGTTGATCTGCCATGTGCTTTATGGTTTTATTTTAATGGCTTTATTTTACATTAAATTTTATTATTATTTAATTATTTTTGAAATTTAAAACGGCTGTTCAGGTTCATACTGACTGTTTACATACAGTTTTGTATGAATAAGCATTCTTTTGATAGTACGTTTCAGATTAATATTTGCGTTCTCCATTGTTTATTTGTTAAGGGTAGAAGCAACAAATAATTACGTTATTAATATTTTATACAGTGAAATAATTTGATTTTATTATTTCCATATCATTGGAATAATTTAGAGATTTTAATCAAGGTATGTGATAAGCATTGTTTGTTTTTATTTGTTATTATTACCTTTGTTTATTTGTTAATGGTAGGAGCAACAAATAATTCCGTTATTAATATAATATTTGATATTTTGATTTTATTATTTCAATATTGAAACAATTTAGCGATTTTAATTAAGGTACTAGATAAGCATTGTTCGTTATGATTTGAATTAGTTCTTTATTTTGCTTACGTAGTCTTTTGTCAGAATGCTAAGATGTATTTTAATTTTTTTTTGTTATTTTGTGAGGTATTGCCTTTAGAATATTATTTGTTTGCATTGTTTAATTTAATCAACTAAAAAGAGAAAGGGGGGGTTGAGGGGGCACAGCCCCCCTCACACAAAAAGAAAAGTTATTAAATTTTATTAAACCGAATCTATATGTACATGTAAGCTTGTTATCTGTTTAATTTTTTTTTCATAAAAATATTTAAAAGCCATTAAAATAAATCATAGCAAAATTAACGGCGACGATCAATTATCTCGGAACCAGCGCCATCCGATCCGCCATATTGTTTACAATTGGCATCGGCAAGGCAAACTTGGGTTGGCGACAAAATTTTGTCGCCAAATCAAAAAATCGCCAAAAAGGGACCATACTAAAGCTGTTCCGTAACATCTAACTGTGCTTTTGATTGCTGTGGACTGAGTAATTTATTTGCAGGGTCACCCAAAAGACTTAAAATATATTAAGGGTCTATAGATACCTTCATTTCATTAAAAATCTGTGATGAATAACTGTTTCAGCTGTGACTGAAATCTCGCTATCGCAAGCTTATTGGCTTTTGTCAAAATATTGCCCAATTAAGTGAAAAAATCTTTAAAATTGAACTCAGCTTGGCGGTAAACTTTAGAATTGCAGTATTTTGTCTCTTTCAAATGAAATAAGTTTAGATGAAGTGCCCCGAAAATATTTCTGGTTTAATAGAGGTACAAGGAAGTCATGTGGTGTCCATATCAGATTTATTAGTTCAATGATTTGATTAAAAAAAAACAATCATAATAAAAGGAGTAGTATATAGAGTTTTACAGTTATATTCTTCCATGATGATTGTATGTAAGAGATTTTTTTTTCAACATCGTAAATTACAGTGTTACTTGAAAATATGTTTTCACATAATTTACACAGGAACCAGACTACATGCAAGCGATAGATATTAAAAAAATCAGATGTCAGTCAGCCAATTTAAATTACTTTAGAAGTTATTTACAAAAAAATTGAAAGAAAAAAAAAAGCATCATATTTGACTGCATAAAATGATTTAGGTTCTTGAATCTAAACAGCAGGTAAGAACAGTATTCATAGAAAAATTGCTACTGGCGTATTATCCCGGCACTCAAACAAGACAGGCGATTTCGATTTCTCGCCAAGATAAATGCCAACAACATGAAATTATTAATGGTTTCAAATACGATTGGCAACAGTTTCCAGCACATTTGATGAAAAAATACTTTGTTGGAAATGACCACTGCGATAATACGTAAGTATCAAAAAATCTAAAAATCTTCAGAATAATTTCTAATCCTAATATCAGCTCCACGCAGAACAGAGTGGAAATAGTTTTAGGTAAAAGAATAAGGATTTATTTTAACGAAGTACAGTTTAACCATTTAATCATCTGTCCATGGACACGAGAACAACAACAGTATAACCTTGATTTCACGAAGTCAAAGAAACAACAGAAAGAATTGAGATAAGAAGGTGAAATGAAAGAGGGTGTCAGTTTAATAGAAAAAACACATTTATTCAAGATATTTAAGTTCCACTCCATACCTAATTTAGAATACTGCAAAAGAATAAAAAGGCTGGTAGCCAAGTTTAGTGATTTTGAAAAAGTAGATTCTATAGTGTTTTTTTTAGCATAAGCAACAATAAGTAATCATACATTAACATCACATGCCACATGAAACTTCCTGTTTTATTTATTTATTATTATTATTTTAATAAACCGACCACTCGTACAAAACTAGTTCTGTAAACAATGTATAAATTGACTTTTTAATCAAAATATGTTTTTAAAAAATAATTAACAAACCAATTCTTTCATGTTTTCTATTGATTTATTCTTATGCATTTTATATGCACATTTAATAACAGAATCCACACCAGAAAGTGTTATCCATAGAAAGCATGCACTAAAATTCATGTCAATCTAAGGATAAACCTATCTAGTCATAGTCATAGCTTCAAATTGCATTGGAGACAAATTATCCATATATTTAAAAATCATGAAAAAATATCACAATCCTAAACTAGAAACAATATCTAATTTTGCAATTAGAGTTTAATTAGTTGCTGACAGCTTTAAAATTTCTTCCATATTTCTAAATAAATAATGTTACATTCTTTCGTGCACAGTCGTGGATTGCTGTCTAAACTGAAACGCCTGTTGCTTGCTATTCTGCAGTTTGTTTACATTCTTCACAGTGGGGCTGCGTTCGTAATCCAAAAACCCAATGAACCTCCTCAGATTACACGTAGTTTATACGGATTACTGAGATTGCTAAATAATACATTTAGGTAAAGAAATAGCATGCGCAGAACGATGCGCGAAGCTGTCACTCAGCTGACGTCAGAGATACGTCACGTCGAAATGCTCTATTGCTATAGAGCATTTCGACGTGACGTATCTCTGACGTCAGCTGAGTGACAGCTTCGCGCATCGTTCTGCGCATGCTATTTCTTTACCTAAATGTATAATTTAGCAATCTCAGTAATCCGTATAAACTACGTGTAATCTGAGGAGGTTCATTGGGTTTTTGGATTACGAACGCAGCCCCACTGTGATAGAATGTAAACAAACTGCAGAATTGCAAGCAACAGGCGTTTCAGTTTCAGGTTTAGACAGCAATCCACGACTGTGCACGAAAGAATGTAAATTATTTATTTAGAAATATGGAAGAAATTTTAAAGCTGTCCTCAAATAATTAAACTCTAATTGCAAAATTAGATATTGTTTCTAGTTTAGGATTGTGATATTTTTTCATGATTTTTAACTATATGGATAATTTGTCTCCAATGTAGTTTGAAGCTATGACTAGATAGGTTTATCCTTAGATTGACATGAATTTTAGTGCATGCTTTCTATGGATAGCACTTTCTGGTGTGGATTCTGTTATTAAATGTGCATATAAAATGCATAAGAATAAATCAATAGAAAACATGAAAGAATTGGTTTGTTAATTATTTTTTAAAAACATATTTTGATTAAAAAGTCAATTTATACATTGTTTACAGAACTAGTTTTGTACGAGTGGTCGGTTTATTAAAATAATAATAATAAATAAATAAAACAGGAAGTTTGTGATGTGTTAATGTATGATTACTTATTGTTGCTTATGCTAAAAAACTATAGAATCTACTTTTTTAAAATCACTAAACTTGGCTACCAGCCTTTTTATTCTTTTGCAGTATTCTAAATTAGGTATGGAGTGGAGCTTAAATATCTTGAATAAATGTGTTTTTTCTATTAAACTGACACCCTCTTTCATTTCACCTTCTTATCTCAATTCTTTCTGTTGTTTCTTTGACTTCGTGAAATCAAGGTTAGACTGTTGTTGTTCTCGTGTCCATGGACAGATGATTAAATGGTTAAACTGTACTTCGTTAAAATAAATCCTTATTCTTTTACCTAAAACTATTTCCACTCTGTTCTGCGTGGAGCTGATATTAGGATTAGAAATTATTCTGAAGATTTTTAGATTTTTTGATACTTACGTATTATTGCAGTGGTCATTTCCAACAAAGTATTTTTTCATCAAATGTGCTGGAAACTGTTGCCAATCGTATTTGAAACCATTAATAATTTCATGTGATTGGCATTTATCTTGGCGAGAAATCGCCTGTCTTGTTTGAGTGCCGGGATAATACGCCAGTAGCAATTTTTCTATGAATACTGTTCTTACCTGCTGTTTAGATTCAAGAACCTAAATCATTTTATGCAGTCAAATATGATGTTTTTTTTTCCTTTCAATTTTTTTGTAAATAACTTCTAAAGTAATTTAAATTGGCTGACTGACATCTGATTTTTTTAATATCTATCGCTTGCATGTAGTCTGGTTCCTGTGTAAATTATGTGAAAACATATTTTCAAGTAACACTGTAATTTACGATGTTGAAAAAAAAAATCTCTTACATACAATCATCATGGAAGAATATAACTGTAAAACTCTATATACTACTCCTTTTATTATGATTGTTTTTTTTAATCAAATCATTGAACTAATAAATCTGATATGGACACCACATGACTTCCTTGTACCTCTATTAAACCAGAAATATTTTCGGGGCACTTCATCTAAACTTATTTCATTTGAAAGAGACAAAATACTGCAATTCTAAAGTTTACCGCCAAGCTGAGTTCAATTTTAAAGATTTGTTTCACTTAATTGGGCAATATTTTGACAAAAGCCAATAAGCTTGCGATAGCGAGATTTCAGTCACAGCTGTAACAGTTATTCATCACAGATTTTTAATGAAATGAAGGTATCTATAGACCCTTAATATATTTTAAGTCTTTTGGGTGACCCTGTAAATAAATTACTCAGTCCACAGCAATCAAAAGCACAGTTAGATGTTACAATAGTTCTAAATACAAAATTTCAACATTCTACGGCTAAAAGTTTTAGAGTCATGCAAAGTGCATAGTTTTTTTTTGGTGTTAAATTAGCGATATTTTGGCAAAACTCAACACGATGGATGACAATTAACGAGATTCTGTGCATGGACCAAACAATGAACGACTACAGACATAATATATTGAAGACAGTGGCGTAGCCAGGGGAGGGGGGGGTAATAAGGGATCACAACACACACACCCTGAAATTTTTGCAATACAAAATGTATATTCTTCACTCCCTCACCACACACATGTATACATATATGTGAGTTACAATAGTAACCTCTCCCATGAAAAATTTCTGGCTACGTCACTATTTGAAGATGTCTATAGACATTAATGTATTGGAATTCTGGTAGTTGCATATTATCCTGATAGACATTCGTGCCAAAATTATTTTTTCGGAAAATGTGCTGGCAAACTGTAGCCAATTGCAGGGGCGTAGCCAGAAATTTTTGATTGGGGGGGGGGGGGTTACGACTACTAAAACTCATATATATATGTATACGCGTGTGTGATAATGTAGTGAAGAATATACATTTTGTATGGCAAAAAATTCCTCATGGGGGGGTTATGACCCCCATAACCCCCCGCCCCCTTGGCTACGCCCCTGGCCAATTGTATTCGGAACCATCATGATTTCCTGCAACCTGGATTTATCAAAGCGAAAAATCGCTCATCTTGGCAGACTGCAAGGATACATGCAAGTACCAAAATTCTTTTGGGTGGTCCTGTAAATAAACTCTCCAGTAGATTGGAATAAAAAATCTAGGTGTACAACTAGATGTTACAATGATCTTATATATAAAATCTCAGCAATCTACGACTAATAGTTTTTGAGATATGCAAATTAAATATATACATATATATATACCAAAAGTTGCCAAGTTTGGTGACTTTTAACGCAGTTTTTGAGGGAGGTGGCTGAACGTCACCGGACCATTATCCAACCATATGGTAAGATGTTATTCTGCTTGAAATGAATGAATGTTTCTAAAACTGCCATTGGCTGTAATTTGTTGGAATTTTTCTGAGTGCTCCTGTAGAACTGTAAATGATAAAGATACCATTTTTGATGGCAAGATTCATTTTGTAATCCTTAACAACATATATCATTTTTGATTTATTTGAAATAACTTAATATCTCTAAATTACACTTTAATGAATTTCTGCCCATAAAATATAATGTATGGATGTAGATGTTACAACAATCCTAAATATAAAATTTCAACATTGTAGGACTCGTACTTTTTAAGATATGTGAGTTACCTACATACACACGTACGTACAGGCAGTGGCGGATCCAGAAATTCTCTTTTGGGAGGGGCTAAATTTTGATAAAAGCTTATTTCATCCAAAGAAAATATACAATAAAGCAAAATTTTAGTCTAAACAAATGTAAAAAGGATTTTTACATTTGTTTGGGAGGGGCTAAGTTATTAAAAAAGATCACTTTACATATTCAAAGTGCATAATGAAGCAGAATGTTACTCTCTAGCAATCTCTTTTGGGGGGGGGGCTGAAGCCCCCAAGTCCCTCCCCTGAATCCGCTACTGCGTACAGGCGCCAGGAAACACTGATCAAAATGGTCTAGCTGTCAGTCAGAATGCTTGTACATGAATTTATATGAACATACATACATGTGTACAATGAGATGTCAAGCAAAAACTCAGTAAATTTAGAGGTAGTCAAAATCTGGATACCGAATTCTTTTTGCGATCACATTATTTCTTTGTACGTCATACAAGGAAGTAAAAATATTAGTGTTTATAAATTGTATAGACACACACACACGTACAGTGCCCCTAAAAAGTGATAACATGCTTTAATTCTTTATCTATTAAAGATAATTAGGCAGTGTGAATTGAATAAATGTTTAAAATAAGGTTAAAAAAAAAGACTATGTTAAGAGAAAATGCCTCTTGTTAATTTTCACAGAGTTACACTTTTTAAAATTTCTTAGAACTACCTTACAAAAAAATTCCTAGAAAATAAATTGTACCCCATGCACAAATGAGGTGATGTACAAAATTTCAGCCTTTCATCATATAACGTCTTAAGGGATATCTATAAACAAAGGTGACTGGGGTCTATACTTGAATTTGAATGTAAAATATTCTTTCATAATATCTGTATGACCCTTAAAATGTGATTGTGATTTTTTTCCTTTCAAGAGCTACTGAAAATTAGTTTAAGTCAGTACTTATTATCTTCATACCTTTGACACTTTTCAGGATATAATTATCAAATTTTGTCCATCACCTCATCAGAATATGGAGCACATTTTACCGATTGGGGATATTTTTGTATGCGGGTTACATACAAAAAGTGTATCTTTTTGGAAATTAATGAAAGAAATTTTTCAATGAGAAAACATTTAATTGCTCCAGGGCTAGCGGCAATTTCTGGCAAAAAAAGGTGCCGGAGCCTTAATATTCTTATGTTAATACTCAGTAGCGAACTGCAAACCCCTGTAATATGGGGTTGGTAGCACATTTAATTAAAATAACAATAATTTAAAGATTTTCCCATATAATAATTATTTCACAGAACAGTGATATAAAATTAAATAGTCGGAAATTAGCAGGAAGAAATATAAACATTATACAGAAAACACCCAAATTCTGGTGGTCTCAGGACTCTCAAATCTGGTCGAGGTGAAGCGAATATGATTTGTCGTGTGTGCTAAAATCAGTTTGTGCTTGAAAAGGGGAAAATTTATGAATTAATGTATACTAGTGTTGGGCTTCGGAGCAAAGTATTCCTGAGCTTTGCCTAATATGTAAAAATTCACCCAGAAAAAAGAAATACAGGGTCTGAGTTCCAGCTTTTGATTTCTGTTCTGATTCTAACTTGAAACAAAATTCAAAAATGTAATTGTAGAATTGTTTAGTACAGTTTTATGAGCTAACATTGCGAAACATGTTTTCCATCTTATAATAAAAAGGCAGAAGCTTTATGGAATTATAAATTTACATTTTGCACTCATGTTTACTGTCAATTTAAATAATTATGCAACTAAGTAAAGAACACATTAATTGGTCTACGTCTTTAATTTAGTTGCATTTGTTACACTTCTTTATTAATGGGATAACTGGTCTTATTTTACAGGCATTTACATATTTAAAAGAACACTATGATAAATAATAACAAGCAGTACATTTATTTTTTATAAAAGAAAAAAAAAAACAATCTGAATATATCGTAATAGAAATTTAAATAAACACTTTTTTAATATAAATATTAATGGAATTTGATGTTTTCTAGGGCATACAGAATATCCGATGAATTATAATTCAAAAACAAAACTTTATTATTGCATAAATCTCACAACGTAAGAAAATTTCGCATGCACAACAATGATATTTGTAAACAAACAGTAATCCGAATGACCTGCCGAATCTTAAAACAAACATTTTGTTTATTCCCGTACATAATGTTGTCTTTCCGAACGCAGTACCAGCGGAAAAAGTCGCTTGAAATATCATTAAAATATTATATGTTAAGCTTTTTAAAATATTAAACGCCACCTGGGACACAAAAGTCGAAGATCTGATTAACAAATTCCATCCATTACAATCATCCAAAAAATTAAATTTAATACTTTTTTTGAATGTTGAAAATCGGCTTTTTCCCATTGAAATACATTACGAGAACCCCAAGCTGTCACGCAAGACGGCGACCGATCGCAGAGAGGAGGGGTTCGTCGAAATGCTCTATTCATACCCATAATACATAACCGGTTCATAACTGATACCGATCCCCAACTACGTTCACAATCGCCAACTTCGGGAAAAAAAAATAAACCGGGCAGTTTATTTTATACCGCAACCGTTGTTTCACTCATGGACGGTTTATAACCGAAGCGCAATTAGAAATTCTAAAGAAAAAACTGATCGGTGTTTTTGGACGGTTTATGTATTTTGAAAAAAGCACCGGAGAAACACCGAGGGTGAGAATAACCGAAAAGAACCGGTTCACGAAGTCCAAAACACCGGTTTTCGGTTTAAACCGGTTTCAGTTTCCCATCCCTAAGGACAATGTGTCTCTCCTCTCGATGGAAACAAAATATGATGTGTAATTTACTTTTTTTTATTTTCCATTATGGGAAAGCATAGTTGCATCATTTTGTACATAGTTCTCTGTAAATATAAAAAATTAGTTTAATCCAGAAGAGTTAATTGTGATCTATTGAGTATGTTTTCTTTTACCGCAAGTGGATCGGAACCAAAGGAATGCCTCAATTAAATATAACCGCTCGGAAACAGACGATCTACCATTCGCAATTCCACGGTCGCTAGAGTTGTGACATAAAGTGGTGCCAGCGGTGTGATAAAAGAAAAGTCTATCTCAGATCCTTATAACTCCGATTTCTGGATATGTGTGCTTATATAATGATGGCGAGCTAATATGTAAATCCTTACAACTTACTGGATAAATGTGCTGCTGTGATGATGGTACGACAAATCATCAAGTACGGATATAAAGAATCGACGTTTACAGTATGCGTGTGTGTTTGCTACTATGGAGAGGAGCCTGACAACTAAAGTTTGATACTGAAGAAATCAACAGACAAGGTGAGTGACTTTTCCTTGATTGTTTGATACAGGGATAAGTGACATGATAAATAACATGTTTATAATTTTAAGTAAATGTTGGAGCGCATTTATTAGAAATAAATATCAGCTGAATGTTGATTAAAATTAGAGTAAATATTATAGAGAATGCTGAATACTTTTTACCTATTTTAAGGAAAAGCGTAGTGTTAATTTCACAGCACTGGGTTGTGGGTGAAATGATAAGTAAATATGAAATACGTATTTATAGAATGCTGAATATTTATTTAATGGTATTTTATTTTGTTGCATGAAAAGCATGTTAATTTTATTATTTCAAATGATCAGTGTATTTTTTCCATTGTCCGGGTATTGAGAAGTTATGTTATCTATATAAGGGACGTACTTTTGTGCATTGATTAACATTTTTGTGAGGAAAATTTTCTATTTCAATATTGGTTAAATATGGCTTTCTTAATGAGAGGGAGGAAAGCAGAACTCATTTTGCTAGCATCGGAATTGGGGTTGGAAGTCCAACCAGAGCAAACGATGATAGATATAAAAAAGATTATTTTAGGAATGGAAAATTATGACGAGGAAACAGTGAAAGAACTGTTACAGTCAATAATTGATGAAAGGCAAGTGAGGGAAAAAAATGAGATGGAGATTTTTAAAACTTCAATCTCAGGAACGGATAGAAATGGAAAAAATAAAGTCACAAAGGTCAGATCAAGAGGGGCGTCAAATTATAGTAACAGGTCAGGAAGGGCAAGGTGGAAAAAGATCGTTTGAAGAAGTAATTAAGATAATTAGACTCTTAACGGTCAAAGTTCCAAACAAAGCCGAAGGCTGGGATTATTTTTTCACTAGTCTGGAAAAAGCGTTCAGTAGTGAACAGGTTGAAGATGAATTAAAGGGGAAAATTTTGCTTTGCTTGTTAGGAGAAAAAGCGGCTCCATTACTGTCATATGTCGAAGGGGAACAGTATGAAAATTATGAGGAGTTAAAAAAGGTAGTTTTAAGGGAGTTCCAACCGTCAGCTAGAACATGTTTGGAAAATTTTCAGAAAGCGATTAGGGAGCCTGGTGAGACGTTTGCCCAATTCACCTCTAGATTATCTTCTATGTGGGACTACTATTGTAAGTTGAGGAAGGCACAAGATTTTGAGACGATAAAGCAGCTGGTAGTGGCTGACAGGATATTTGAAACGCTTGACTCAGAAACGGCTGTACACATAGGGGTTAGGCAAGGGGATAATTGGTTTAAACCTAAAGAGTTGGCCCAGGAAATAGATGTGTTCTACATGGCGAAGGGAAAAAACGTACCATACTCCTAAAAACGGGCATAAAAGAGAAACTAGTAAGGACTGGGAGAAACATTTGGATTTTAAGAATTCCAATAGGGGAAATTATGAGGAAAAAGGTAGAATAGATCTGAACAGGAGGGTTGGAAAGGATTTTTCTTGCTATCACTGTGGGGGAAAGAACCATTTAAAAAAGGATTGTTGGAGATTAAATAGGAATCCCCAAAACAAAAATACGGGAAGCGCTAAGTCAGCCAGAGCAAAGAGAGTAGAAAAAGATCCTCAGTCAGACAATGAGATCGAAGAAGGAGCAGTTATTGCTAGAGTTAGTAAATTACTAGAGTCAAAACCCGAGGGAAACACAATAAAAAATCAATTGTGTAAGTTAGAAAAAATTGACATTAGTGTTGACGGGGTGGTCACGAATTGTTTAGTGGACTCAGGAACGGAAATAACAGTAATTAGAAGAGGTATTGTCCCGAAAATAGATATCAGGGACAAGCCTTCAATTTATTTAAAGGGCATTTTTGGCCCTGCAATAAAATGTCCGTTAGTAAACATCCCTTTGGCGATAGCTAAGGATGGCAGAACGAATGTGATTCATGAAGAGATATTGTGTGCTATTGCTCCTGAATTGCTTGAAGATATGTTGATACCTCCGGCTATCATAAAAAGCAGCTGGTAGTGGCTGAGGCGAGTCAGGATTAGATTGTAGGGACCCCCCCGGAGACAAGAGGGAAAGTAACGTGAGTCAAGGCGAAAATTACGTTCCGCTCAGCGAAGCTGTAGAATCAGGGAATGATTGTATAGGGGGGAGAGCAACTCAAGTCAAAACAGGTGATTCTTGCAGTTCAGAGGTCGAAAAAGAGAGCGCAGATAATGAATCAGAGATAGATGGACATCGGGACGAAATCAGTCACAGTGAAAGCTTATCTTTTCTGCATCAGCAAAGAGAGTGTGAAAAGCTTGTTAGGCAATGGGAGTTAGGAAGAAAAAATAAGAGCAATTTTTATGTATCTGACGGATATCTCTTTCACACGGAAAAAATTCTTGGGGAGAATTGTGCTCAATTGGTTTTGCCCGAAAGGCGGAGGGCTGAAGTTTTAAGATTAGCTCATGAATCTCCTTTTGCTGGACACATGGGGGAAAGGAAAACAGCAGAAAGAATACGATACTCTTTTTATTGGGAAGGTTTAAAGAGGGATGTCCATGATTTTGTTAGCAGTTGTCACGAATGTCAGTTGACAAAACCAGTAAAAGTAAAAGATAGAACCCCAATTACTCCCGTTACGAGACCTGAATTGCCATTCCAGGTCGTAAATGTAGATTTAATAGGACCCATTGAACCGATCAGCTCTAAAGGTCACCGATTTATTCTTTGTCTTGTAGATGTCCATAGTCGTTGGGCAGAGGCGGTTGCAATTACTAATTTATCAGCTAAGACAACCTGTGAAGCGTTGTTAGAAATCTTCTCTAGGACGGGGATCCCGAATGTTATTGCTTCAGATAACGGGACGAATTTCAAGGCGGAATTAACTCAGGAATTTGAAAAGCGGCTAGGAGTAAGTCCCAGGTTTTCCACACCCCGATACCCCCAGAGCAATGGATTAGTGGAACGGTATAACTCTACCCTTAAAAGGATGTTACATCATGTTATAAGGAGCGAAGGGAAAAAGTGGCATTTATTTTTACCTTATGTGTTGTGGGCGTATCGAGAAATACCAAACAGTACCACTGGGGTGGCACCTTTCCAACTTTTGTATGGAAGACCTCCGCGAGGTCCTTTATCAATTTTAAAGGACACTTGGACAGGAGAACACAAGGGATTACAACTAAGCACGACCCCTGTTTCTAAATATTTGCAGGAGTTGAAAGCAAAACTCGAATATGCGGCAGAGCAGGCAAATTTGATAGCAGGTGTCCAACAACAAAGGACAGCTCGATATTATAATTTACGATCGAGCGATAGGAAATTTAAAATAGGGGACAGAGTAATTGTATTAATTCCCGACTCGTCGAATAAACTCTACGCAAGATGGCAAGGTCCGGCGATTATTGAAGAGCAAAAGGGTCTTCATTCTTTTATAGTTAAAATGGAGGACGGGTCTAGAAAACATGTCCATCAAAACAAAATTAGACAATATGTTGTAAGATCTAATGCAATTAATATGATTTTTGAAGGTGAGGAAGAATTTGGGGAGGTAGAAAACGTACCTTATAAACAGAAAATTCCAGAAATTTTTGGTACCACTTTGGATAATTTAAAATTGCCAGAACTGAAAGGGGAGGAGTCAAACATTTTAAGAAAAATTATTCTTAAGTATAAAAATTTATTTACTAGAGAAGTACAGCCAGCTAAGGTTGGGGTGCATAAAATAGAATTAATAGAAGGAGTGAGTAGGAAAAAGCCTCACTGTTATCCAATACCAATGGCATATCGTAAAGAGGTAGATAAACAGGTAAAGGAATTACTGTGTTTGGGTTTAATTGAACCTTCAGACGCAGAAATTGCTTATCCAGTTGTCTGTGTCGCAAAGAAAGATGCAACGACTCGGTTATGTGTGGATTTCAGAGGGTTAAATGCGGTAACTAAGGTCCCCAGCTTTCCCATGAAAGATCGGGAAGAGTTAATTTATGTTGCAGGGTCAGCTAAATGGTTAACAAGCATAGATCTTTTAAGAGGGTACTGGCAGATCCCCATGGAAGAAAAGAGCAAACCATTAACAAGTTTTACCACACATTCAGGACAGTGGCAATTTAAAACTATGCCTTACGGTTTATCAGGCGCGGCCGGCACATTTCAAAGGGAAATGAATTTAGCTTTACAAGAGCACAGCGAGTACGCGCAGGCCTACATCGATGATGTTATCATATTTTCAGAAACTTTCGCTGACCATATGAAACACATTGAAAATGTTTTCAGTCATCTGGAAAAAATTAGGATTTTCCGTTCGGTTAGAAAAATGTACTTTTGCGGCGACGGAGATAAAATATTTAGGACATCGAATTGGAGGGGGAAAACACGCCCCAGATGAAGAAAAAGTTGCTGTTATTAAAAATTTAAAACAACCGACTACCAAAAAGGAAGTTAGGTCAGTGTTAGGTCTTATGGGTTTTTATCGAGCATATATCCCTAATTTTGCTCAGATTTCGGTACCTTTAACCAATATGACCAAGAAAAATTCACCGAGTACCAATATTCCATGGAAAGGAGAGCATGAGGAAGCTTTTCAAAAGCTAAAGAAATTACTGTGTGGGGTTACTGCTTTGGCGACACCTAATTTTTCAGAACCATTTCAGGTGCATGCCGATAGTTTCAATTTAGCTGTTGGGTGTTGTCTGACACAAAAGGACGAGAATGGAGAGTATAAACCCATAGCTTTTGCCAGCCAAAAGTTAACTGAAACTCAGCAAAATTGGGCGAGTATTGAAAAGGAAGCTTGGGCAGTACTTTTTGCACTCAATAAATTTGATAAGTGGATTCACGGGGGGACGGTGGAGATCATCACTGATCATAATCCGCTAACATATTTAAATGAAGTGACTCCCAGAAGCTCAAAGCTCACACGCTGGGCATTGGCGCTTCAAAGATGGAAATATGTAATCACCCACAGGCCAGGTAAAAATCATAAAGCGGCAGATGCCATTTCAAGACTAAAGCAGGATGAGTAAAATTAATTTCTGTTTGATTTGTAATTTATCAGGTAATATTTTTTTTGTTTGTTTAGGTGTATTTTAGTTTATTATTTTTGTATGTGTTTTTTGAGTTACTATAATGTTTTTTTAATCAAAGTGAAAGTTAAAAAAAAAAAAAAAAAAAAATCCCTGTATCTTACTTTGTAAGGATAGGTCATTCATAGATCACTTGTGAGACTGTTTCGTATATATTATATAATTGGAGGAAATCAGCCTTTAAGGGCAAATTTCGCTCTTAGGTGGGGGCGTAATGTCGCGCCCTTGGAAAACCCGTGTTCTCTCACAGTATTATTCTATCTATGTGCTTTCACCAGGGAGGGTCGATGCTGACCCCTGACCCTAGTTGACGTCACCCCCGACTCAGCAAGCTCCCGCTTGGACAAGGGGGCGAGAGAAAAAAAGAAGAGTCAGTTTGAGTTTCGAACGGAGGGAGAGAGGACAATGTGTCTCTCCTCTCGATGGAAACAAAATATGATGTGTAATTTACTTTTTTTTATTTTCCATTATGGGAAAGCATAGTTGCATCATTTTGTACATAGTTCTCTGTAAATATAAAAAATTAGTTTAATCCAGAAGAGTTAATTGTGATCTATTGAGTATGTTTTCTTTTACCGCAAGTGGATCGGAACCAAAGGAATGCCTCAATTAAATATAACCGCTCGGAAACAGACGATCTACCATTCGCAATTCCACGGTCGCTAGAGTTGTGACAACGGATATAAAGAAATAGAAAGTGCATTGAGAGTTTGCAACTATATTTGCATGTGATATTGGAAGAAACAAAGAAAAAATTTTTTAAATACTCGAAACCTAAACTTGCCGCGAGAGCTATTGAACATCGAGACTATTTAAGCTAGTCTCACGGCATTTTTAGTAGTCGCCAAAACTTATTTCGAGCCCTGCTGCAAATTAAATATGTTTCTTGAAAAAGTAGGTTATTTAGTTCATTATTTGGTTAGACTATTTACTTCTCTAGTATCTAACAAATAATATTACGCTTTTTACGATCAAACAATATTAAAAATAAAATAACTTGAAAAGCGGTTTATTTTATTTATTTTTTAGTGCTCGCGTGCTATTTCTTTCAAGCACGGGGTTTTTGTCTACGCGGCCGCCGTGGTCACTTTTCCGTTTGATTCATGTTTTCTGCTGAGTGATTTGATATTGCCTACGGAAACATGGACTATCCCTTCAGATGATTTTCAAATACCAGGATTCCCTTTGGTCGAACGGATAGAGAGTGGTTTCCAAAACAGAAAGCCATCTAGAGTTATGATTTTTATAGCGGAAAACTTTATAAAAAAGAATATGAAACACTTTACCCGTGCCTACACGAGCCAGATCAATGGTGTTCAAATGGTCATTGCGTATATTCAAGATAAAGTGAGATTTGCAGTTACATACGCTAGTCCTCGAATTTCTTATGAAGATAAATTAGACACTATATTCGAAACGTTGCTGAAAGAGGATGATTGTAAGACCGTTTTAGTAGTAAATTTTTAACATTAATTAAATTCCGATCAAGGATCCAATTTCATAACTAAAATGAGTACTTAAGATTTTCCAATACGCACTCATCCAAAATATTTCACCACTAGGGGCCAAACAATAATTGATGCAATTTTCAGCAACAAAATTATGCGAACAGGAGTCTATATGAGCACTTACAGTTATCATTTTCCTCTATATGGCAGAATTGATTGAATATAGATTTAAAAAAAAAAAAAAAAAATCTGAAATTCTTCCAGTCGAGCGCGTAAATAAAATCTGGAAATTTTATTTTATTTATTTATTTATTTTTTTTTTTGGTGTGGCTGGAATTTTTTTTTAAAGAACTCGACTTTTTTTTTTTTTTTTTTGGGGGGGGGGAGAGGCTGGGGTAGTTAAGTGAGCAGGTAATAAACCCTGAGGGGCGCTTCATTTGTTTCGCCCACAGGCGCTGGCCATCGTCGGCGCGGCACTGGATAGCCAAAGTAGTCATTGACCACAGACTTTCAATGAATTGATGTATCCATACATCTTAATGTATTTAAAATCATTTGGCTGATCCTGTAAATAAATTGCCCAGTCGATTGCAATAAAAAGAGATGCACAGTTAGATGTTACAATAGTTCTAAATACAAAGTTTCAACATTCTACGATTAAAAATTTTAGAGTTATGCGAAATGCGGAATTATTTTTCCTATCTTCCCAGAGATCGGCAAAGGTAAACCTAAAGTTTATTGCTTTTCTCCCCCTCATCCCCCGTTGTTTAGAGAGGGGGAGTACAGTTTCACTTAGAGGACGCTCCCTCATACTCTCCCCTCCGTTGGAAATAAAAATAATTACTGCTTGCTCTGCAATGCTCTTTGAAAGCAACTACAGAAGCAGAGTTGGGCAAAATACATAAAAAAAATGTATTTTCGATGCAAAATACAAATTACATTTATTCAAACACGAAAAATTACAAAATACAAAATGCTTTCTAAATTGAAATTGAAATATAAAATTAAATATATTTCTAAACGAAGATGAGTTGAATTATCTTCCTACTTTAAGATATATTTATAGCCTTACCATCGCACAGTAGTTATGTCACTGAAAATGGTAGACTGCCGAAGAGTGAAGGACCCGGGATCGGGTCCCATCGAGCAGCTGTCGATCTAACAGTCTGGATTTTTGGTAGGTTTTTTCCAGATGTAACGTAAATACGCTTTAGAACCCCTTAAAAAGTTCTCCTACCAAGGCACCTTCCCATCCTTGGCAGATTGCCCTAGTATAGCGTTGCCATAATCACGCAAACACAAGATACATTCATATATTACTACAAAAGATTATATTACACAAGATTGTGATGGAGGAGTGGAACAATATCAGCCTTGATGTTTTAAGAAAAGGACTTTCATCTTTGAAATCAAGATGTAATATGATGGTTCAAAGAAAGGGCTATCAGACTGAACACATTAGAAAATAAAATTCTTATATTTATTTCTATATATATCTTTGCAAAATCGTTACAAAAATGTGTGAACACCCTCTGTAGGGTACTTGCGGGAAACCCCGAAAAAAAAATTGTTGTGGAATATTACTTAAATGAAATTAATTTACGTTTCACAAATCACCCGTGCATGAAGATTTTCTTAACATTAAACTTTTAAATGCCTGTGTCACATTGCTGAAGAGTTCTTTAAAGGAGTTGCAAAAAATATTTAACATGAATTTAAGAAAATGCTTTTAAAAAGAATTTAACAGGTTTTTTTTTTTTAATTTTAATTTTACAGTGTTCTATATACGGTTAATGGGTTAAATATTTCAGGCTCTACAAATACTCAAGAGAACACATTAAATTACGATATATGTTTCCGAAAAAAAAAAAAAAAAATCTAATTTTCTCTTTTCTCTGACCAAAAGTTTAAATTTTAGAATGTCTAAAACTTTAGAGGATTTTTCGAACTACTTATTAGTTATTAGCATCAGATATTATTAAATTTATACATTTATGCATAACTTGCAACTATCTTTATAAAATAGGAAAATAAATGTCAATTTATGAAACTAAACTCTTCGAATAATTTGTTGGATTCAATTAAAATATTCAGATAATTTACTTTGATTTTCAGGTAGAAATTAAACCTTCATAATGTGTGAAAGATTATTTTAGTACGTGTTTTGATACTATCTGTGCAGTTTCTAGGACAACTATAAAATGGAAGCGCCATGTCACGTGCTCCGAATACACAGCCTAAAATAAGATCCTGCGTCCACAACTAAAACGAATAAGTAAATTTTGAGGTAAATATATGTAAATAGTTCACGCAATTTTCTTCCTTCAAATTTCCCTTCTTTTCTTTTTCTCTTCCTGAGAGAGTGAGCGCACGCATTTTAAATTAAAATTAGCGAATTTTAAAATCGTGAAAAAAAAAGAATAAAATATTAATTTTTTTTTTTTCAAAACAAGCGATAGTAAGTGCGATGCTTCTAGCGTTTTAAAATATTTTTCTAAAGACAAGTTTTAATTATTGCTGCTGATAAAGGAACTCTTATTATACCCTTGCTAGACATCTCCGAATGACACTGGCTGGAGTAATTTATGGGTTGCTATCTTCCCGCTTTTGCCATCCCCACTTTAGAACGGGGGCCATCCTCGTGATATTTTCCGTGATTCTAGATCTGCAGGGTCACGCACTGATCGTTCTTGAAAAGGGGGTGAAATTGTTGGCGATCTCTTGGCGTGCCGATGTGTGGGAAGTAACCATTATTTTTGGCGCCAAATTTGGCGCTATTTCGGCAAAACTTGCCAAGGTTGACGAAAAATGGCGAGATTTTGGGCATGGACCAAACAATGACTGACTATCGCCAAATTTGGACTTTAAAAACCCATTTGTGCACAGATATTTTTGTGACTTCCTTCGATTTTTGCTAACACTAGCAATAATAGATAAATTTCTGATCTGAACTTCTTGAACAAGGGATGATTTCTTTTAAAATCTTTTGTTTGTTTGAATTGAGAATTTTTCTTGGGGTTTCTGACTGCAATCTCGAAGATATGGTCTTATACCCCTGAATATCCGTTTGACATTTATTAATTCCAAGTAGCATTTATTAGCAATCAAAAATGAACACAACAGAAG
>JAWZYV010000645.1:0-21120 GCA_038373885.1 Cheiracanthium punctorium | reverse complement strand
TTACAAGTTTTTTGAAAACTTAGAGGGTGGGCTGAAAACTTGCTAGGTAGGGCTCAGCCCCCATAGCCCCGCCCCCCCCCCTCTCTGGTTACGGCCCTGATTCAACAAATAAAGACAAACTTGTAAGATTATTGGTAAGGAATGCATTTTTTTAAACGCCATACATAGTTGGGTAGTCCTATATAGTAAGGGTCTGGATACCCCCTCCTCCGAGTTGCGATTTTTCTCAACAAAAAGATAAGAAAGATAAATCATGCCAAACGCATTCATTATAAAACACTTTCCAACACATGAATATTTTTGCGCCAAATTTGGCAATGTATTTTGCTTAAAACTGGCGAGATTTCGGAGATAAGATAATGTTGCATTATCACTATAAACCAGGGATCCGTAACTTAACGTAATGTGCGTTATAACCAATTCGTTCATCGTTACAAATCATAACGTTATTCACAAGCCGAATAACGTTATTCATACCGTAACTTCCAAATCGTTCTTCAAGAAATAACGTTATAATCTATAACGTTAATGATTTGAGAAATCAGTATTTGGTTACTTGACCCAAGAGTGCTCGGGGAATAACGTTATATTTAATAACGATATTCAACGTACACTTAATATAACGTTATTCTTTTCTGTGCTATACATAATAACTCTAAGAACAGTAACAGAATGCATTCGGTTAATCATGTTAACCGTTTAGTTTATAACGTTAAACTCACATAACTATTTGATAACGATACAGTATCAATTAGTTAGAATATAACCTTTCGTTCAATAACAATTTAAATACGGTACGAGACCATAACGTTAAAGGAACAGAACGACATCTTCATACCGTTATAACGCAATAACGAAATGCCATTCATATTGACACAATCCGTTACAAAATATAACAAATTGGTCCAATATATTTAAATACGGTATAAGATAGTAACCGTTCGAGTAACCTAAAAATTTTGATCCGAATCATCGGCTTTTCGGACTGAGAGGAGGGTGAATGAAAGGTAAAAGTATTGAGTGGGTTCACCACCCGGACTCGTGTTCCGTAGATAAAACACAGGATACATGCAAGGACTGATTTTCAGCATGGCATTCGGGGCAATTGCCTGGGCCCCCAACAATAAGGGGCGCTCCCAAATGAGCCTTTAACTTGCACATTTTGAATTTAATTTAAAATGAACAGGGTAGATACTAACAGTGGCGGATTCAGAAAAAATTCTGGAAGTGGCACAAAACATTTGTCTCATATTTCTGGTAAATAAATTCCTTGACTTTAAAAACGAAGTCAATATTCTACACTGTAATTTTCAGGTGGTACGTGTTCCTGTGTCCCTCCCCCCACTCTGGATCGCTGACAATGTATATTGAAGAGGATTTTTTTCATTTTTTTTAAAGCTGCTACTTCAGCTAGATTATTTTATTGAAGTATTGGGGGTCAAAGATAATTTTTCGTACTGTGATTGTATTACCTTTTATTTTTTAATAAGAAGATAACCTTTTGTGGACACAGTCAGTTTCAGCATGTCAGTTTTTTACAATATTAAAAAAAATTGTTTAAAGTGTGAATGTCCAGCGTTTTGTCCTATTCTGCGGCTGACAATCTAACAGTGTTGAGTTTTGGTCACTTTTATCCAGTTACAGCGTGAATACGCGTTAGAACCCTTTAAAATGTCCTTCGACCAAGGCACCTCCTCTCTTTGGCAAATAGCCCTTGCGTAGCTTCGCCACAATACAATACAACAGAATTCGATGCAGGGTGGTTTGCCCGTTTCAAGTCTGGTGACATTAGCTTGGAAGATAAGCCAGGACGAGGTCGACCATCGGATTTTGACGACCAGGGACTTTTGGCAGACTCGAAGGGAGCGAAAGCTGGGACTGTTCCGGCCGATGGGGAAAGGGAAAAACGCCTGATAATTATGCACCGACCTAATAATTTTAAAAGTTAAAATAATTAGTAGTTGTTCTTTCTTTACTTTAAAGAAATGTAAAAAAGTGACATACCGATGTTGACACCGCCCCTCGAAAGGTTAAATTGTAGGTCTATTTAAAAAAAATTTTTTTAAAGGAAGTGTGAGTTAAGGGCTTATCTGGGGGTACGTATCCTCCTAACACCGAAATTTTTAGATCAGTCAGTGTTAGCATTCGATGCAGGTATGTGAGTATGTGTATATCGTATGTGAGTATTTTGCTGAGGCAAATCTAAAAGACGGGTATCTGCTTAGCGGGGGCGTTGCCTTGGGCGAGGTCTTTTTCAGAAATTCGAAGCATATTCGCGTAACATCTGGCAAAAATCGCCCAAAACCGTTAGATAGACGCAGTTGCCTGGAAGTCTGGATTTTAATACTTTAGCAATCCACCATACTCAATGTTTTATTCATTTGGCACGATGCGACCTCATAAGCATTTAGATTTTTATGCCTTGCGAAAATTACGTTTATTTATACACAACTCTAATGCATAGCTCCTTCCAAAGTAACTACTCTCTGCACTGTCGCAAGATAGTGGAAAGAAATCCGGAATCACTGATCTAGTGCTATCAGGAATGTTAATATATTTGAAAAGACATACAGTTTTACGTGTTATGTAACATCATATATCTCATGAACTCCAATTATGTACCAATCATCCATTACTTTTATGTTTTTTCTTGTTTTTTTTTTTTTTTTTTTTTTTCATACCATTTCTTTTTTGAAGAAAGGGGGGGAAATGATGTTGAGTGCGGAGATAGTACTTTCTTAATGTGCATGCAAATTATGTCTTCCCTCCCCCTCCCCTTGAAGGAAGTCTGCGTATGCTACAGTGGCGCGTGGATGTACCGATTACAGATGAGACGGGCTCAGCCCGAGCCCGAGCCCGGGCCCGAACCGGGCTCGGGCTCTGTAATTCACAATTGCGTTCGGGCTCGGGCTCGTGAAAAATTTCTCCTTTATTCAACATACTCCTTTAAACAGATTTTAAAAAGTGATTTATGAGGAAAATAAAAGTACAGTCAACTCCGGTTATAGTGAATCTCTGGGGACCATCCAATTTCGTCCACTATATCCGAAGTTCACTAAAACCCAAGTGTCTTCATGATGGATAGAGATACTGTGTGTGAATCGGGACTAATGGTTTCGCGTTCACTATATCCGATGGTTCTCTATATCCGGGTTCACTATAACCGGAGTTGGCTGTACTTAAAAAAAAAGTAGCGACACTGGCGCCTAGAAAGAGCGTTAAGCTCTTTGGATATTTCAGAACAGCAGCTTATATTCATTAGTTAGTCATGAGATCCGACATTATTTTATAAACATAAATAAAGAATTAGAAAGTGCATTGAGAGTTTCCAACTATATTTGTCTTTAATTTGTACAAACGGCAAAATTCATTGTATTCTATCAATTAAGTAATTGGATTTTTTTTCACCTTTAACTGAAATTTCGGGCTCGGGCTCCGACTTAAATAATATTGCTCGGGCTCGGGCGGGCTCGGATTAAAAGTCCTCGGGCTCGGGCGGGCTCGGGCTTCAAAAAATGAGCCCGAACTCATCTCTAGTACCGATACATTACGTTAGCCACACTGCTCAAAAGGGTTATAATTAAAGGTCCAATAAAAAATAAAATGGTGCAAAACTATGAAACTGCTACGATAAAAAAAAAAATCTGATGTGTCCAACACATGACTTCCTTGCACGTCCATTAGATCAAAAATATTTTCGACGCACTTCCTCTACATTTATTTGTTTGAAAGAGATAAAATATCAATAATAGTAAGGTTTAGCGAATTCTAGCCAAATATTTCGATATCGCCAAGCCGAGTGCAATTTGAAAGATTTCCTTCTGACGCTTTATTTGGCGATATTTCACCAAAAGCCGACAAACTTGAGATAGTCAGCGAGATTTTGGGGATAGCCAAAGTAGTCATTGACCACAGACTTTCAATGAGTTGAATGCATCTATACACCTCAATGTATTCAAAGTCATTTGGCTCACCATGTAAATAAATTCTCAGTCGATTGCTGTCAAAAAAGATATTGAAAACAGTTAGGTATTACAATAGTTCTAAATACAAAGTTAAAAAATCTACGGGTTAAAGTTTTAGAGTTATACAAAATAGGAAATAATTTTTGGCGCCAAATTTGGCGATATTTCGGCGAAACTGGTCAATGTCGACGACATTTGGCGAGATTTTAAGCATAAACCAAACAATGACAGATTATCGCCAAATTTGGCGATATTTCGCCAAAACTCGCCAAGAACGATGACAAATGGCGATACTTTGGGCATGGACCAAATAACTGACTATCGCCAAATTTGGCGATATTTCGCCAAAACTCGCCAAGGTCGAGTACAGACGGCGAGATTTTGGGCATGTACCAAACAATGACTGTCTACAGTTGTATTATATTGAAGATGTCCATAGACATTAAGGTACTGAAATTCTTTTCGGTGGTCCTGTAAATAAACTCTCCAGTAGATTGGAACCAAAAATCGAGATGCACAACTAGATGTTACAACAATCTTACATATGAAATTTCATAATAGTTTTAGTTGAGATTTGAGAGTTAAATATGCACACACGTACACCAAAAGTCGCCAAGCTTGGCGACTTTTGGCATAGTTCTTGAGGGAGGCACGTGACCGTGGTCGGACCATTACCTAACTTATGTGGTAGGACGGTATTGTGCTTGAAATGGATGAATGCCCCTAAAATTGCTATTGACCGTAATGTATTGGAAATCTTTTGAGTGTTCCTGTAGCAGAACTATAAATGAAAAAGACACTTTTTTTAATGGAGAAATTCATTTTCTAACTCTTTACAGCATATATCACTTCTGAGTCGTTTGAAATAGCCCAATACCTCTAAAAAACGCTTTGATGAATTTCGGCCCATAGAGCGTAATGTATTTCGAATCTTTTGGGCGGTCCTGTAGATAAACTATTCAGTCGAATGGAACCGAAAGGGAAGGTGCACAACTAGATGTTACAACAATCCTAAATATAAAGTTTCAATATTCAACGCCTAACAGTTTTTGAGATATGCGAGTTTAATGAATTTCGGCCCATTGAGTGTAATGTATTTCGAATGTTTTGGGCAGTCCTGTAGATAAACTATCCAGTCGAATGGAACCAAAAGGGGAGGTGCACAACTAGATGTTACAACTATCCAAAATATGAAGTTTCGACATTCTACGCCTAATAGCTTTTGAGTTAGGCGAGTTTAATGAATTTCGGCACATAGAGCGTAATGTATTTCGAATCTTTTGGGCGGTCCTGTACATAAACTATCCATTCGATTGCCACCAAAAGGGGAGGTGCACAACTAGATCATAGAACAATCCTAAATATCAAATCTCAACATTCTACGACCATTAGTTTTTGAGATATGCGAGTTACATACATACGTACGTACGTACAGACGGCATGGAAAAACTGGCCACAGTAGACTCGCCACTGGTCAAAATGAGTTGCAGAGGCGTTAATATGATCGTGCATGCTAGCCTACGATGAGATGCATCGAAAAAAATTTTTAAATTAAATTTAGAGGTAGTCAAAATCGGTTTTTTTGTCGAAATTTGGCCCCCAAAATTTTTCGGGATCACATTACTTCCTTATACTACGTACAAGGAAGTAAATATACTGCTATTACGCAAATGTGATGACTGATTTTCGGAATACTATTTTGTCATTTCTCTCATGTGTCAATGATCCTCATCTTTAAGTCTATAGCATTTTTACTTTCCGAGCATATATGGAAATTATTGTAATCATGAAAATATTCGACTTTTAAGATTTTCATGTATTTACACGTTTTCGGGCATTAATTCATTTATTTTGTTTTTGCGGTGATGGATTTGTGTACGTAAGCAAACACGATAGCTCTTAAATAGTGCATTTGATTGAGCTGAAATTTTGTTTATATATTATAGACCACCCATATTGATTTTCGCGTGTACAAGATGTGTAGTTTTTTAGAAGGCTGCAAAAAGAATTTAATACATTGGGCGGGAGTTCCTGAAAGTGCGCTAGCGTCTATTGAGTATTTCAGTGTTTTGTGTTATGGCAAGCCTACACGAAGGGCATCTACCCACGGGAGAGGGAGACTTGGGCGGGCCTTGAGGAGGGGACCTTTTTAAAGGGTTCTAACACGTATTTACTTTGTATCTGCATGCACATAAAACCGCCTGAATCTCTACATCCTTTGATCGACAGCCACGCAGTATGCCCCAACGCGGGACGAGTACACTTTGGCTGTCTACCATACTCATTGTTTTAACGTTAGTTCTAAACGGTGTATTTGATTAAGCGAAAATTAAGTATATGTATATTGTAGATCTCAGGCACATGACCGGCAAATATTTTGGTGTGTGCACAGCTTATAGTTTGTTAACAGGGTTGTAAAACAGGATTCTTATACATTATTATGGTCTATAGACACAAATAATTTAAGGCGTACTAGTGTCTAAATGGTGCATTCGTATAAGTTCAAATTCAGTATGTATATTGTAGGTCTCCGTTTTACGATCGACGACCGATCACTAGTCCATTTCGACGAGTTTTTCCCGTCTATATATACGTTTGTACATATGCAACTCACATATCTCAAAACTATTGGTTGTAAAGTGTTAAAATTTTATATTTAGGATTGCTGTAACATCTAGTTGTGCACCTCCCGTTTTGGCTCCAGTCGACTGGATAGTTTATTTACAGGGACAATGTAAAGTTTTCCCACGCTAAACTTCTCGCTAATATTCAAATTTTATTAAAACATCATACAAAATACTATAAATATCTTGAGATAAGATTGGATTTATAAAACACACATATATTTTTAGATGCCTCCCATTTACAAGGCAACCAACAACCATCAGGTCCTTTTATATAAATAATAATTCAATCTTTAGAATCCCCGCACGGCCTTATTTTAAATTCCAGGACATGTTCTTTCAAGAGCTCGCTCATCTATTAAAACATCGGGTACGTTTATAAGCTTATCCAATCTTTACTGCCACCCAAAAGATTTTTCATACATTACGGTCTATGGGCAGAAATTCATTATAGCGTATTTAAAAAGTATTAGGCTATTTCAAACGTATAAAAGTGATATATGTTGTTAAGGATCACAAAATGAATCTCTCCACCGAAAATAGTGTCTCTATTTATAGTTCTTCTACAGGAACACTCAAAAAATTCCAACACATTAAGGTCAAATGGCAGGTTTAGAGGCATTCAGTCTTTTCAAGCACAATACCATCCTAGCATGCAGTTAGATTATGGTGCAACGACGGTCACGTGCCTCCCTCAAAAATTACGCCAAAAGTCGCCAAGATTGGCGAATTTTGGTGTACATTTGTATTTATTTAATCCTCATATCTCAAAAATTATTGGTCGTAGATTGCTGAAATTTCATATCATCAACAAATTATAGAGATGTCATTTTCTTGGATCTCATCCAAGATTGTTGTTACATCTAGTTGTGCATTTCGATTTTCTGTTCCAATCTACTTGAGAGTTTATTTACAGGACCACCGAAAAGAATTTCAATACATTAATGTCTATGGAAATCGTCAATATATTACGCACTGTAGTCTGTCATTGTTTGATCAATGCCCAAAATCCTACTATTTTTCATCGACCTCGGTGAGTTTTGCCGAAATATCGCCAAATCCGGGGCCAAAATTAATTTTGTATTTCGCATAACTCTAAAACTTTTAACCGTAGAATGTTGAAATTTTGTATTTAGAACTATTGTAACATCTAACTGGGCATCTCTTTTTTGATTGCAATCGACTGGGTAATTTACTTACAGGGTCAGCCAAATGGGTTTAAATACATTAAAGTGTATGGATATATTGAGTTAATTGAAAGTCTGTGATGAATCGCTATTCCTGCTATTGCCCAAAATCTCGCGAACTATTTCAAGTTTGTTGGCTTTTGGAAAAATATATCCCAATTAAGTGCCAAAAGCAAATCTTTCAAATACAGCCCAGCTTGGCGATATCTCAAATGTTTGGCTAGAATTTGCTAAACCATAGTATTATTGCAGTATTTTATCTTTTCCAAACAAAATACGTTTAGATGAAGTGCGCCGAAAATATTTTTGATTTTATAGACGTTCTAGGAAATGTGGTGTCCACATCAGATTTTTTTCGGTGAACTCCGGGAATAATACAGATTTTGGAGTTCGTCCATACTCACTGAAGGACGATTGAATTCAAGGGTGCCGGCAGGATCATTTCCAGGAGGGTGCTCCCAAGATATACACATATACATGGTGTTACTGAATTCATAGGCCAAACTTTAAGAATTAATAAAATGCATATAAAGAAGCGTAGGTGGAAATATAGCAAAAGCAAAAGAAATGAAAAAGCTCTATTGTAAATGCTCAAATTTGCTGGTAGTGTCTAGCAAGTGATTGACGTACCCTTTCGAAGATGCCAGGTGTTTCACGAACGGTTGCAGCGGTTACTAAAGTTTTGTAATGAGGCCCTCATCTGAGTCAACTGAAGTCTTGTAAACGAGTGCCTTGAGATGTCCCCAAAGCAAAACTCGATACTTGATTAATCTACTGGCCAAGAGTATAGTTCCGTTTGTCCAATCCATCGGAGGTCAAAGATGACAGAGGTAATTACGCACATTATTTGCGAAATAGGCTGGATCCCTATCGTGCTGAAACTATCTAAATTTTTCATTTCCAACCAAACGTTGCAACGCAGAAAAATGCTTCTTTGTATGTATTTTAGCTACCTTCAGAGACACCCTGTATACATGCATATAAAAAATTAGACTATTTGGCGTTTGAAGGAAAAAGAGTCTTGACTGGAAAATGTAGCATTAATATGTGAAATGAACATCGTCATAGATATTTTGTCGCAGCTGAAAAGTACAAAATCTTAAACTATTAATTTGGCCTAATTAGTAATACCTCAATTTAAGTATACTAATAATTAATTATTTAAATTATATGCAATTTTGATAACATTGTTTAATATTTAAATAGACTACTTTTCCCAGAAAAACTGAAGCGAAAAAATGTATTTTGTCTAGCATTGATGTATATAGCAATTTTTGGCTTAGGGGTGGGTCCCCGCCATTCCAGTACTGAAAATGGTAGATGGCTAAAATGTGAAGGTCAATAGTTCTGATCTGCCGCGCGGGTGTCAATCTAACGGTTTTTAGTCTTGGCCAGTTTTCTCTACATGTTACGGGAAGACGCGTTAGAACCCTTTAAAAAGTCCTCTGCCCAAGGTAACCTGCTCCTTCCATGACAGATAGCCCATGTGCAGGTTTTCCTTAAGTGCAGTTGGCAAGGACATCCCCGTATTAAAACTGAGCCCAAGTTTCGAAAATGAAGCAGTGATGCCTTCACTTAATATTTAAAAAACCACCATGTCAAAAAACTCAAAATACAAATTTTCATCTAACAGTTTTTGAGTTTAAATCTCTGAAAAATTAACTCTATAATGTTAAAAAGAAATGTTAACCTTTAAGCGTTAAGTCCTAAAATAAATGTATTTAATCATATTCACAATAGAGTCTGGATAGTTCGAGTCTCGATTGTTCTAGTTTTCTATACATCTCCGTTAGTGAAAAAATCAGTTTAGCTCCCAAATAATGACCAACACATATGAAACAGGCAATTTTTTTAATTGCAGGACGAAAATTCAAATACTTGGTGCACCCGGAAGCCCTATCAGAAATCCCTCTTCCAAAGAAAGGGGGTGTATTTTTTCTGTAGATGTTCTCATAGACATTTCTGTGCAGTATTGACACGCTGCTTTGGCAATGGTGCGATACTGCTGTTCGGAAACTAGTCATCGTGTCAATACAAAACAGTTGATTATTGTATTCTGATATAATTAACCTAATCTAATGAGTAATATGATTACATGTAACTACATTTTTCATTTAAATATGTACTCAAATCACAGAAATTGATTTATTTCCATTTATTTTTTTATTAATTTGATGATTTCGATAATTCAAGACAAGCCCAGTCCCGTCTACCTCGAATATTATCGAGACTATTTCAAAATAGTTTTTCCTGCCTTCCCGGACACATGCCGTGACGCATTCAACACTACTACGACCGTAAGCGTTGGTCAATACATTATGAGGGCTCATGTGCGTGCGCTAACATTATCCAAAATAAAAATGTGGATGACTTCTCAAAAGTTTCAAATTCATGTACAATGGTAGAAAATATTAAGCCATAAACACAGGTCTAAACAGCTAATTTAATGCGACAGTTACACGTAGAATTGAAAATATCACACACACATTTAGGCTATTTTTTATCTGTATTAAGTGTAAAACAAATTACTTATATTTTCAGGTTAATTATACTTTTTTCAAACTCCAGGGTGGTGCAAGCGCGCCCCCTTTCACCCCCCTCCCGGCCCCCATGGTTGAACTAAACAGAAATCACAAAATCATAAAGAGACCATGGTCAGTTCTATTTACCGTTAATGAGGTATAAGAGGTTTATGAGATAGTGAATAAGCGTACTTTTATGATGGGTACATAATAGAGAAAAAACGTAAGTAATGTTTAAAAAAATATCAGTACAAAAAATTTAAGTACTGTAATCTCCACTCCTCCTCTTCATAATTATTGAATGCTCCAACATACCGAGACAGAACTAATGTGAAATCGTAAAGCTGCCGTATTCAAATTCTGGTTTCATAGAAACTATGTCAATTTGTACTATTTGATTTATTGTCTTCCGAAGAAATTTTGTACAACAAGCAGTTCGTGCATCATGACCACGATGAGTTTTTAGTCATGAGCATGAGGAAAGCATGATCACATTGTCCCCTTTTAAATATATAAATTCATTTGACAGAAGACCGACGATGTAAGAACACATGAAGCCGGGGTTGAGGATATCGGGATATATTATTCCCCGGGTGATTTTAGCACGAGTTTTAATATTTTTCCATCAAGCCGAATTTAATTTTATATATGTACGGCCATAGTCGTCGACTCCATGGGGCTTGCGGGGCTTCAGCCCCCTCAAAAATTTCGTTCCAATCTTTCTACTGTCAAATATCTTTTTTTTTTTCTATATTGGTTGAAACTCTAAGAGTGTGATGCTACTATTTTTCGATAAAACAAAAGCCTGTGGATACGGAGCTTTTTCACAAAGAATTCCTCAAAGGATTTTGTGAGAAGTAATCGTCTCAAATGAATTAGTCAGAAGTAGCAAGAAATATTTCTTTACTTTGATTTACTTTGATTACAGATGATTAGCAGATAAAATAGCCATAAAAAGATGACCTTGAGACTGAGGGGGCGACTTTCTTGCAGAGGGTTGTTTTGTTCTTGGAGGGGTCAAGAAAAACGCAAACTTGAGGTTGTCGACAGCTTTCGGTTGCGAAGAAAGAGCAACAGTATTGTAGCTGAGGTGTCGTGATTGCTTCTGGCAGGGTTTGAATTTTGCGCCCCCTCAACACAATGTTTGGAAAAGTGTTCCTCACAAGGGTTACGCCCCTAGCAGTGGTATACAGTAAGCCTCCGAAACCCCCGAACACACACTTGAAAGTTAAACCGTAGTGTGGGGGCAGGAGGGCGAAGAGACCCCCACACAAGGAATTATTTTTAAATGAAATTAAATATTTTGTAATTTTAATTTTACTTCCGTTTTTTTAAAGAAACCGCAGAATATTAGAATTTATCATAATACTTTACAGAGGATAGACAGAAGAACAGACATATATTCAGAGTGTGTCACAATTCCCTCCCGAGTTTGGAAAGCTTATTAAAAAATATATTACCAATACAGCAACGAAGTTGACTTTATTGAATAAAGAATGTTACAAGCTTTTTTTTCATAAATGTTCAATATATGAGCCTTTCGTGATGTGGCAGCTATGAAGTCTAAAGTCAAATTCTTCCCTCCCATACTCGCTTTAACTTGTCGCGATCAATGGTAGCGAATGCGGTTGTGATCCTTTGGCGTAAATGAGGCACAGGGGGCACCAACACATGATCTTTTATATAACTCCATAAAAAAATCGCATACTTATGGTCTGGAGAGCGTGGTAACCACGGATGAAGGCGATTGTCGTCGACCAATTCAACGACGAGCCTCGACCAATTCAACGACGAGGAAGCTGGTTATTTGTGAAAAACAAAACTTGTAATGTTTCTTTTCCCCGTAAAGTCAACTTTGATGCTGTATTGGTAATATATTTTATAAGCCTTCCAAACCCGGAGGGGGGGGGGGATTGTGACACACTCTATATGTATATATTTAGAGATACAGGAAGCTCGTGATTTGTGAAACAAAACTTGTAGTGTTCTTTTCTTCAGTAAAGATAACTTGTCGTATCGGTAATATATTATTTTTTATAAGCCTTCCAAACCCGGGAGAGAATTGTGACACACCCTGTATTTATAAATCCCTGATTAGATACATCGTTGGAAAAAGCAACTAAAAATGTGTAGGGGGTTGCATTTTCCTCACGTTTTCTCCCTTTTTCTCACAATCCTTCCTTAGCCTGAAACACTTGTAATAACCAATTCTTCGATAAATATTCGTAATATTTATATCGATAAATATTCGTTATATTAAATATTCGTAATATTTAAGCGAACTCTTTTTCGTGATGAAAGTATTATTATCCATAGTAAAAAGTTTTCAACAATTAACCAAATACTGGGCTTGTATAAAAAAGACTCTTTTTAAACTTAAAAAAATTAACCATAATAAATTTTTGATAAATATAAGCTGAAAGCGCAAATTTAAAGTTTATTTCGAATCTCGATTTTCGAATCTTTCTGTCTAAACAGAGTTGAATTGACAGAAATGTGGCGGGACCGTTAGAAAATTGTATTAGTTTTTAGGGCTAAGCAAGATGAGTGGATAAAGAAACATCTTGAACATTATCTGCGGATACTCGGATTCGTCACTTTATAGTTTTGAAATCGTGAAATTTTCTAATGTGAAATAAAAGATAATTGATCCATTTTTTAAAAATATATGATCTAAAACTATACCAAAGAAAGTGAAAGTTATTTTAAAAAAATCATACGCATTTAACATAGAACCTCTTCCTTTTTTTGAAATCAAGTTAAAAAAATTGATGTGCCCCACCAGTGGCCGAGCACATAGCGCTCTCAACTAGTAAACGGAAGGTGCCTGGTTTAAATTCAGGTCGCATCCGCCTACCTAGCCTTTCAGAGATTCCCGGATTTTCTCCGAAACTTCGAGTAAATACAGTTTAGGACCCCTTAGAAAAACACCCACGGAGAGCACTCCCCTCGGACTAGATCCCCCGAGTTGATAATCAACGTAATCTAAAAAAAAAGCGAAAAAAAACATTATTTCTTTCATGTCTATTAAATTATATACATTTTTATGAGCTCCATTTAAACTTATTTAATTTGAAATTAAGATAGGATACTTGAAACAATTATGCAGATTTTCTGAAATGTAAAAAGAATTTTTTAATATAATGATTATAATGAAAAATGCACATTTTGGAACGTAATTACAAAATTTCTGATTCTATGGAAACTATTAAACTATTGAGTAGTATTTTTAACGCCCCCCCTCCACGTCCCAACGAATCATTAGAGCTCCCTCAAAATTTTTTACAATTCGGCGCCAGGGTGCACCGCTGCTTTTCACAACTTCTCCAGATAAACTTCTGGCTATGTTTGCGACAAAAGATAACAGCGCAGAAAGGTTCTTCGATTTCATGACTTAAATTTGACTTTGTATGTCGGGACCTTTCACCGAAATATCCCATCCAATCACCCACCTCAGACAATCAGATTATCAGAACTTAAGGAATTAAGCCGTATTCTTCCTGTTTGAAGCTATTTC
Organism: Cheiracanthium punctorium; assembly: GCA_038373885.1. Lineage (NCBI taxonomy): Eukaryota > Metazoa > Arthropoda > Arachnida > Araneae > Cheiracanthiidae > Cheiracanthium > Cheiracanthium punctorium. Next base: position 7,305 of record JAWZYV010000645.1, on the reverse strand, counting down.
TGCCATTTCTAGCCATTTTAAACGTCGTTAGTCATAGGTCCATTCCGCTTGTTCGTGTCTGTAATTCTCCATTTGCATCATTAAATGTTATTTAAATTTATTTTATAATGCGCATGCGCAAACATGATGGTATAAACGATGGTCTACGTCTTTTTAAAAGCGTAGACATTCTGCGACAGCGAAACAAAACTTCGTAGACGACTGTCTGGATGTCGAGAACACAATAGCGCACCTTGACTTGATGTTACAATTTATTCCTTTAAGGACACGTTCAAAACGAGGCAAAATCAAAATTTTGTTTTGTTATTGCAATTAGTTTATTAGTAATTTATTTTTCTCTCAGCTCGAAATAATTTTTAGCCATTTCTATCCATTTTTTCGCTGTGATTCTAGCCACTTTTAATCCGGCAGAGTTGCAACTAGGGATGGACACGAGATACATCGCATCCTGTCGCGTTCCTGTTTAGCATGCGAGACTAGAACGCGAGACGAAACAGAGAAAATTTTTCGAGGCAAGACGCGAGACGAGAAAGGAAATATTTAGCAAGGCGAGACGCTAGACGAGACAGAGAATTGTCTCGCACGATATTTCTCACGAAAATTTCTCGTCCATAAATTTACGATACGAATTGCTTTTCATCTAGATAGAAGTGCTGGCATTGAGGCGGCTACTATGCCTGGTAGTCTTTCAAAAGTTTATGCTGCAACTTTCTTGGAAGCCATAAAGCAGAAAACTATCGTGACATAGAGACTGATCTTCTGCATTCTTATAAAGCTATGGGATGCAACATGTCTTTAAAAATTCCTTATTGGTCTCTCACTTAGACTTATTCCCCGAAAATCTTGGAGCTGTCAGCAATAAACACGGTGAGCATTTCCATCAGCAATTTTCTACAATGGAGAATAGGTACCAAGGCAAGTGTAGTTCCAACATGCTGGCTTGGTCCAAGAAACATTCCAGATGCAGAATATGCCAGAAAATCACTATCTACCACTTTCTAGGTCGGTCAGCATGAGTAGTTATCATTTTCAGATAGATAGCTAGTTACGGATTTTTTAGAATATTAAAAAAAATTCAAATGAATATCACACGAAACTCCTGCCCGATGGAGAAAAACTGAAATCATATTTGAATTCAGCACGAAAAATACTTTTAGAATGTTACTTTAATTCTTGTGAAAGAAAAAAAGTTCATTTTTGTGGACCAGTGATTAACTATACATATACGCAAGTCGCCAAATTATGAAAATTCGCGATAATTGGCTAATGCGCAAGGTGTTCCATGTGGGTTTCACATAATTACAAATAGTGCGAAGTTTAAATTTTTATGTTCCAAGCAATATACAAGAACCAAGCAATGTGTATCTCGGTAACATTCTATCTGATCCAATCTTTGGGTTTCGTTTGTTGAAATTATACCTTTTTTACGAATAAGCCTTATTAGGAGCCGAATGCCTCATACGAAAAGCGAGCGTAGCGAGTTTAGGGGCTTGGTCCCTAGATTCCTGCTAAATTTCATTGTACTCTCTAAATCCTTTTTTAAGGAATGCGAGAACAAACATTTATACGACTATTCTCAAAAATCCCAAAATCTATGAAATCTTTAAAACAGTTTTGGCATTTAGAGTTTGAATTAACTTACATCTAACATAAATCGGAATTTCATTCGATTTCATTGCCGTTTTTCAGGAATGGAACAAACATGTACTGAGTTTTCACAACATCACAAATTCTATAAAAACTTTTAAAGTACTTTGACGCCTATAGTTTAAATGGCCACCTGTAACGATATTAAATTTTATGTAATTCGCTCGAGTGGCGTAATCGACAATTATTTTCACATTTTGAATAATTTTTTGCAAAATCTCTAATCAAAATTTTTTTTAAATTCGACACCTATAGTTTAAGTTAAATGACCATCTATCATGTCACCAAATCTCATTTCATGCTTTTTAGTCGTTAATTCGTGATGCGCATCAAATATTTACACATTTTGAAACGATTTTCGCAAAATCTCATAATCTAATTATTATTTTATTTTAACTTCAACACCTACAATTAAACTGAGTGATTACCTGCCATGCACTTAATTTCATTTCATTCGTTTTAGATATTTTTATATGCTGCACAAACGATTTTGAAATAATTTTCACGAATAAATCGAAAAATCTAATTTAAAATTAAAAAAAAATTCGGCGCTTATAGTTTAAGTTGAATCACAAACTATCATGTCACCAAACTTCTTTTCATTCCTTGTAGTCTTTATTTCGTAATGCTGGAATGCTGGAATTTCGTAATGCTGGAACAGAAATTTACGCATTTTGAAACGAATCTCGATATCTAATTCAATTTTAAAAGAATTTGACCCCTGTAGTTTAAGTTGAGTGACCACCTATCTTGCCACCACCTATCATTTCATTCGCATTAGTCGTAATTACGTGAAGCTCGAACAAAGATTTACGCATTTCGAAACGATTTTAGCAAAATCTCAATCTAATGAAATTTTTTTTTTAATTCGACGCCTATAGTGTAAGTTGCGTGGCCACCTATGATGCCACCCAATATCATTTCATTCGCTTTAGTCGTTATTACGTAATGCGCGAACAAAAATTTACGCTGCTCGAAACGTTTTTCGCAAAATTTCAAAATCGAATCAAGATTTTTTAAAAAATCGACGCCTATATTTTAAGTTGAGTGATGTAACCGAATCTGCTCTTAAGGTCTCCAATGCCACTCCTTTTTGTAAAAGAACTAGAGGAAGACCTAAGAAAAGATGGAGGGACAGCATGGATGAGGATTTTGCCAAACGGAAAATAAGAAACTGGAGGTCCATTGCAAGGAAAAGGGGATGGAATGGGAAAGACTTCTGAAGAAGGCCAGGGCCCACAAAGGGCTGTCGTGCAAATGTTGTTGATGATGATGATGTAACGGAATTTCATTTCATTCGCTTTAGTCATTATTACGTGATAGGCGAACAAAGATTTACGCAGCTTGAAACGATTTTCGCATAAATCTCCAAATCAAATCAAAATTTTAAAAAAATTAAGCCTATGTTTTAAGTTGAGAGACCACCTATCATTTTACCAAATTTTGTTTAATTTGCTTTCAGTCGTCTTTACGTGATACGCGAATAAACAATCGTCACAGACAGTGACAGAACGACAGACAAACTTTTTTTTGACGGTCGAACTGGATTCCTAGGTTCTTGGAATCCAGTTCGACTGCAATGGATAGAAATCGCTAAATTTTTGAATTCCAAATGATGTACAAACAAGTCTAATCACTTCCTTGTACGTAGTATAAGGAAGTAATGTGATCCCGAAAAATTTTGGGGGCCAAATTTCGACAAAAAATCCGATTTTGACTACCTCTAAATTTAATTTTAAGAATTTTTTCGATGCATTTCATCGTAGGCTAGCATGCAGCCAAATGACTTTAAATACATTAAGGTGTATGGATGCATTCAATTCATTGAAAGTCTGTGGTCAATGACTACTTTGGCTATCCCCAAAATCTCGCAAACTATTTCAAGTTTGTCGGCTTTTGGTGAAATATCGCCAAATAAAGTGTCAGAAAGAAATCTTTCAAATTGAACTCAGCTTGGCGATATCGAAATGTTTGGCTAGAAATCGCTATATCTTACTATTATTGATATTTTATATCTTTCAAACAAATAAGTTTAGAGGAAGTGCGTAAAAAACATTTTTGATTTAATAGACGTGCAAGGAAGTCATGTGTTGGACACATCAGGTTTTTTTATTACTTCCTTGTACGTAGTATAAGGAAGTAATGTGATCCCGAAAAATTTTGGGGGCCAAATTTCGACGAGAAATCCGATTTTGACTACCTCTAAATTTAATTTTAAGGATTTTTTCGATGCATCTCTCATCGTAAGCTAGCATGCACGATCATATAAACGCGTCTGCAACTCATTTTGACCAGCGGCGAGTCTATTGTGGCCAGTTTTTCCATGCCGTCTGTACGTACGTACGTATGTATGTAACTCGCATATCTCAAAAACTATTGGTCGTAGAATGTTGAGATTTGATATTTACGATTTTTCTATGATCTAGTTGTGCACCTCCCCTTTTGGTCGCAATGCGAATGGATAGTTTATGTACAGGACCACCCAAAAGATTCGAAATACATTACGCTCTATGGAGCCGAAATTCATTAAACTCGCATATCTCAAAAACTATTAGGCGTAGAATGTCGAAACTTTATATTTAGGATTGTTGTAACATCTAGTTGTGCACCTCCCTTTCGGTTCCATTCGACTGGATAGTTTATCTACAGGACCGCCCAAAACATTCGAAATACATTACGCTCTAATGGGCCGAAATTCATTAAACTCGCATATCTCAAAAACTATTAGGCGTAGAATGTTGAAACTTTATATTTAGGATTGTTGTAACATCTAGTTGTGCACCTCCCCTTTCGGTTCCATTCGATTGGATAGTTTATCTACAGGACCGCTCAAAGATTCGAAATACATTACGCTCTATGGGCCGAAATTCATCACAGCGTTTTTTAGAGGTATTGGGCTATTTCAAACGACTCAGAAGTGATATATGCTGTAAAGAGTTAGAAAATGCATTTCTCCGTTAAAAAAATCTGATGTGTCCAACACATGACTTCCTTGCACGTCTATTAGATCAAAAATATTTTCGACGCACTTCCTCTAAACTTATTTCTTTGAAAGAGATAAAATATCAATAATAGTAAGATTTAGCGATTTCTAGACAAATATTTCGATATCGCCAAGCTGAGTTCAATTTGAAAGATTTCCTTCTAACACTTTATTTGGCGATATTTCACCAAAAGCCGACAAACTTGAGATAGTCTGCGAGATTTTGGGGATAGCCAAAGTAGTCATTGACCACAGACTTTCAATGAATTGAATGCATTCATACACCTCAATGTATTTAAAGTCATTTGGCAAACCCTGTAAATAAATTCTCAGTCGATTGCTGTCAAAAAAGATATTGAAAACAGTTAGATATTACAATAGTTCTAAATACAAAAGTTCAAAATTCTACGGGTAAAGTTTTACAGTTATACAAAATACGAAATAATTTTTGGCGCCAAATTTGGCGATATTTCGGCGAAACTCGTCAATTTCGACGACATTTGGCGAGATTTTAAGCATGAACCAAACAATGACAGATTATCGCCAAATTTGGCGATATTTCGCCAAAACTCGCCAAGAACGATGACAAATGGCGATACTTTGGGCATGGACCAAATAACTGAATATCGCCAAATTTGGCGATATTTCGCCAAAACTCGCCAAGGCCGAGGACAGACGGCGAGATTTTGGGCATGTACCAAACAATGACCGTCTACAGTTGTATTATATTGAAGATGTCCATAGACATTAAAGTACTGAAATTCTTTTCGGTGGTTCTGTAAATAAACTCTCCAGTAGATTGGAACCAAAAATCGAGATGCACAACTAGATGTTACAACAATCTTATATATGAAATTTCATAATATTTTTTGAGATTTGAGAGTTAAATATGCACACACGTACACCAAAAGTCGCCAAGCTTGGCGACTTTTGGATAGTTCTTGAGGGAGTCACGTGACCGTGGTCGGACCATTACCTAACTTATGTGGTAGGACGGCATTGTGCTTGAAATGGATGAATGCCCCTAAAATTGCCATTGACCGTAATGTATTGGAAATCTTTTGAGTGTTCCTGTAGCTGAACTATAAATGATAAAGACACTTTTTTTAATGGAGAAATTCATTTTCTAACTCTTTACAGCATATATCACTTCTGAGTCGTTTGAAATAGCCCAATACCTCTAAAAAACGCTTTGAATTTCGGCCCATAGAGCGTAATGTATTTCGAATCTTTTGGGTGGTTCTGTAGATAAACTATCCAGTCGAATGGAACCGAAAGGGGAGGCGCACAACTAGATGTTACACTAGATGTTACAACGTTCCTAAATATAAAGTTTCAACATTATACGGCTAATAGTTTTTGAGATATGCGAGTTTAATGAATTTCGGCCCATTGAGCGTAATGTATTTCGAATGTTTTGGGCAGTCCTGTAGATAAACTATCCAGTCGAATGGAACCAAAAGGGGAGGTGCACAACTAGATGTTACAAATATCCAAAATATGAAGTTTGGACATTCTACGCCTAATAGCTTTTGAGTTAGGCGAGTTTAATGAATATCGGCCCATAGAGCGTAATGTATTTCGAATCTTTTGGGCGGTCCTGTACATAAACTATCCATTCGATTATCACCAAAAGGGGAGGTGCACAACTAGATCATAGAACAATCCTAAATATCAAATCTCAACATTCTACGACCAATAGTTTTTGAGATATGCGAGTTACATACATACGTACGTACGTACAGACGGAATGGAAAAACTGGCCACAATAGACTCGCCGCTGGTCAAAATGAGTTGCAGACGCGTTAATATGATCATGCATGATAGCCTACGATGAGATGCATCGAAAAAATTTTTAAAATTCAATTTAGAGGTAGTTAAAATCGGTTTTTTTGTCGAAATTTGGCCCCCAAAATTTTTCGGGATCACATTACTTCCTTATACTACGTACAAGGAAGTAAAAAGTGTCTTTATCATTTACAGTTCTGCTACAGGAACTCTCAAAAGATTTCCAATACATTACGGTCAATGGCAATTTTAGGAGATTCATCCATTTCAAGCACAATACCGTCCTACCACATAAGTTAGGTAATGGTCCGACCACGGTCACGTGCCTCCCTCAAGAACTATGCCAAAAGTCGCCAAGCTTGGCGACTTTTTTGTGTACGTGTGTGCATATTTAACTCTCAAATCTCAAAAACTATTATGAAATTTCATATATAAGAATGATGTAACATCTAGTTGTGCATCTCGATTTTTGGTTCCAATCTACTGGAGAGTTTATTTACAGGACCACCGAAAAGAATTTCAGTACTTTAATGTCTATGGACATCTTCAATATAATACAATTGTAGACAGTCATTGTTTGGTACATGCCCAAAATCTCGTCGTCTGTCCTCGACCTTGGCGAGTTTTGCCGAAATGTCGCCAAATTTGGCGATAGTCAGTCATTTGGTCCATGCCCAAAGTATCGCCATTTGCCATCGTTCTTGGCCAGTTTCGGCGAAATATCGCCAAATTTGGCGATAACCTGTCATTGTTGGTCCATGCTTAATATCTCGCCAAATGTCGTCGACATTGACGAGTTTCGCCGAAATATCGCCAAATTTGGCGCCAAAAATTATTTCGTATTTTGTATAACTCTAAAACTTTAACCCGTAGAATTTTGAACTTTT